>JARHVA010000783.1:3225000-3825000 GCA_037957365.1 Torreya grandis | reverse complement strand
CCCTAACAATCACCTATCCCTCTCAAATCTACACACAAGGCTCTCTTGGACCTCTAAGGCTTATAGCCTTTTTCATGACAAAACCATGTTGAAAAAACTTGTAATTGTATACCTTGATTATATAAAGTCATTTATTATCTTTTTATATCCACATACCCCTTATTACAAACTTTCTTGGACTAACTCTTCTTATAGATGCCTTTTCTACCACTAAGCCTTGCTAATTAGGTCTAATTAGTTCTTATTATAACTCAATATCTCAAAATTTATACCAAAAATTATGTATAGGTATAAATATATTTGATGCACTTGAGTGATATAAATACAACCTAACTACAAATTTTCATCACATTCTAATGGTTAAAACTCATTAAATTGGCTAAACCCTAATCTAGGGTTTTTAAGACTGTACACAGATCTGAGATCATATAAAATTCCATTTCTTATGTTGTGAATCAACTAAAATGGTATAAATACCATCCTCATGTCTATCCACATCAAATTAATCCTTACAACTAGTTTAGACACTTACCCCAACATTATTTGACCTTTTATTGTTCAATATATAGAAAATTGAGTACACTTGTATGACTGTGACCAACAGAATAGGCTCCAAAGAATAATGTGTTGGTTTTTGGATTTAATTACAAGGTTATGATACTTTGAGTAGGTATATGTAATATATTATTATCTTTTATATGCTTAATTATCCTTTTATTCCAAACATAATAATTTCTTCATCTTAAATCTCCATGCTCTAAGTCCAAACACAGGACTGTAAGCTATTCCTAATAATTATGTCTAATAAATTAGCCTCTAGATTTATTTCAATATCTATTTTTATATCCTATCAAAAAAATTAATTCCTTATCAAATTATATATTAATACTAACCTCTTAAATTTTCCTCCAGACCCATTGACATTGATCTTATAAACTAGGTCTTGACTACAAATAGGGGTATGGCTGTAAGACACAACATCGCCACTTCTTATGTCTATATATTGATCCCAATATCCATTTAGAATTGAAAAAACCATAATACAAATAGTAATTTCCTTACCATGTTATATCAATGAGGTAACTATCAACCTTTCAAAAACTAGATATTCCTTTAATTATTGATTGTTTCCAAACAAGGCATAAGGTAGAGATACTCTTCTTTGTATATCTATTACACTAAGATACTTACTAAACAATAAATAATATATAGAGTTATTAACCCATACAAATAACACAAAAAAATATAATTTCTCACTTTATACACTTTAAACAATGGTTTAACTCCTTCCTCCTTGACTGTATTCTATAGTCCTTCCTCAAAACCTACAGACACACATAAAGGGTATATACATTTGTAAAGCCTTCAAACCTCAAATAATACAAGGTGTATATGTGAAGAGAAATAAACATACTTGGAAAGGAAAAAAACATAGTCACAAAACTTATCTTTATTCTTTTTCTTCCACATTTATTATTATATAATCCATAGATGGATTTGTTCATCCTTCATGATAGGTTTTTTTGAGTTCCCCCATTTTCTAATCCTCCTCCTAATTATTGGAGACCCATTTTATTCTCTTATCATATACTCTCCCCTATAAATACTAATTTTCCATTCTCTACTTTACCAACTTCAAGGTTGGTTATGGAAGTTACAAATCATAACTTCCCTAATTACAATTTCAACATGGGATTTTCTTGATCTCATGACTAAAGCTTGATCCTTCTCCTTATTACCATGCATACCTATGAATTAAAACACTTGTTACATGTATTTTTGACCCTTAACACCACTATTTACTCTTGACCACCTTTTTACCTCGCTTTGATCACTCTAGACTTAATAATAATATTTGAATTTTCAAATTCCTAATTTTTTAGGAAAAACTCCTAGAAGCCTTATAACACACCTTGATGACTCATAATGGACTCAAATACATTAAATGGAAATTTAAATGTCTCATTAATCACATTAACACCCAACATTGACCAGATTTTTACCTCTAATGACCAAAATACAAAATTGACATCTTCTTGCCTTGATGCTCCTGTATCATAATCCCTAGGAGGAAGAAAAAAATTGATCCTCCAAATTTATTTCTTACTTACCAATTCATACTTTTATTGTCTTTCACATTAAAATGATTGATATTATTCATTCCTTGTTGCTTTTTTCTTGTCAAACTCTTGCTTGTCCTCTTCTTGGCTTTGTCTAGCCTTCTTGTCCATGCATCTTCCAACTCTATAAATTATTCTGATTATTTTAGACTCTTGTTTGTTTTATCTTCCACCTATTCTATGTATATTTTTCCTTTATAATACTTAGATACAACCATATATACCTTATTATATTTCCTCATTCTTGTCTCATAGCTTCTCTCTTCTTTGTTTTCACTTAATATTTTCTTGTCTAGTGGTTCTTGCCTCTTGTTCATGCTATCATATTATTTATTAAGATATAATGGCCTCTCATGCATGTCAATAACTATCCTTTGTTAATATATACTCTTTTTTAATACCTATTTTTCCAACTTCTTCACATCATTATGTCTTTTCCTATCACCTTACTCACCATGCAAAAGAAACTTTTTATTCCACTCATCCTAATCATCGTATAATATTATTTGAGAAATATTTGATGTTCCATACTCATGTTAATCAAGTATTAATTAATATTTAGCTTTTTCAAATTAATATATCACCATATTTTCTTGTTTATACTATGTTTTCTTACTTTCTTACATAATTATGTGTACAACTCTTTGTGCCTTCCTTAGCTACCCCTTTTTTTATTTTTCTTGAAGTTCCTCCTTGATCATTAAATAATGTTCTTCACCTATTTTTATCCCATTGGATGGGCTGAACATGTCCTCTAACATCCTCATCTATTTTTTTAACTCGAATGCATCCATCTCTTCAAACTCTTCATCAAACTTTGGTTTACATCTCTCTTCATTGTCTTGGGTAACTTATTATTTGTCTTCTCCTTGGATTCCCTCATTCATGAGACTCATATAAACCTCATTATACTAAATACCTTGCCTCTCAATCACTCTTTGAGGTGCTTCATCCTCATCTTCCTTTGCTACACACTAATGCATTAAGGCAGCGGTTTCCATATACAAAATATATTCATCATTGGAAGAAAATTCAAACATATCATCATATACAACATTTGAAATAAAATCTTCCAAAAAAATATATTCTATGCACTCATATGGTTGTACCTTCCTTTATTTGGCTTGGTTTTCATGCACCATCTCTCTTATTCACTTCATAACCTTTCCATCTTCTTCAATATTCATAATTACTTGGAATCCACTTAAAATATGATATGCTTGTGCTCTTGTTATGATTTTTTCCACCCATTTTTTGCCTTATACCTTCATGGGCTGCCACTTGTTATTTATTCCATGTCTTTAATTCTTTATAACTTGGTCATCCATCATGCCAACTTGATATAATTTGCCTTTTGATCTTTGCTTCCATACTTGTGCTTGATTTTCACTTATGCCTTTTCCTTGTTTGAGGTTGTCCTCTTCTTTCTCTTTACCTACTTGTTTCAGCCACTTAGGCCATACATAACCATGCCCTTTTTCTCTCCTTGAGGGATGAAATATATCATTCTTTATTTCAACCTGCATATTATCCTTTTCTTCATCATATATGCAATCAAAATCAACATTTAGGAATTCATTTAACTCTAATGGAAATTGATACAAGCTCATCTCTTCTTCCATATCTTCTTAGGTGACTTTCATGTCTTCTTTGTCCACCATTTCTTTGGTTTTAGCTTATATACATGGTAATGCATCATATAACTCCTCTTTTTCTTCATCTTCTACATGTGGAATATTCTAAATCTTCAACACTTTATCTTCTTCAAGAGGTTCTTTCTCTTTGTCTTCCTCTTTCCACTTGATGGGTGATATTATTGACCCATCCTTCATCAAATTTGAGGCCTAATTCTTGGCCTTCTCCAATTTATTCTTCATACTTTCAAAAATAAACTTTAAATTAATTTTAGTAGACAAAATGAGAGACCACGTAGTCTCTTTGAATGTCTTTGGCATAGAAATTATTCATCTCTTCTTATTTTCACCCTCATGTGCTCTTCTTGGCACTTATATCTTCTTATTATTTTCCTCAATGAGAACCCTATTCTCAATCTCTCTATCTTTTTTCTCACTTGAAAACATATGTATTCTCATGCCTCTTTGGTTTTCTCTCTCTCTCTTCTTCTCATCTCTCCAGACACTCTTCTTGTGTCTTCCTCTTCTCACAAGTGACTCTAATGGCCACTTTACTCTTATTATCACATTATATCAGGTCCATTATCTTTATTTTTCTCTTATGATCTTCATCATGATCTCTATCCTACATATAACTTACCCCAATTCTCTTCCTATGTCCTCCACTTCTCTTTCTATATCCATTTTCTCTATTCATCTTTATTTTCTACACCTATCTAGACCTTCCTCTTATCAAGTCTATAAACCTTGCCTCTTAGACCTATTTTGGGAATTTCCTCTTCCTTGAGTCCTCTATCTAGGATCTCTTCTTAACTTCCTTGACTCTAATTTGTCTTTTATCTTCCCTCTTCTCTCTTGTCTCTCTCTTTTATCTATCTTTTCTATTTTTTTCTTGACTAGCTTCTTGTACTTATTATAGGACTTGGTCGATATATATATCCTATTTATCAACATTATATATCTCTATTATGAATTTAATAGATCAGACCTATAACATAATTCTTCTCCCTCAATACCTTGCAAGTGTCATTTCTCATGCATACTTCATAGGATATCTTGCCTATATCAAACCAATAAATTGGAATAAATAAATATGAATAAAACCAAGAGATTAACCTAGATCTGATACCAAATGATGTAGAGATAATAGGTAAATAACTCAAAAATTCTAACCTTATATTTTATCTTGACAATGATCTCTAACCAATAGGTTCTTCCTCTATTCTATAGCCTCATCTTTTAGGGTTTCTATAATATCTCATAAGATTTATAGCTTCTTAATGCATGTAATATGACTAATTTACTATAAATAATTTTCATCTCTATCCTTAAACCCTTCTTTTCATCTTAGGTTCACTATTATCTCTGTCCATACATTATCTCATCTCTTGCACCTTCTTTCATTCACTAGTTCTTAGCCCTTTCAAGGCTTCACTATCAGAAATAGTTATTTGGAAGTTAGATAATCAATATCATATTGTAATTTTTCTCTCTTAGGAATAAAATTCTCAAATAATCTCTTTGGAAGCTCTGTCTTAACCCCAAAAATCACCTATCCCTCTTAAATCTACACACAAGGCTCTTTTTTACCTCTAAGGCTTGTAACCTTTTTCAAGACAAAACTATATTATAAAGACTTATAATTTTATACCTTGATGATGTAAATTAATTTTTTAGATTTTTATATGCACATACCCATTCTTACAAACTTTCCTGGACTAATTATGCATGTATATTCCTTTTCCACCATTAGGCCTTGTTAATTAGGTCTAATTAGGCTTTATTGTAACTCAATCTCTCAATATACATACCAATAAGTCTGTATAAGTATAAATATATGTGATTAAATTGATGCATATAAAATCTAACCTAAATACAAAGTTTTATCACATTTTATAGTTGAAATTCATTAAATTAGCTAAACCCTAAACTAGGGTTTCATAGACTTTACACAGACCTGAGACCCTATAAAATTCCATTTATTAAGTTTTGAATTAGTTAAAAGTTTATAACTATCATCCTCAAGTCTTTCCACATCCAATTCATCCTTTAAACTATTTTAGACACTTCCCCAACCTTATTTGAGCTTATAATGTTCAATATATAGAAAATTGAGTATACTTGTATGACTGTGATAGGCAGAATAGGCTCCAAAGAATAATGTGTTAGTTTTTGGATTTCCTTAAAAGGTTATGAGACTATGAGTATTTTTTCAATATATTATTGTATTTTATATGCTTAAGTATCCTTTTATTTGAAACATAATAACTTCTTCATCTCAAATCTCCATGCTTTATGTCCTAACACAGGACTGTATGTCATTCCCAAGATTTGTGTCTGATCAATTAGCCTCTATATTTATTTTTATATCCTATCAAAAAAATTAAATCAATATAAAATTATATATCAATACTCACCTCTTGAACTTTCCTCTAGGTCCATTAACACTGATCCAAACTGGGTCTTGACTACAAACAAGGGTATGGCTATGAGACACAACACCACCATTTCTTATGTCTATATATTGATCCAAATATTCATTTACAATTGGAAAAAAACATAATAAAAACATTAATTTATTTAAAATATTATCTCAATGGGATAATAGTCAACCTTTCAAGAACCAAAGATTCCTTCAGTTATTGATTGTTGTCAAACAAGGCAAAGGCAAAGTTACTCTTCTTTGTATTTCTCTTACATTGAGATAATTCCTCAACCATCAAGACTCTACAGATTTATTAATCCATATAAATTACACAAAAAAATATAATTTCTCACTTTATAAACTTCAAACAATGGTTCAACTCCTTCCTCCTTGAATATATTCTACAATCCTTCCTCAAAACATACAGACACACACACAGGTTATATGCATTAGTAAAGACTTTAATCCTCATCTAATACAAGGTGTATATATGAATATCAATCAATATAATTTGAAATGGAAATAACATATACACAAAACTTATCTTTATTCCTTTTGTTCCACATTTATTATAATATAGTCCATAGATAGACTTGTTCATCCTTCATGAGAAGTTTTTTTGAGTTCTCCCATTTTCAAATCCTCATCCTACTTATTCTATACCCATTTTATTCTCCTATTATCTCCTTTACCATATCAATACTCATGTACCATTATATTATTTACCAAATTTAATGTTGGTTATGGAGGTTAAAAACTAAAACTTCCCTAATTATAAGTTTAATGTGGGATTTTCTTGATTTCATAACTAAAGCTTGATCCTTATCTTTATGACCATGCATACCTATGAATTACAACACTTGTTACAAGTATTTTTGACCCTTAACACCACTATTTTCTCTTGACCACATTTTTAACTTGCTTTTATCAATCTAGACTTAATAACAATATTTGAATTTTTAAATTCCTAGTTTTGGAGGGAAATCTCCTAGAAGCCTTATAACACACCTTGAGGACTCTGAATAGACTCAAATACATGAAATGGACCTTGAAAAGTCTCTTGAATGAAATTAACACCCAAAATTTACCAACTTTTAACCTATAATGACTAAAATAAAAAATTAACATCTTCTTGCCTTGATGCTCCTACATCACTACACCACCCCAATCTATAATTCAAATGATACATACAACTCCCCTAGTTATTTCCACTACATAGGGTAATAATTTAAATTCACCTTTTATATTATGATATTTCCAAAATATGGAATACACAGTATAGGGTCTTGGTAAACATGAGCAAGGAATCCTATATCCTGTTAAAGCATATGATCAACAGGGAAAACAAGGACTTGGATATATAAATGATACATCTAATGTCAAATGATCTAAAAATTATTTTCAAAATATCATGTTTTGTCCACCTATTCCATGATCAGTTGATATAGTAAACCATCTTTATACACTTTTAGTTGTCTACCCTGATCTCATTGATGATATAGTTTCTCCAAATGTCCTAATTTTTGATGACTTCACTAATGATGAAACTTTCTTAAAATTCCTAGGTGAATATGAGGATCTCCCTTAATTATATCATAAGAATAGGTTTTATCATTCCATAAGTGCCTAGGCATACTTTTTTGAGTGTTTAAATGATTTGGATAATATGTTATCTAACATATTTGATATAATCTCTACAATACCAAATATTGTAGATCGATCCATGCTACTTAATGAAGAAATAGTAAAATTTAAATTGTCACTAAAACTAATCCTCAAATCATACTATTGGCTACCACCTTACATAAATCAGAAGATATAGATATTCATTAAATTTTAGTCAAATTTGCTAAAGTATTTACATGGGATTATTCTGATATTCTCGGCATTAATACCTCAATTGTAGTACATATAATTACATTATATCCCAATATCAACATTGTAAAACAAAAGATTCAAAAAATGTATCCTAAATTTTCCTCC
Source organism: Torreya grandis (assembly GCA_037957365.1). NCBI lineage: Eukaryota > Viridiplantae > Streptophyta > Pinopsida > Cupressales > Taxaceae > Torreya > Torreya grandis. The sequence continues at coordinate 3,816,838 of JARHVA010000783.1, read as the reverse complement.
TTATCAAGGATGAGATCCAATAGTTGTTATATGCATACTTTATTCAACTAGTCATTCACCCACAATGGGTTACTAATATTATTTATATTATAAAACCTAATGGACAAATTAAATGTTGTTGTGATTCTAGAGACCTTAACAAATCATGTCCTAAAGATGACTTTCCTTTACCAAACATTGATATGATAGTTGATTCCATAGTTGGATATAAAATGCTCTCCTTTATTGATAGTTTTGTTAGGTATAATCAAATCAATATCACTAAAGAAGATCAATAAAAAAATTCACCACACCATGGGGCACTTTTTTCTATATAGTCATTCTGTTTGGATTAAATAATGCAACTACAAATTACAAATGCACTATGACACATATTTTTCATGAACTCATTTATAAGATAGTTGAAGTTTATGTTGAGAATTTTTTAGCAAAGTCAAAAGAGAAATAACATGATGTAATCAATTTTCAAATTTTTTTTGAAAGACTTAGAAAATACAACATTAAACTCAATATTGAACATTTTCATTGATTAAGGGAGAGATTGTTGATCATTTTCATTGAGTGTTGAGCTTTGATATTTAATATTTTCATTGATGTCAAAGGTTCTTATGAAAATGCTTGGTTTTTTCATTAATGTCAATCTAATATCATTGATGTCATAGGTTATTGTGAATATGTTTGGTCAAGTAAGACTTGAGGTATGTATATGATGAGTTCTGATTACCAACATGATGAGTGTTGTTGATGTATGAGAGTAGTGATGTGAGAGTAGTATTTGAATAATATTTTGATACCAATCTAAGTTAAATAATTGAGAATCAACATGAATTAGAACAAGTTAGTATAGAAAGTTTAAATCATCTTGTAATGCTTTGTATAGACCTTGTGAGATGGTGTTTGTATGTGGCATGATGTTATGAGTAAGTTCTAAAGAAGAATCAATATGCTCTGAAGATCTATATAATAAGTTTTGAAGATGCTTTGAATGAGCTATGAAGATGAGAATGCTCTGAAGAACACTTGACAATGTTTTAGAATCATAGAGTTTTTTTGAGTTCTTACATGAGGTGTTAAGGACCTTGAAAATGTTTAAGAGGTTAGCTCTAAATATATATTTTTACATCTCCAAATATGCTATGAATATCCTAGTGAAGCTCTGAAGATCTGTAAGTAGATATAAAGATGTTTTATTGAATTTCCAAAGAAGAGTGAGTGTATGAGGTTGTTTGAGCATAAAAAAAGAGACACTTAAACATAGGAGAGTGTTAGGGTGAAGCTTACAAGGTGGTTAAAAGGTTAGATTCATGGCTTAATAAGACTTCAAAGTCAAGGCTTAAAAATCAAGAAGAGATATGGTGGCCAGATGAGGTAACATGATCATTTTCCATGACATGAGTAAGTAGGTGAACATTTATAGAGGTGAGTCAAGTTTTTTAAATTATGTTCATGAATTTTCAAGTTTTGGTTTGCAAGAAAAGGCTTGAAAAGTATTTCTAGGTTTCTTGAGTGCATGGAATGAAGAGTTATCTACTCAAGAATGTTTTTTAGTGCTCGTTAACATGTGAAAATTATTCATGAGAACCTAATATGTTCATGGTAGATGAGGAAGGGTTCTAGCTCAATTTTACAATCATTGGTTTTTATAAAGAGGAGCTAAATTTTATGAATGATCGTTATGACTAGAAAATGGTCTAAACCTTCATAAAACCCTAATAATGACCTGATGCTAAATATCTTAGAATAGTTTGATATAGTAAAAAAAATTATTTGAGGTTGTATCCAACTCTCACAGGAATCTACAAGTGTGATTGGTTTCTCAAGTGAGTGAACAGACCATACAAAAAAGTGTTTATCTTTCAAATATTTATTGTAGTAGATAGAGTTATTTGAGTCAAAGTTTCCAAGTCAATGAAGATAAAAGTATGATAATTTTAGTTTTTTCTTCATGAATATTTATGGATAGATTCTATATATTAGGTGTACAAATTTGGTGATCCAAGTTGGCCAGTCACTTAACATACCTTATGGTGCAAACAGTAAGAAAATTAGGTAGAAGTGAAAAGATGTTTCTTGATGTGTTTTCATGTAAGAATGATGCATTGAAATTCATGATGATGTTTTTTAGGTATTGAATAATATATCCATGCTTTTCATAAGCATATAATTCAATTAAATAGGTTAAAACATTGAATCCAAAATGGCTTATCTGGTTAAGTAGTGTATGTGAGAGAGAAGGTTAGTAGATTGATTTGTAAGACCAATAGTTTTCACTAGAGCTCATGATCTGATTGTCTGACATTATGATGAGGATGTTATGATATATTTTTCATGCATTAAAATACCTTGAATATATTTAATCATGTGTCATATGTTCATGTTTCCTTGAATGTGTTTTGGAGTCAGTTGGCAGTTCTGAGTGAACATTTTGCAAAGAAGTGTTTGAGCCTATTTACCCTAAGTTGAAACATCATGTGAAGTTTTTTTATGATATTTAGGTCATGATTTTTTTAATATTTAATTTTTTTTCCATGTTTTTTTGTTAAAATTGAGTATATGCCTCAATTTTTCAAGATAGAGTTTCTATATAAGCACATGCATTTTATATGCAGTGATTTGAGAAAGGATTCAAGTGGTGATTGGAACTAAAGGGTGTTGTGGACTTAAATTAAAATTATTTAAGGTCTATTAGAGTGGAATATGATGTTTTATTACCATGTGAGATATTTGGATATGCTTAAATAAATATCAAAGGGTAATGTGTTGTTAAAAAGGCCTATTAGGTCTCCATAAGCCTAAAAGTAGAGTAAGGGCTAATTGATGTATGACTGACTTATGTTAGTGATTGATTCATGATTAAGGTATGTTATTTTAGTATTATAAGACATATTCATGGTTTAACTAAGTGATTTGAATATGTTTCTGACTAAGAAGGATATGATCAAGTGACTTATATAAAAGTAAGTTAGTTTATGCCTATTTGGTATGCTTAGAGGATGTTAAGTGTGGGAGAGAAGGAGAGGATAAGTAAATGATATATAAATTAGTGAGAATAATGAGGTCATGTAAAAATCAAATATAATTTATGAATATATAACACAAGTTTTGCTTATGAGGATCAAGGTCAAAAGACCTAATCAAGCCATGAAGAGGGCTAGTTAAGTGAAGAAGGTTGAAGATCAGTTTGAGAGGGATGGAAGTGAGTGAAAATTTAATGGAGTATATCATCATATATTTTATAATAAATAAGTGATTATGAAGTTGATAAAATAATTGGGTGGTTGATTTTGTGCTAAGTCATCTAGGGGGTGGGTGCCTCCTTGTAAGTGGGTGCTTGCTAAAGCCTAGCTGAGTTGGTGTTGAGCTAGTTGGGGTTGGTGTTTCATGTGAAGTTATTAATTCACTAAATTCTAATTTTTGTATTATATTATTATAGTCTATTTTATTTATAAATGGGTTTTATTCCCATAGATGGCTTCTCATATATATGTTGTGTTCTTGTGTTTCATGCTCTTATGATTTGATGCTTATGTTTGTTAAGATGTACATACTTTTTATAATGGGTCATTTATGGTTAAGTGGAATTGAATGAATTTTTGTGAAGACTGATTCATCACCCCCTCCTCATTCATCTTATTTCCAATAATTATTATTAGATCAAGTCATTTGGAGCAAGCTTGAAATCCCAAAGGAGATCCTAAGAAGCAAGGATGACTAGTCAATAAGCTCAAGGTGGTTTCTCTACTAGTAAGGCACCATTATGTAATGCATATAACTATGCCTTTTGTAATGTCATATTGAAGATATATATGATGTCACAAGGACATGATATTTGGTAATCAATTATGGATGGTTATATTACACCTTTAATTTCACTAACAGATGTAACAAGTAAGAAGGTGAGTGAGAATAACTCTAAGGAAATAAATGACATTCTATGTGTCTTATCAAATATAAAGCTAATAAAATTAATGCATTATGTTTCAAATAAAGACATATGGGAAAAATTGAAGACCATCCATGAAGGAGACACAAAGGTAAAGATGGCCAAGTTGTAGACCCATAGAAGATAATTTGAAATCCTAAGGATGAATGAAGATGAAACTATTGCATCCTACCTATTGAGGGTTGATGAAGTTTTCAATATCATTAGAGGATTAGGAGAAGAATTGAAAGAGTCTACTATTGTCCAAAAGGTGTTGAGATCACTCACTCCTAGGTTTTACTCTAAAGTGTCTAGAGTAGAAGAGATGTAATATTTGGACAAGATAGAGATGGATGGGCTTCATGGCATCTTGACTTCTTATGAGATGAGATCAAATGAAGGAATACCTCCCAAGGAGGAAGCTACTTTCAATGTTTAAAATAATTCAAAGGCTAATAAGGTCAAAGATGAGGTATGTTCAAACATTAAAGATGATAAACTCATAACTATGTTTGGTAGGAAAATGAGGTTTGGCTCAAGTAAGTACAAGGGTAAGTTACCATTCAAATGTTTTAGTTATGAAAAGATTGGTAACTTCGCAACCAAGTGTCTTAACAAGGACAAATCTAAGCATAATGAAGAATATGATGGAGATGATAGAAAAGTATATAAGTATGAAAAGAATAAGTGAGACTTCAAAAATAATGAAGGAAGGAAAGGATCATTCAAGAATAATAATATTTTAAAGAAGATAGTTTATCAGATGTAAGTGATTCAGACACATCTGGCAATGATGATGGTAGTAATGAATCTAAACATGATGATAATGAAAAAAATTTCATATGCATAGAAATAGATAATGAGGTTTGTTTAAATGTTAAAGGACTAATTATTGATGAAAAATTAGATGAATTATACTTTGAAAGTGAATAAGGAGAAGCTAAAGTGGATCTTGAGGTAGAGCTGGTAAGTACCCTAAAAGAGTTAAAATTTGTGAAGAAGAAGAATTAGAAATTGAAGTCATTAGTTTAGGACTATGAATATTAGATTAGATTATTTGAGGAAAGGTTGAGAAACACTTTCAAGGAGTATGAAGATATCATCCAACAACTTTAAACCTAGATAGAGATTAGGATAACAAGCCTACTGGCTAAAAAAGAAGATCATAAAAGGATGAAACTGAAATAGAATCTTTAAAATCTGAGTTGGATCAAGAATTTATAAAGGTGAAGTGATTTTTGAAATTTAAAAAGATAATTTAGGATCTAGATGATATTTTAAGCAATCACAAGACTACAAGTGACAAGACAGGTCTTGGATTTAGAGAAGGCCAAAAGAAGGAACCTCAAGTTGAAAAGAAGACTATTAAAGATATGAAGGTCAACATGAAAAGACATATTAGACAACCCAATGCTATAAGTTATGCTAATTATTTCCATGATTACTATTTTGAATGCATTTATTTTGGTCATAGAGAAAGAGAATGTAAAAAACCCTCCAAGAATGAGTACTCATGGAACTATGGAAGGAGAAGTAATTAGTCAAAGAGAGATCACAATCATCATCAGTCAAATGGTATGTTTAAGGTGGTCTATTATATTTGTCATAGTATATGACACATTTTAAAATTCTATCCTAATAAATTTAGAATATCATCAAGTCAAATTAAGAATTTTGAATATTCTAGAGTGCAATAAAGAAGGAAATGAATATATGGAAACCAAAGGTAGTAAAGACTAGTCATGATAAGTCTACAAGCTCAAGTGGAATACTAAATAAGATAGAGCATACCTCAAGTGAGAAATTAATTAATGAATGCCAAGAACACTTGTTATCTTCATGTGTTGAAAAGGAAGTCAAATAAAATAAGGATGATAAGGTTGATGATGAGATCAAGCCTAAAATGCCAATCAAGTTTAGAAGAATACAATATTCAATCTTGTGAAAATATGGAGATCTAGGAATCTCCTAAGTTCATATTGTTTTAGATCCATATGAAAAAAAAGGGTGGCTCCATTAAGCTTCATGGAAACATTCTTATATTAGTAGAAACATGAGGGTATAGTCAAAGAAGTTTTATTTTGAGAAGATTCCAAGTTGCATATGTTGCAAGCAAGGAGATGAATATGGATATTATCCATTCCTATATTGATAACTCTTTGGTTTGAAGTGTATAAGGAAGCATGATGAGAGATCTAAGGCTATTATCAAGTATCTAAAGTCAAAGTGTAGAAAATTGGTATAAAATAGATAAGCTTCTAAGATCTGTTTATATGAGTAGATGAGCCTGATTTGTGAAGACAAAGGGGGAGTACAGATATCATTGTATGTAATCAAGAGTTTGATCTTATATCATATCAAGAAAGGTAATTAATCTAAGATTCTAGTTATTTGAAAGAAGATATGCTTGGTCTAAGGAGGAGCTTGGTAGCTTTGAGTTCTTTGTCAATAAAGTGATTGATTTTGATATTTATGGAATTAAGGAGAGATTGTGTCTGATATGCTTCATAGACACTATTTTTTGAGTTTTTTATAGTATCAAATCATAGGGAGTAGTATGGTTTCAGTAGTTGTAGATGATCTTTGATGTTTAATACTAATAAAATCATGGTGGATGCTTGGTTTGAAGGGGAGCTATTTAGTTTGTTAACTAAGCTTGATCTATGTTGAATTGGTCATGTAATTTGATTTTATTCTAATAAATATGATAGTTGTAGAATAATTTTCTCATTAATGTCAAAGGGGGAGAAATATCAAAAAAATTAGGAAAAGGAGAAAGATCAAAAATATCAAAAAGGATGAGAAAGAAGGAAATAAATAGGTCTAACATATGATTTCCATCAAGAGTGGTTGACACAATTTTTTTAGTATGTTTGACATCAATTACAAAGCACAATATTATTAAAAATTTCCATTGATTAAGGGAGATATTGTGGAGCATTGTCATTGAGTGTTGAGCTTTGATACTGTCATTGATGTCAAAGGTTATTATGAATATGCATGGTTCTTTCATTGATGTTAATCTAATATCATTGATGTCAAAGGTTCTTGTGAATATGCTCGGTCAAGTAAGCCTTGAAGTATTTATATGATGAGTTATGATTGCTAGCACACTAAGTTATGTTGTTATATGAGAACAATGATATGAGAGTATAACTTGAAGAAGCTTCTGATGTCAACCTAAGTGAAATAATTGAGAATCAACATGAGTGCGTGTAGGTTAGTATAGAAAGTGTAAATAATTTTGTAATGATTTATCTAGACCTTATGAGATGGTATTTATAGATGTCATGATGATATCAGTGAGCTTCAAACAATAAGTAGTATGCTCCAAAGATCTGTGTAAGTAGTTTCAAAGATTCTCTAAATGAGTTGTGAAGATGAGAATGCTCTGAAAAACACTTGATAGTGTTTGAGCATTAGAGAGGTTGTTTTAATTTTTACATTAGGTGTTGAAGACATTGAAAATGTTTAAAAGGGAAGCTCCAAAAATTTGTGTTTGTATCTTTAAAGATGCTATGAAGATATAAATCGAGCTATGAAGATATGTAAGTAGATCCAAATATGTTATGTTGAAATTACAAAGAAGAGTGAGTGTATGAGTTTTATTCAGAATACACAAGAGATGTTAAAAGACATTATATTTTTAAGGAAAATATTACAAGGTGGTTAGAAGGTCAGATTCAAGGCCTAATAAGACTTTCAAGTCAAGGCTTAGAAAGCAAGAAGAGAGATGGTCACCGAATGAGGTAACAAGATCAATTTTCATGAAAAGAGTGAGAAGTTGAACATTAACATAGGTGATTCAAGTTTTTTTAATTATTTTTATGAAGTTTTAGGTCTTGGTTTATAATAAAATGCTTGAGAAATATTTCAATGTTTATCGAGTGCATAGAATGAAAAGTTGTCTACATGAGAAGCTTTTCTCAGTGCTCATTGACATGTGTAGATTTGATATGATAACCTAATTTTTTCATGATATATGAGGAAGTGTTATAGATAAAATTTTCAATCATTAGTTTATAAAAATAGGAGCTAATTTTTATGAATGATCATTAAGACTAGAAGATGGTATAAACCCTCATAAAACCCTAATATTGAGCGAATGTTCAATATCTTATTCTAAAGAGCTCATAATAGTTTGATATGGTCAAAAAATATATTATAAGTTGTATTCAACTCTCACAATCATCTCCAAGTGTGATTAAAATCTCAGGTAAGTGAGCTGACTCTATAGAAAAGTGCTTATCTTTTAGAGATTTATTGTAGCAAATTGAGTTGATCGAGTCAAAGTTTCCAAGTGGATGAATATCAAAGTATGAGACTTGTAGTTGTTTTTAATGAATATTTTGGACAATATATAGATCTAAGGTGTGCAAAGATGGTGATCCAAGTTGGCCAGTCATTGAATAAACCTTATGGTGCAGATAGTAAGAAAATTATGAAGTGAAAATATGTTTCCTGATGTGTTTTCATGTAAGAGTGATGTATTAAAATTCATGATGATTTTTGTTTATGCCTTGAACAATATATCCATGATTTTTATAATATTATAATTTAGTGAAATAGGTTGAAACATTGAATCCAAAATTACTTATCTGGCTTAGCAGTGTCTCTGATAGAGAAGGTCAATAGATTAGTCTTTAAGACCAATAGTTTTTATTAGAGCTCATGATCTGATTATTTGAGGTTTATTTGAGGATTTTATAATATATTTTTAATTCATTGAAATCCCTTGAATATATTCAATCATGTGTCAGATGTTCATGTTTCCTTGACTACATTTTGGAGTCAGTTGGTAGTTCTGAGTGAACATCTTGTAGAGAAGTGTTTGACCCTATTTAACATAAATTAAAGAAACAAATGAATTTTTTGATGATCTTGAGGTCATGATGTTTTATAATATGTAATTTTTTTCAATTTTTATTTGTAAAAATTGAGTATATGCCTCATTTATTAAAGATAGAGTTTTGTATATGCATAGGCCTTTTATATGTAGTGATTTGAGAAAGGGTTCAAGTGGTGATTTAACCTAAAAGGTGATGTGGACCTAAAATAAAATTGGATAACATATATTGGAGTGTCATATTATGTGTTCCTATCATATGATATGTTTTTATATGCTTCAATAAAGATCAAAGGGTAACATTTTGTTAAGAAGGCCTATTAGGTCTCCACAAGCCTAAAAGAGGAGTAAGGGATAATTGATGTATGGACAACCTATTTTAGTGATTGATTCATGAATAATGAATGGTATTTTAATATTATAATACATATTCATGTCCAACCTAAGTTATTTTAATATGTGTCCAAATAAGAAGGATATGACCAAGTGACTTGTATAAAAGTAAGTCAATTTAGGCCTATTTGGTATGCTGAGAGGATTCTAATTGTGGGAGAGAAAAAGAGGATAAGTGAATGATATATATTATTTGTGAGTATAATGAGGTAATTAAAACCATCTAAAATAATTCATGAATATCTAACAAAGGTTATGCATATGAGGATTAAGTTTAGAAGACCTAATCAAGCCATGAAAAGGGCTAGTTTAGTGAAGAAGGCTAAAGATTAGTTTGAGAGGGAAAAAAGTGAGAAAATAAATGAATTATTATATCATCATCTATTTTATAATCAACAATTTTTTCTAAAGGTGATCAAATAATCAAGTGGCTAAGTTGGTGTTGAGTCATATAGGGGGTTGGTTCCTCCTTACAAGTGGGTGATTGCTAAATCCTAGTTGAGTTGGTATTGAGCTAATTGGGGTTGTTCACTAAAGATAAATTTTTATCATATAAGATTGTATTCCATTTTATTTATTAGTGGGTTTTATTCCCTTAGAGAGTTTCTCACATATATTTTGTGTTCATGTGTTTCATACTCTTATGATTTGATTCTTATGTTTGCTAAGATGTGTATGCTTGTTATAATGGATCATATATGGTTAAGTGGAATTGAATGAAAAGTTTTTAATATTTATTCATCACCCCCTCTCAATCATATTGTTTCTAACACTAAACCATAATAATGTGTCTTTTGAGTTTCCTCAGGGAAACTTTTGGGTTATATTATATCTCAATGCAGTATTTAAGTTGACCCTAAGAAGGTCAAAACAATTGTGGATATTACTCCTACTAATATAAAAAAACTTCATATCCTCAAAGGTAAAATTCAAACAATTCATCACTTCATGGCATAAATCATAGATAAAACCCAATTATTCCCTAGATTACTTAAAAAGGATGTGAAATTAAAGTGGGACATCACATGTCAAGAGAGCTTTGATACACTTAAGTAATACTTACTCAACCTTCCTAAATTAGTCCCACCTATACCTAGTAAACCACTTCTACTTTACCTTTCAATGATAGAGCATTCACTAGGAGCACTCATAGCATAGCATAATGATAAACATAAATAAAGAGAAATTTACTAAATCAATCGTACACTAGTTGACTATGAGTAAAATTATCCAACAATTGAAAATATTTTCTTATTACTAGTATTTTCTACTCATAAACTTCATCACTAAATGATTAACAATGAGACATATTATTACAAAAGTTGATCCTTAAATTCCTCATGTTAAAACCTATATCTTTTGCGGTGTATTAAAAAATGGGTTATGTTACTTCTATAATTTGACCTCAAAATCATATTAAAAAAATTGTTAAAAGGTTAAATAATTATAGATCAATTAACAATATCTTCATTAATGGATACAAATCCTATTGATGGTGATTTTAGAGATGATTTCACAACTTAAAATACCACTATAGATACATGGATAATATTCTTTGATGGTTCTAAAGCATCTAGTATTGGTGCCAAAATTATTTTCATCGATCCCCTGGGACACACAATACCTCTTACATACTAACTTAATTTTTCATGCACTAATAATATTTTAGAGTATGAAGCTCTCATCTTAGGCCTTCAATCATCTCATTCTCTCAAGATAAAGTCAATAAAATTTTATAAGGACTCCCAATTAATTTTAATCAAGTCACATATTTTCACTAAATAAAAGAGTAACACATGATTCCTTATAAGAACATGATTCAATGTCTATGGGATTAGTTTCATAATTTCTCTATTGATAAAATCCCATGTAAAGCCAATTGTCATGTTGATACAATGGCAAGTGCCACGTCATTTATCCCCATCAATATGTATGCATAACAAACTCTATTTTATAATTAAATGATTACAATCTCATTAGTGTCCCATGCAAACCTTATCTCTCTAATAATCTTGGTTACCACATGTAGTTTGACACCATCTAAATGGTTTTCTAACATATACAAATTTTTAAATAAATCTATCACGCTAGATACTTTAAAAAAATTAAATGTGTAGACTATAGTGAAACTCTCTTCAATATGTCATCATTAGCGGTGATTTTTTTAAGATATATTTTGATGGACACTTACTCTAATGTTTAATAGCCAAGGAAGCTAAATTGGCTATTTTAAAAATACACGATAGTGAATGTGGTGGTCATTTTAGTGGTAAGGCAATGTCACACAAGTTACTCAAATAAGGTTACTATTTCCCAACTATGGAATAAGAATGACAAGAGTATGCAAAATTTTGTAGAAAATGTGAACACCATGGTAACTTGCACCATGTACCTTCACATCAACTTCAACCATTCATGTTATGGGGATTTGATATGATCATTAAGATAAACCCAGGATCTGTAGGAGGCCACAAATTCATTATCACAACTAAAATATATTTTAAAAATTAGGTACAATCCATCCCATTACAATCAACAAAGGGGGAGGATATATGTTGGTTTATAATAAGCAATATTATTTCTTGATTCAATCTCCTAACAACCATAATTATAGATAATGGAACTTCTTTCAAGAATAAAATAGTGAAAAATTTATGTGCCAAATACAAAATCCAACACATTTTATCTACACCATACCACCCAAAGGGTAATGATCAAATAGAGGCAATGAATAAGACAATCAATAGTATTATTAGTAAAATAATTACCAAATTTGGTGATGAATGGCATAATAAAATTGTATATTCATTTTAGGCATACCACACCAACATATGTACAACAACATGAACTACTCTTTATTCACTTATATATGGCACAAAATATGTTATCCCATTGGAATTATAAATCCCATCTTTAAGAGTATCTTTAAAAATACTCATCAAATATGATTACTATAGAGAGTGACATCTCCATGAACTCAAAAAATTAGATCACACACATATCCATGTTGTAGAGCATCTCATAGCTTATCAAAAGCAAATCTAAAGAACTTATAATAATAGAGTCCACAATAGGGAATTTGAAATAAATGATCTAGTATTAAAAGAAAATCTTTGAAATGTCAATGCCAAAGAAGAGAACAAGGTAAAGTTTAAAATAAATTGGATTGGACCATACATCATCACAAAAAATCTTAGCCTGAAAGTATATTATCTATCTTCACTTGATGGCAAGGCAATAAAAAATCCATTGAACATCATGTATCTAAGGATATTCTACATATAAATAATGAACTATTCATTATCATTTTACTTGTACATACCTTATTCTCTCTTGCTCCTTATACATAGTTAATTTTATTTTCTTGTACATAGATTATATCTAGAAAATACAAAAACAATATAACATTCCAAAACACCAAAACATTCAAATATTACTCATAAAACACAAAATTTATAGATTTTATGCATTTTTATGTTTACATTTCTACTACTTTATAGATATTACATATGTTAGCTATCTGAGTATGGTCATTTTTATCATACATATATGTTTCACTTATTTCTATTGAGTGATTATAAATTACATAAAGGACTCTGGTCCATTACATTGATCTAGACTTGCTATCATCTACCCACTAGGGGCATATACACTGATCTAGGTTTATTCATTTGATACATCCACCCACTTAGGGGATTATCATACACATTTTTTTATTATCATGTTCTATCCTTACCTTCAATCCATTCCATTTTATGCATTGATATATCTTGATATGGATCATTGCTACTTATTGTTTAAAGTTTTTGTTGACTGTCACCAGTTAGACTCAATATATGTACATCCTAGCATTTAAAAGATTTGTACTACATAGCTATACATTCTTTCATTTCTAGATTTCCTAGTTTAGAATTGATTTTTATTCTTATGCTTCTTTCATTTTTAATGCATTTGAATATGCCACTACTCTTTGGCTCTACACCACTTCTATATTTATATTCCTTGGACATGTGACCATGTTCGTTGTGTGTACATTCTTGATTTTTTATATGGACATTTGAACATATCCTTCTATATGGCTCTAAGTTAAATTTATTATTTCTTTCATATGTGGACATTTCAACATGTCCTTGTATATCTTCCATTCTTATATTTAGTGACATGTGCCCATGTTCCTTATATTTTGGCCCCTTGGCTTACTTTTGTGTGCCTCATGTGTTTTGTATAAATTATTTATTGTATGTGTATTCACCTTAACACTTTCCTTTACTTGTTACACACACCAATTTTTGATGCCATGAGGGACCTCATGCATCTACTCTTCCTACTTGGGTGCTATAATGGACATCATGCCCCATCCCCCTAGGTAGCTACATGAATTTTATATTATACACATTGATTACATATATCATGGAAGCCTTGTACAATGATATATTATAACATACATCTTAAATGACTTACTTATGCTAAAATTATTTTACATTTCAATGTTATGTTTGCACATTGTATTGGAATATCACACAGTTATAATATATGATCTAACTAACATATTTTGTAGAGCTATTTATTTTGAGGATAGTTCTTACATAGGTTACATAACTACCTTAAAAATAAGGGTAATTCATAGGGGTTTTCATAGATATTAGGCTCCTACATTTCTATTCACATATTATTTTTAGCACATAGGCTCAATTTTAAAAATTAGACACATGTCAGACATAGAAAAAATAAGGACTCAAAAAGCAGTTCAAATTACCTAAATTTTAGACCAGATAGACATTAATGCCCATATTGGGATATTAGCACCATAGGGAACTATTATCCACTACATGAAACTACTATTTAATATCCTTATCTTTATGTCAATCTAGATTATATAGAATAACACACCATGTATAGTATATATTTGCATAGATATAGTCACAAGTTTGATAGTTATGTTCATATTTTTCTTAGATACTATTATTTTAGTTAAAATTCATACCAATTGCTTAGATTTAAGGATATAATGTGTGGCATGATCACTCCCACATTCAATTCAGATACATATATATAGTTATTACATAATCAGTTTAGAATCAGTATACTCATATATCATATTAGGGGCATGTGTGCAGCATATAGTTTTCATATGCTTAGTATACACTTGATATCATATTCCAAGTTATCACCAGTTTCATGCCTTACTCCATATATATTGTTTTATATTCTCAAGTGGAATAGAGCCACCAAATGTACCCAAGTGGCCATGAAGTTGACATACATAGTTAGATATACGAGGTTAGATACTTGTAACACATTGCATAGTTTAGTTTTAGATGCATGTAATACACATGGATGGTCAATGATGGAGTCATGGCATACTTGAACTCTTGAGAAACCTATATGAGATGGTTAGACACACTTATAGTCTTCTTGAATCTATTCAAATATCATGATCCATTGAGTAGGGGTGGGAAATGATGGATTCAAAATTGGATTGAGATTTTGAGCCACCCACATATAAGGATTGAGAAAGCTATCAGCTCAGTCCAATATATTCAATTATTTGATCACTATGTACACTCACACATAGATTTTTTTAGTATTTTCATGTATTAGTTTACATAATAAATGAGGTTTATTCATTCCTTTCCTCTTTCCTAACTCTTTACTAAACTTTACTCAATTACTTTATTCAGCACAATCTTTTGCTTTTGATAAATTATTAAGGACTAATTGTTGCATGTTTCATTGCAGGTTATTCCTTTAGATCATGTTTCACATACATATACCTAAATTCACATACTCAGACTCAACTACATGGTATTCACTTCCTAGGTAAGTCTAGGTACACTTCTTTTTCCTTTATACTAGCTATTTCACTTTGCTACATTTATAGCATAAAGGTGGGGGGGTGGTGTAATCATCTAAAAGTGATATTTGGATTCTAAGAGTGTCACTTAAGACAAAATATTCCTAGATTATCCCTATACCTATCCTATAACCTTTATCGCACCTTTCCATCCATTGTGTAGACCATATACATCTTTTTTCAGCTCAAACATAGTCCTAGAATAGTTTTCCTAGATTCTAACCCATTATGCCCAACAGTCAACCAACTAGAGACTAGATCCAAATTAAGGACACTAGAGCCACATGGTGCTAGTGTACCTTACCCTATTTCTCCTAAATGAATATATTTTCAAAATTGTTCCCCTCTTAAGGTCAACTTAAGTACATTTTATTATTTACATAATCTATAGATCACTATAAATATAAGACTATTAGACCTCTATCCCCCATATGGAAAATATATGCAAAATCCTATCCAAATGAGAAAAAAGTTGAGTAAAATTAAGGTATTTTATCCCTATTATACCCTAGTTCTAAATTCTACCACCTATAATCACCCTAATCCCATATTTCTAATATTTATAATCTCAAGCACAATCAAGGAATTCAAGACCACTATCATTCTAGCATTCATTTATACTTGCACTAAGCACTAGGTGGGAGAACTACATCAGGTTTGATCCCTCCTTGGAGTATTGGTATGTAGGAAAATATATTCACAATGGGATGGAGGATTTCCAACTTATCCTACTAATGAACACACATTTTGAGCTCATGCCATATTTATAATGAGGATTATGATTTTTACACTAAGTCAAATATTCTAGGTAAAATATAGAGTTAAAAAATTCATGCACGTAGGAATAGAACATAGAAACATAGGCATAAGTACCCCCAAAAATATAAATAGTCCCATAAAGATGACATTAGTAACATTTTGAGGATAATATAGTGATATGGTGTTACTATCTTGGTAGGGTGCTACTATCTAGTGAAGAATCAACCCCCAAAACCCTATTGACAATACTCAGACCTGTCTAGAACCTAGTTTTTAGAACCCAGATCTTCTATTAAAATCATTTTATAGATAAGTCTCTATTTACACATATTATTTAATATTTTTATAAAGTTAAATAAAATCAAAATATATAATAAATTAGTGGTTAATTATTACATATTTAACTTATTTAGACAACTCAACCCTTTAATCTAACTTAATATCAGCATTGAAAAATCTTAAAAGGTTAAAACAACTTACAATAAATAATACCAATCAAATATTAAAATGGATCCTTTTGAGGCATTATATTATAGAAAATATTGAACCCCCATCAGTTGGGATAACCTATAAGATAGAGTTGTTTTTTGACTAGACATGCTTGATGAAATGGAAGAGCAAGTGAAACTAATAAGGTGAAGATTGGCTAAAACCAATGATAGGTAGAAAATTTATAATATTTTGAAAAGAATAACAAGATAATTTTTACTTGGGAACAAAAAATTTATATGGGTTAAAACCAAAAAGATTTCAATAAATTTTGGTAAATCAACAAAGCATTCTAATCCAAAACATGTGTAGGATCATTGATAGTGAGAAGGGAGAGTATCATTGGAGAATGGGGAGTAGATAGTTACATTTGGGATAAATATAAGGAAACAAGGAACCTACACATACCTCTATTTCTAATTATAATGAAATAATGATGTTTAAATTCAATACTTTAAACATTGTTATTTTGATTTCATGACTTGTAAATGCATGTCTAATTACATTTGTTATATGATTATTTTTATTTCATTATGCTTATAGAAACATTAGTGTATTAACTAAGTTATAGATTATATACACTATTGGTTGATCAAGTCTTGTGTATCAACATATTTGGTTGGATGATATAAGTTATAACATTTTATGGCATCTGACTATTTCATTAGTTACCTATGATGACCCATCTAGTGATTGTTTGATACAACTAGTAACATGTTAGGACACCTAGTTATCTTGTATTATTACATGTGTATACCTTATTTTCAATTATAACTTTCCTATAGGTGGAGGTGTTACTATATTATTTATTTTAATCCTAGATTATTGATGATATTGATATTTATATGAAAAAATATGCAAGGTCATATATATGAAAATGACTCTCTAAGTAATGACTATAATGTTAACTTATATGAGGTGTAATTTTTAGACTAATGATTAAATCAAATTTAGGACATTTTCTTAGAATTTTAGAGACATTTATCAATGATATGTTTTGACTAAATTTAAGATAAATGAATTAGAATTTTGGCTATGATGAAAAAGGATAATGTAAAATAAATTTATTTTTGGATGGTAATCATTTAATGTGTTAGGGTTGACTTGATCTATGAATGAAAAAATGGCTCGATTGTCAAGCTTTCATGTACATAAGAAACTATGAGTGGAATATTGATTAATATTGTTGCATGAGTATTGAGGGGCTGAGATAATAAGATTTTGGTAGAAGATATGCCCATCATGCATGATCTAGTTAAGGGGATAAGTAGAATGAAGAGGAATAAGAAGGGTACCCAGTTTAATTTTCAAAGAAATGATAGAAAAATAATAAGAAAATAGTTTGATTCTTAAATCAAGGAATAACTATAAGAGGTTTGAGTAAAATACTCATAGATTTATCAAGTTGGTCTCTTTTCTTGGTTGTATTTACAAGTTAAAACTAATAAGGTTTCAATATGGATAAAAATATTTTTGGTTATAAAAACCTTATTTCTTTACCCTTGGGTTTTTAGGCCTAAATACCTAGGGAGGGATCTAGAATCCATCCTTAGGTATATTTTTTTAAGGATCAAACCTTGAGAACTAACAACTAGGTGTGAACCTATTCCTTGGTTGTTTTAATAAACCTTCGAGCTAGTAATAAGGGTCTATTTGCTTGTAAATCCTTAAACACAAGAAAATATATGCATACATATCTATAAGCATGGGTTACACACACACACACACACACACACACACACACACACACACACACACACACACACACATATGAATATATGAATATACTTTCTATATAAATGGAATCAAACCTATATTATTTAGTATTTGATTTTATTTATGTTTTTTAAGTGGTTAAATTATTGATAAATTACATTTTTTATTTTGGAAGTGTTACGACACTAGTTGGGTTTGATTTTTAACTAGAGGATTTGCAAGAGATGATAATTATTTTTAAACTTGAGATCTGTTAACTGAATGTATACAATTATTTATATGGATTAAAATCTAGCACCAAGAGACTTGTAAATTTTAAGATGTAAAATGAATGTTATAGGTCTGTGTGTGTGTTTATTAATTTATCATGTAAAAGT
This sequence comes from Torreya grandis, assembly GCA_037957365.1. Lineage (NCBI taxonomy): Eukaryota > Viridiplantae > Streptophyta > Pinopsida > Cupressales > Taxaceae > Torreya > Torreya grandis. The sequence goes on along the minus strand of JARHVA010000783.1, from coordinate 3,798,482 downwards.
CTATTTGTATGTGGTTTGATTTTATTTTAGAACCTAAGATAAAGGATATACTTTCACAACCCTTAAGATCATTTCTAGGGGGACTTATATGTGAAGTGAGGTAGTTTTGATAGTTCTACTTAATGTCATGTTACTTGCATTTATTTCCTTAATAAGACCTATAGGTTCCATTTTGATAAGGTATAGTTGTATAATGAGATTTGGTGAACCTAGAATATGAAAATAGTATATATACATTTTTTTTATATGAATATATGAGAATAATACTATTCTTATGTGAATATATATTCTGAGTTAAAATAAAAACACCTAATAGTACATTATATCCCTATCACATAAAATAGGTCATTTATGGACTAAAGGAGAAGATAAATGTTAGTTAATATAGAAATTGTATCTAGTATAATAGAATATGAATAAAATTCATGTAATGGGATGATAAGTATTTAATAAATGGAACAATAGGGTTTGTATTTTCCATTTGATTATATTATGGACTAAAGATCCATTTGAGGCATAAACATAGAAACACTTGGTTGAAAAGAAGTCCAAATTATACTTTGATTGAACATGGTTTATTCTATATTAAATTATGATATAAATGAGGATATAAGGATTGTATTATATATTTAATTATTTTGACCATATGATAGTTATGTTAATGATTATACTATGAAATTATAAGATCTGAACTAGTTGTGCATATTGATGATTTTTAAAATTATAAATAACTTGATTCTAATAGATGGTCTTGATCTTAACAATGGATACATTATTATTATTATTTGATCATGATATGGATAATTCTTGAGTATTTTTAAATAAACCATATGGGACATAATAATGACCATAACTTAGTATCATCTATAATATTGATTTTATAATAAAATTTTATATTGAAGTTCAAGCATTAATGAATTGATTCTTATTTTATTAAATATGAAATAAGTTAATTAATGGGAATTTCCATGTTGGATTTTGATTATTATTATGTTTTATATTAAGAATTATAATAAAATGATGTGTTTGGATAAAAATCATATAATGACTTGATTCTTATTCTATCTTAGTAAACATATTTGTTGTGGAGTTAAATTGGTTTCTTGATTGTGATTATTTATATCATTCATTATTGCATGGTATTTTATTACTCTACTTATAAATCTTGATTTATGGTTGTGTTATACAAATTATATGAGTATTATAGTGGGTATATCATATATGTACCCCCTTATATCATTATTGACATGATTTTCTAGCAGAGAGTACTAAATGAGGGAAAATGACTTAGATTATTAAATATAAATTATATAATTAAAACTTTGGCCAAAATAATGTCATATATATGAATTTGTCATTTTTTTCACTCCTATTTTATATTCTTTGCTAATATCAATTAGATAGAGCAATGGATTCCATGTTATATCTCATTATTGCATGTAATAGTGTTAAGTACCCACATGGATTCTGATTATTTCTTGATATACACACTATTATTATCTACCCCTTTATAAAGGGTAGGGACACTCCTATAAGGGAGGTGTGTGGGAGACCATTACTCTTTGATTGGAATTAAATCACTCAGATGATGCTCTCCCTCTTTCAACTAATTCAACTAGATGGAATTGCACTCAAGATATGTAATGGAGATATTTTATGTAACTAATTTTTTATTTATTGTTATGTGTATTATACATCATACATTATTGTACCTTATTTTTGATGTATAATCATCAAAATAGTGGATATGAATTTATATAAACATTTTAAATAATAAATAGTAATGGTTGTAATTGTATTTTAGATTGATTTATGGATTATATCTATACTTATAATACTCAGTATACCTTAATGCATAGATGATCAAGTTCTCAGCTTAATAATGTGTTTAATGCTTGAGTATTAAATGAGTTTTATTATGCTAGTGGGATAATGTTATTCATGCATATATTACTCAAATTTCATTTAGTTTTCATGTTTTAAACTAATGGATGTAATTAATATTCGCAATAAGGTTAAGGTTAAAGTAATATTTTAAAATAAAAAAATTAGTGTCATTAAGAGTTATTACTATTTGGGTCTAACATCCAAACCTCTTCTAGCTCTAATGCTTCATAAGGAAGCATCTTTACAAAGTCAAATCATTAAGAGGAAACATGGTTACATTGACACATAAGAATACTCCTTCATTACTCTATTTATTTCCAAGCATTTCAATTATTTCAAATTTTAGATTATATACAATAATTTATACTATAACGTGATCTTGGTTATAGGTCATACACTAGCAATGCGCTCAAAGTCAATCAAGAAAAGGAAAAGTGTGTTGTAAATACATAGGTACACATTTATTTAATTTAAACTATTAATTTCATCATTATGCATTAATATATTAAAGGTGGGATGTATATACTATAACTGAATATTTAAAGCATCTCAATCTTGTACATTTGAAAAATATTAATCAAGGATATACACTTAAATTAAAAACTACCTAATGATAAAAGTCTCACATTTTTCATCTCAATATGCATATATGTTTATCTATTATTTTGATCCATATAATTTGTATGACCCATGTATCCTGCATAGCACAAAAATATTAAAACTAGATAAACATTCTTCACTGTTAGTTTCAAATCCATACCTATTTGATATCCTTATTGACCATACCTACCATATAGGGACACTACCATTGACATTAGTGTTTATATTCTTATCTAGTGTCTAGTTTATAAAAGTCATCCAAATTGCAAAAAATTTGAAACCTATAGGTTGACATATTTTCAAAAGGTTTGGTATAAATACAATTATAATCTTTTTCATTCATCATATATTAAATACAAATCAAAAACATACTAAATATAAATAAATCAATTAAAAAACCAAGTTATTCTTATCTATTCATTACTATTTGCATATTAATCATAATATTTATCATATTACATGTATGAATCATTCAAAGAGCATCCTATGAGTGATTTTTGTCAAGTTACAATCTATATCATTACTTACATCTTTAAATTATATTTCACCATTGTACACACACATTCCCACACATAGGGAAGAACTAAATAAGTATCAATCCCTAATTGGAGCATTAGATATGTAGGTAGCACACATTGATAGAGGGGTCTTTGATGTTAACTCAACACCATGAGGCTACCAACCCATTTTTATCAAAGTCATTCTAAGCATGATAAGGGTAAAGAGATAGGGTTTGATCAATTGGTGAAGAGTGATAACATGTATCCCAAATTTTAATACATCAATAAAAAGGAGATAAAAAAACCTAGAACATCAAATTTGGTCACATCAAGATCCATCCATTATTCTATGCTAGACACCTACATAGTCAAACACTAATATCAATGGTAGTGTCCAGGTATAATAATAGTGTCCACAACTACAAAAGTATAATTTCCATATTTTTATTAATAATTTAGAATATTTATTTTAAATACTTTCCACTTGTTTCTTTTCCATATCTTCTTGTGAATGGTAAACCTAGCTAAGTATCATTTGTATTTTGTATTGTAATTAATTTATCGTATTTCAAATTTGGTACTTTCTATATTTAAAAAATATTAATATTTTTTATTTAGGTTAAAGGGAGGATTTTTTGAACTAGGGTACCCAAACCCTAGGATAAGTAAAAACATACTAAGATCAATAGTCTATACAAGACCAACCAAGAAATAGGACCAACTAGGCCCAAAAATAGCTAAAAAGTAGCCTAAAAACAAAAAAAGAACAACTAAAGAACTAATCTAAATCTAACCTACCAAAAACATCTTCCCAACAGTATTTCATATTTTTGAGGTTAATATCAATTTTAAGCAACAATTTATCTTAGTCAAGGCCATACTGATATCCATAGGTCTACCCCTTCTTTCCTTTCCCTTTGCCAATAACATTGGGCTCAAAAAACTCAAGAAGGTGAGCTCATATGTTTTCAACATTCTATATTCCCTCGTACATTGTTGATTTACTATAATTTAATAAAAACTTATTTTATTACAAATATTATCATTTTATTACTCTAATAGCTCCACCCTAAAATCTAAACTCTAAATTTGGTGGTCTTAATCTCTAACAAAGAAGATTTGACTCATCCTTGCATTTTCCTACTAAAGTAAATTAACCTTGCCCTTTAGATTTGTGATCTCTCACATAAACCACTACATGATATATTTTTGGAGTTTGATCTCTTCCAATATCTTGTCTAAACTCTCCTCACCTTATAAAAGGTAACCAAATTATTAAATTCCTCATTTTTATCCTTTTGATTCTAAGAAGTCTCCCCTTTCTATAGAGGAGTATAAATAGGTTCCCTAATCACCTTCTTAATTACTGCTAGATTCTAGTCCAGTTTGCTTCCCTATTCCACTTCCTTTCAAATCTCCTTAGGATACTCACTACCATCTTTGACATCTATCAAAGTCCCCACTGCCCTTTTACTATGTGAATCTTGAAGACCCTGGTTCCCATGTTTTCCATACATGAGCCCTGTAGGCTTTGATGCATTTCAAAGTATTTTATTGATGTTATCCTACTATTTTTAATTATTTTAATCATCCTTATTAATAATATCTTAATTTATTATTATTTTTAGTAACCCTAATCAAACTCCCAAGATAATTTATCCACACATTTTTTATTCTTTTGATATCAATAGAGCCCTCCTCTGACTTTTCCTTCTAGGTATGTGATATGTCTGGATTGCTTTGATTCATTGAATTAAAATATTTAAATATGAGGTAGATCACTCCCTTGTGTCTAGGTGTAGATTAGTTTCCATTTTTAAATTTCATGATCGACACCTCTATATATTTTTGGATTAAAAATAGGAGACTAAAGGGCACACCATGCCTGAAATAATTTAACATTCTAAATATGGACCATCTAACTACATTGTACCTACCTTCTAAGGTGATGTACAACATTAAATGAATGTATACCTCTATAAATTAATTAGGTAAGGATTCCAAATCAAAACTATTATGTATCTACCCTAGTTTCTCTCCCTCTTCTAGAAATATCTCTTTGTCTAATTTGAAATCCCTCGATGTATATTAACTCTTCATTTCCTCAATCCCCAATCTAGTCACATGAGAAATGAGTTACTTAGTAATTTTGAGATTAACTCCATTGATTGACACTATTTTAGCCTCCCATGATTTCATAAACAAAATTGAGAAATGCCTATCAAAACATTCAATCTTCTCTATAAAACTAACAAAGTCTCCCACTTATAAAGCTACCCTATTGGCATGTTATTATCATTGCTATCAAAAGGTTACATCATGCAAAGGAATAATTTTCATTGATTTCAAAGATGTATCATGTCAATATTTTAATTTTAAGGTTGATTTAATGGTGTTATCAAAAGTGATGAGTGATGAAGGTTGATATTGTCATGAATGTTGTGAGCATGGAAGGTATAGATCATGGAAGGTTAAGCCATGTATACAAAGCCATGTGACAAGAGATAATTTGAAGGAAAGATATAGCTTTAAGTCAACTAATGTCTTATGGTTGCATGAAGGCACAAGTCAAGGTGTCAAAGGTGTTTAGGTGCATGGAAGAGAGATGTCAAATCATATGATGATTGGTCATGTGGTTGTAGGTCTGTATGAGGATGTGAAAGATTATTGTCATCATAAAGAGAATGGTGTATAAATATGATTAAGGTGTAATGTATTGTAGATATTTGGTTTATGTTTTTCTTAGGTCATGACATGGAAGGAATAGGCTAAGGCATTAAGTGATTAAGTAGCCCAAGCCTAATCATGGCATGAAGAGACCTTATGAGAAGGTATGAGTAAGGTGGCTTGATGAGATAAGTGTACACAAGCATGAATGGATGTATGGGGTTGTTTGAGAATGTATGTGAGGCATTAGAACACTCGTGATATTTTTAGGGTGAGCCTATATGGATAGGACCTTCAGTCTAGGTTTGCATCTAAACCTCTATTAAATCTTGCTTGGCCTAATGAGGTATCTTGATCTATTGTCAAGGAATGTGAAGGATGTATGTTAGTGGTTAATCATGAGAGATATTTTATAGCATTATATTGATATTTTGAGCATGAAATTGAGGTGGAGAGCATGGAAAGAGGCATGGATGTCAATTCAAGGCTTAGTAAGGTATGAAGACTATGGTATATATAGAGAGTGTATCCTAATAGGGTATCAATATTATTTTATATGGTAATTATGAGTATATTAGAATTTAAAAAGGTTATTAAAGTTTTTTTTAGGAATTTACATGAATTTTGAGTCCCTAGTTTTAAGTATAAGGCATGAAAAGTTTTTTGGAGGTCTCTCAAATGCTCAAAATGAAGGGTTCTCAAGCTAAGAATGATTTTATTGTGACAATTATCTCATAAAAAATTTCCATGGTAACCTAATAATTTCATGGTAGATGGGGAATATCCTATCCCAAAATTATATGTATTATTTTTTGGATTGAGGGGATTGATTTATGAACAATCGTTAAGAGTGGAAACATGTTTGAACCCTAATAAGGAACTTATATTGAATATGTTGATCAAAATTTCCCATAATTTTATTGTTATACTCAAGTAATATATTGGATATTTAGTGTACTCTCCTAGGTACCTCCAAGTGGTAATTGTTAGAGAGAGGAGAGAGCAAATGCTAAGTTATAGTCTTTTTCTAAGGAAATTATATAAGTCAAAAAATTCATTGAAAATAGTAAGAAAATGGATGGAGGAAGAATTTATATAATCATTTTTCATGTACATAAAGTTTTATTTATATTTTATATTCCTCAAGTGTGCTAAACTAGTCATCCAAGTTATCTAGTCATTAACAGGCCTACAAATAGTGAAAAACCCAGGCAACAGTAAGAAGAGGAATTGGAATGTGTTATCATGATATAATGATGAAAAAAATTACATGGAGATGTTTTTAAATAATTTTAATATATTTTCACTCTTGAAAAAATCTTTTTAGGTCATGTGCATGGTGAAAACATTTCTCACAAGTTGACCTATCTAGTTAAAATAAGATAGTTAGATATAAGGTCATGAGATTGGTATGCAAGAGAAATATTTTCCATTTGAACATATGATATTTATATTCTATAATGGTATATTTATCTCATAGGATCATATAAATTCATCATAATTAATTTAAAATATCTATACAGGTGTTGGGGTCTAAGTCACCATGATTATGTTTTGAGGTAATTTACTAGTTTTGAGTGAGTGAGTTGCAAAGGTGATATTGAAGCCTTATATTCAAAGTGGAGGTGTATAATGAATTTTATGATGACCATGAGGTAATTTATAATATATATATATATATATATATATATATAGTTATTTGATCATATTTTAGTGTCTTAAGTATGTTTTAGCTTTATTCTTGTAAGAAAATTTATTGAGGCACATAGGCCTAATAGGGAAATTTTTCCTAAAGAAGGTTTCAAGGCATGAACTAAGGATGAAAATATAAAAAAAAATGAAGGAGGAAAAAAGAGTTTCCATACTAATTTATTTAATTTTTTTCAAGTGTTTGAGAAAGCCATTTGGGCTCAAGAGAGTCAATTTTTGGCATTAAGAGATATATCTAATGCAATTAGGTCTCCATGAGACATAAAAGTGAATTAAGGCCTAATTGAGTCATATCAAACATAACTAGACTCAAATATAATTTTATTAATATCCATAATTTGTCCTAAGATATATTATATGTATGACCTAAGAGGTTAAGGGTGTGTGGCTGACTAAGAGGTATATGAACAAGGAATGATATATATGCAAGGTACTTTTAGGCCTATGTAAGTAAGAGAATTTAAAGTTAATGAGATATAACATTTTTGAGTAGAAGGAGGTCTTGTATACAATAATAGGATTTTATAGTGTGTCTACATATGAAAATCAAGGTCATATGACCTAATAAGTCTTGAAGAGACCTAGTTGAGACAAGAATCCTAGAAGATGTTTTGATATAGATAAGAGCATGAATATATGAGTAGGTTGTCATGATATTTCAGTTACTAAACATAGTGTTATAAATTTTATCAAATAAATCAGGTGGTTGAGTTGGTGCTAATTCATCTAGGGGGTTGATGCCTCCTTGCAAGTGGGTACTTGCTAAAGCCTAGTCAAGTGGGTGCTTGGCTAGTTGGGGTTGGTTCTCCATGTGGAGTTTGTGTTTCACTAAATTTGGTTTATATCTTATAATAACATAGTCCATTTAAAAATATAAATGGGTTTTATTACCCTTGAAGTTTTCCCATATATGTGATATGTTCTTGTGTTTCATGCTTATCTGGATAGTTGCTTATGCTTACTTGATCTATATGTTTGTTTGAATGGTTCATGATTGATTAAGTGTAATTTAAAAAAAGGTTTTGAATACTAATTCACCCCCCTCTCAGTCATTTTACTTCCAACAATTGGTATTAGAGTCTATTCCTTTGAATCGGGCATAATAGCTTGATGGACATTCTTGAAGCACAAGCATGTCAAGTTAACTAGCACAAGGAGTTTTCTCAACCAACAAGACTCCTCTCTTTAATGGGTGTAACTATGAATTTTGGATCATCATAATGAATACATATCTAATTTACTTGGGTTATGACATGTGGAAATCTATTATTGATGGTTTCACTCCATCTTCTATACCACCAACTAATGTAGCAAGAAATAAGGTAAAAGATAACAACTATAAGACAATGAATGCAATCATGTGTGGCCTTTCAGAAGCATAATTTTTTAAGTTCATTCACTATGATATAGCCAAAGGGATTTGGGATAAGTTTTGGATAATCTATGAAGGAGACACCAAAATTAAGTTGGAAAATTTATAGACTCACCATAGGTAGTTTGAAAGTCTAAAAATGAAGGAGGATGAAAAAATTGCATCCTACCTATTAAGGGTTGATGAAGTTATCAATGGCATCAGAGGTATCAAATAAGAAGTGAAATAATCTACAATTGTACAAAAGGTATTGATATCCCTAACTTTTAAATTTTATTCAAAGGTATTTATAGTAGAAGAAATGCAATATATAGACACACTTCAGATGGATGTGCTTCATTGCATCTTGACTACCTATGAGAAGAGATCAAATGAAGGAAGACCTCCTAAGAAGGAAGCAACTTGAAAAGCTAATAAGTCAAAAACCAAGAAGGTTAAGTATGAGGTATGTTCATATATTTATGATGATAAATTGATAGCCATATTTTCTATGAAATTAAAGATTAGATCTGGAAAGTACAAGGGTAAGTTTCTTTTTAAATGTTTCAACTATGGTAAGATTGATCACTTTGAATATAAGTTTCCTAACAAGGATAAGACACACATGATGAATAACATGATAAAAATCATGGTGATGATAAGAATATCTATAATCTTGATAAAAGTAAGAAAGATCTTAGGAAGTATGAAGGTAATAAAGGGTCATTTAAAAATAAGAGAAGTTTCATTACTAAAGAATATAATAGCTCATCAGATGTAAGTGACATAACTGAATCTAATAGTGATGATGATAGTAATGAAAATGATAACAATGAAACATTATTCATGGATATATAAATATACTATGATGGTTTCTCAAAAGTGAAAGGTCTTATGAAAGATGAAGAATCAGATGAAGAAGAGGCTGAAGTGAACCCTGAGGTAGAATTGGTGAGTTCTCTAGAGGAGTTTAAGTTCCAAAGAAGGAAGAATTATAAATTAATATCATTGGTCAAGATTTTTTATGATCAAATCAATCTCTTTGAAGAGGGACTAAGAATAAACAATAATGAACATGAGGAGATCATCAGATAATTGGAAACTCAGTTTGAAATTATCACTACAAATCTTAAGACCAAAGAAGAAGAAGAATCAAGTTGGAACAAAGATGGAGTACTTGAAAGTAGAACTAGATCAGGAATCATTCAATTTGAATACATATTATATATTTGAGAATATTACTAAAGTTCTTGGTGATATTTTGAGTAGTCAAAGATCTCTACATGATAAGACAAGTCTTGGGTTCAAATAAGATCAAATGGAGAATAAGAAGATTTAGACCTCAAAGACCTATGTATAAACTCTCAAATTTTAGACTCTTAGTGATCATCAACAAGTCAAGAATACCAACATGAAAGTCAATGTGAAGAGAGCAATCAGGTAGCCCAATGTAATGAGGTATTTCAACTCTTTCGATGGTTATTTTTTTACTTGTCATAACTGTGGTCATAGAGTAAGTGATTGTAGAATGGTCTCAAGGAATGATTTATCATGGGACCATGGGAAGAGTGATAAATCAAGAGGTATGTACAAAATTTTTGTTTTCTACAGTTATCAAAATATGGGCCAAATTTAAAAATTATGTCCTAATGAAGTGAGAAGTCCCTAAAGATTGAAAAAGGTATATGGAGCTCCTAGAGTGCATGAGAAGATTCAAACAATGGTATGGAAGGAAAATAAAGTCAAGATTGATAATATTGATCCAAATGGTTGAGATGGATTATTTGCTAAGTCAAATCAAGGATAAGAAGTGAAGGAATTTCAAGAATAATTGTTATCTACATGTATTGACAATTTTGTCAAAGAGAATAAGAAGGATGATAAGATTGATGAGTCAAATGCTTCAGTCAAGCCTAAGTGGATTTTAAGGAGGGAATATTAGTCTCATGATTGCAAGGTAGCTAAGGAAAGTGGTTTGGAGATCTATGAATCTCCTAAATTAATGGAGTTATAAGATCTGAATAGAAAGGGGTGACTTCATTAGGCCTCATGGAGACACTATTCTATCTAGAGAAGTATGATGTTATAATCAGAGAAGGACTCATCTTGAGAGGATTTTAGGTTGTCTATGTTGCAAGATATAAATTGATTTATTTGTATCTTATATGTATATGATAATGTGAAAGGAGTTTTGGCATTGATTCTAGAGATCAGTTCATTACAAGTCATGGTATGGAATGCAAGTCTAAGCACATGATTGTGTTTAAAGACATATGGAGTATGGATTGGTCGTCAAGACCAATATGACCATATAGATAAGATGAATGTTATTGACAAAGCTAAAAGTGTGATGAAATATTATGTATCTGATTGATATATGAGATGATTAAAGGAGTTGAGAAATGTCTATGAGTCTTGATGACTCATATGATGAGCACAAGCTATAAAGACAAAGGGGATCATGTTTGTATAATTACTCACAAACTCTATGATCCTATTATAAAGAAAGGGAGAAGTAGCCTATTTAGATACATCTTTGAGAGTGGATTCCATCTTATGACTCAAGAGGAGAGTATGGTTTTAGGGGGAGATTTGTAATCTCTATGTTGTTAATTGAAATTTAGGCTCAAAGATTAGATAGCAGCTTGTAGAAGACCCTTTATCATTCATGTCAAAAGGGGGGGAATGAGTAGATGGGAAAAGTATCATTTTTTTGAAGTGATTTCATTTGTGTAGTGTGTTTTCCATCAATGATAAAGGTAAAATTTTTGGTATGTTATTATCATTGATGTCAAAAGTGTGCATCATGCAAAGGAATAATGGTCATTGATATCAAAGATGTATCATGTCAATATTGTACTATCAAGGTTGATGTCATGATGTTGTCAAAGGTGAACAGTGTTCAAGTATGATATTGTAATAAATGTTATGAGCATGGAAGCTATAGATTGTGGAAGGTATAGATCATGAAAGGGTGAGCCACGTATAAGAAGCCATGTGATAAGAGAGAATTTGAAGTTAAGAGATAATTTAAATTCAAATAATGTCTTATGGTTACATGAAGGCATAGGTCAAGGTGTTAAAGGTGTTTAAGTGCATAGAAGAGAGATGTCAAGTCATATGATGCTTAGACATGTGGTTTTAGGTCTCTATGAGGCTATGAAAGATTGTTGTAATTAGAAAGAGAATAGTGAAATGATTTGAGTAAGGTGTAATTTCTTATGTCTACTTCATTAAAAAAAAATTGAGGTCATGACATGCAAGGAATAGGTCAAGGCATCAAGTGATTAAGTATCCTAAGCCTATTCATGACATGAAGAGACCTTATGGGAAGGTATGAGCATTGTAGTTTTGTAAAGTGAGTGCACATAGGCATGAATGGATGTATGAGGTTGTTTGAGAATGTATGTGAGGCATTGGAACACTCATTCAAATTTTAGGGTGAGCCTATAGGGGTAGGACATACAATCTAGGTCTATATCTAGAGCTCTCTTAAACCCTTCCTAGCCTAATGAGGTATCATGATTTGTTGTCAAGGCATGTGAAGGATGTATGGCAATGGTTAAGTATGAGAGAGGTTATACAACATGAGATTTAGATGTTGAGCATGATAATGAGGTGTTGAGAGCATGGAAATATGCATTAAAGTTAGTTCAAGACTTAGTGAGGTATGAAGACTATGGTATAGAGAGAGTGTATCCCAATGGGGTATCAAGATCAGTTTCCAAGTAAAGTATGAGTAGGTGAGCATTAACAAAGGTGAGTCAAGTTGTTTTAGGCATGTAAATGAAGTTTAAGGTCTTATTTTGAATGATAAGGCATGAAAATTTATTTGAAGGTTGTATGAAATCAAAAATGCATCATGTCTATAAATAATCCTGGCTCAGAGAAGATAGAGCATACCTACACTTCTGATTAGGGATACACTTATTAAGTAAGAGCATGAACAATATGAGGATCCACTAGAACTGATTAGTGGATCACTTATCACAACACATCATGTTAGGAAGGGTTCCAAAACCTACAATCTAACATAATCACACAACCCTAATGGATTCCTAAGGTTTAACTAATTCACTTATTTTAATAACAAAAAATTAAATATAATCTAGTGCACACCAAATCTTGTGGCACCAAATGAAGGTTAGAAACAATTAAAAAACTAAATTAAACTTGTATTAGAAGACATATACTCATGTTAATTTATACAAAATCCTAATACATGGGATAAGAATAAAAATTCATTATCTATATACTCTTACAAAGGAGAAATAAAGTTAGGAATACTTACCTTTGAAGATGAACCCATCAAGCCTCAATCTCTCCCTTAGCTAATGTGATTCACAAGAGATTGATGTGGTATGTAAAGATAATGAAGATAAATTATCTTTAGGCTACACAACCTATCTAAGAATCCAAAAGACTTCTCCACAAGACAAGATCTATATCTCCAAAGTAAGTATGTAACCCTAACCTTTATTCCTCAAGTAGAATGGTCAATAATTAGATTTTCATTCACACTTCTTTGCTCTTAATTATTCTCTTATTAAATGGTAGGAAATTAACTTATATACATAGGTGGATCTTACCCTAAATCCTCTTAGAAATTTCAATTGTAAAGGGTCGACTCAGTTGACCAAGTGTGTTTTTGGGGACAATTCACTAGGTTTGATTTAGGCTAGCTGAAAGGCTAACAAGCTAAAAAAGTGAAAAATACCCCTAAAATATATTAGGTCAACCTAGTACAATTGACTAATTAAAAAGTAATTAAGTTGAGAAAAGGAGGGATAGAAAGAGTAAAATATTGGAATAGGTAGGACTAAGAAGAATAAGCTTATGTTTAATGGTTTTAGGATACAAGTATGTAGATGAAAAGTGGTAAAAGGCACAACAATCTTATGAATCATCGATGGTTTACCCACCCCTTTTTTGATGCACCCCTTAAGGCATGCACTCAAAGAGATTGAGACTTGATAGGTTCCTTCAAGATACAAAGTTTCAGTAATCAATAAAATTTTTAAAATATTATGTGTATACAGATGTCAAACTCAAAGCTCATCGCGTGTCATGTAAGTGCAACATGGTACTTTAGGAAATATAACATGATAACACACAACATTGATGATAATCAAAGTGTAGTAAGTATAAAATAAGATAAATGAAATGACTAATTTGAAAAACACATACCCTTAACTTACCTAAGTGCCATAGATAAAATAGTAGACTGCAAGAGATGTGAAGGTGTCTAATGTTGAGAACACTAGATGAACTTATAGAAGTTAGTGAAAAAAATAGCCAAAAATAAAAAAATTGTAAAATAGGCATATGATAGTGGAAGACATTCTCTACATCATCATGAATCTAATGAATTTTATGGTTTGCAAAATGGTTGAGTAGAAATAAAGATATAATCAAAATAAGGAATCTACTGAAAAAAATTAAAAGATTTGAAATTTTGAAAAGTGTTTTTAAATAGGGAAAAAGACAAGTCATTTATTTATTTTGAATTTTAAGAGAGGGGAAAAAGATCTCTAGAGACAAAAAATCTATGATGGTGAGGATATGACATGCTATATAGGGAGAGGCTCTAGAGGCAGGGACAGGTTCACTATAGGTATGCAACTATGTATCTCAAACTAGTTTTTGAAATTTGTATTGAATTAAGTGTATTTTTAATAAAAAATTAATTTGAAGCATTTTTATATGTCAAAATCAAACAAAATTAGATTCTAGAGGTAGAAAATAAGAAGACAAAAAATGGGTTTAGAGGGTTTAGGAAGAAAGTGACAAAATAACACTTTTTTAGGAAAATGCAAGGGGTTAGTAGGTAGAAAGCACTAGGTCGACCCAATCAACCTAGTAGGCTAGAAATGAATAGAATACATAGTGCCAACCCATTAGGTATGGGTTGACCCTATATATTCTGCAAGTTGAAGGCCTAGTTTAGAGTTCTTAGGTGGATCAAAAGGTCCAAAATAGAAATTCAGCAGTAGGGAAGGGAAGATAAGGGGGTTGACTTAGATTTTTGAGTCAACCAAGCAAACAGATAGGAAAATTTTGGTCAAAATAGTTTGGAAAATCATGCAAAATTTTGAAAGAGGGATAGAATGGCCCAAAATTACTAAGGTCAAGAAGGACCAATTATGCCAAAAGTAGGTAAAAATGACTAAAATGAAGGAATTTTGGCTTATTTTTTATTTAAAAATGTAAAAATAATGTATTATGACTATGCGTGACATGAAAGAACTAATACATCATTTTTTGTTTCTTGGGTGTAGGGATAATGAGGATTTTGGAGACTTGTATATGTGGCATGGTTATAAAACTTGCTAGATAGTTTGGCAGATGGAGATAGGTCTAGACTAGGATCCATAAGTCTAGGTGAGATAGTTGATATGTGTTAAATCCCCCTTAGTGTTGATCTATTAGTCATGTTCTTTGGTTTTGGGGAATGATTAACTAACACCTTTAGATGGGAGGTGGATGGGGATATAGTAGAGGTGGATATCACTCTAGAGGATTTTCATGGCATCTTGGGGCTACCTATAATAGGATCATAGGTGACCATAGGGATACCAGATAACCTAGAAGAAAGGAGAACCTTATCCATGTGGACTATGAGATCAGAGGTAATATTACCAGGAAGGATATGATAGGCCTTGTGACACAATGGGTACTATTTCACAAGTTAGATGATAAGGTACCACTATTTATGGTATCCTTGAATAGGATGATCTTGGAAGAGCAAGTTTTATGTAACTTAAGATCTACCATCTGGGTGTAGCTAGTACATGATATGTATGAGATTTTAGCCAAAGGGTAGAGGACCATGGGATTGATCATGTTATTGAAAACTTGAATATATGAGAGGTTTCCTATGTATTGGTCAATTGGGTTACCCCATGTAGTCAATGATAGGTCACATTGGGTGTAGAGATGGAGGGAGGAATAGGTAGCATGGGTCATGCCCCATGTGCTAGTGTTATAATTAGTGAGACATACAAATATCATGTGGTAATTATATGAGCACATAGCAGCTACATGGGTGAGCTAAGACATAGTTATACTAGTGACAATGAAGATAGAGGTTGTTGGACACTATTTCTAGTGGAAAAAACCACATATGGTGGCATGAGTGATAGGGTATATGTGCCTACCTCATCTAGTGACATTGATACTGATGCTCAAGAAGTGGGTTTAACATGCGAGGGAGCCATAGGGGAAGAGAGGATTGGGGCCATAAATAGTGATGATGACACTAAGGCCATGTTGAGAGTGACCATGGATTAATTTGGTATGATGAGGAACTAAGTAGGAGGATAGGGATATAGAGGTAAAGATACAAGATATACCACTACTAGATCCATAATGAAATGAGCAATGGCCATCAAGGACATATCATTTATGGAGGTAGGAGAAAGAGAGATTGGAGACTATTGCAATCCTAAATGATCCCATAGGTGAGCTATAGGAAATGATAGAGATACCACTCAGACATAGGCTAAGATGAACACGAGACATGACAACTGGGTTTGATCTAAGGAGGTGACCTATAGAGGAAGTACTAAGATGCTACGTAGATGGGGAGAATGTGTTAGGTAGTCATGCAAATGGTGAGATGATATTATTCAAGACACAAATAGGTAAGAAAATATGATTTATTCATTTCTTAAAGTTTTTATTTATAAGTAGAGGTATATAGATATTTTGAGATATAATAGTGATCTAATATCCATCTGGTGTGATTTTGTAGATGTAGATGAGGATGAGAAGGAGATATGGGGGTCCCTAGTGTGGGGATCACTCCATGATGTCTTGGATTAGACTCTACATCCATATAAGCCCATGACATTAGAGGATTTAAGTGTACCATCTTCCTCAGCTCAGGTAAGTTAGTTTAAATTAGCTAGAGAGGTAATGAGGTAGATATAAGTGCAAAGAGAGGATGTAACCAACAATAACAATGGGTGTAAGGGAGATACAAGCATGATAGGCCCTAGTAGATGATAGAACTATGTACCTATCTATAGTATCATAGATTATAGAGATTTGGACCTAGCTAGTGGAGTCACAGGTGTAAGTAGTGCACCTATAGGGATAGGTAGAGGGATAGAGATCTTAGATGGCCTCCTTACAACATACTATTTGGAGGATTTAGATTGAGGCCTCAGCAATCAGTGTGGCTAGGCCATAAGATAGATAGGATGGAGCCTAGCCATAGAGCTAGAGCATTGTATATGGTTGTATGTGTTGTATTAAACTTATGAGATGTATATATGGTTCATTTTGACATATTGATGTTGGATGTGTATGTTATCATTATTGTTTATTATTATTTTTCATTATGGTTATGGTTGTGGATGCTTAGGATATATTTCTTCTAACACATGTATTTAGCTTTGTTGTATATGCTATAATAAATATATGAGATATGGTTTCTTTTCTAGCATTATGAAAAACTCATGCATGGTAAAAAAATAGGCAAAAAGTACTTGGTAAAATATAATCAATCAAAAAAATGTAATACACACTATTTCAAGATGGGAAATGTATAGTAACAAGAAAATTATTAAGCATAAAGAACTAAGAAATGGTAAAACAAGATGGTAAAAAGGAATTTGTTTTTAAACCAAAGTGAAAGATTTTTGCACCAAATTAAAACAAGTAAAATCATACTAATTTGTGTTGGGATGTATGAAAATAATGTAATAAAATGTAAGGTATGTAAAAGGGAATAAATGGTAATAAAAACATATTAATTATGTCAATCAATGATACTAAATCATACTAGGAAATATAAAATGAAAATAAAAATGTAAAAGTTTAGTCTTAAATTGGTCATATTAATTCAAGCTAGGAAGTATGAAAAATTCAAGAAATGGTTGAAATATTACACACACTTGGAAAATAGGAAGATAAAAGGGTGAAATATAAATGAATTAAGAATAAAACATACTAAATAAATATGGGAAGCATGTAAAATTATGTGTAATTTCATAATCAATTGAATCTTATCTTCAAATTTGACACTGTGATTTGGATGGTGATTTGGATATTGGAAAATTTTGTGAGGAGGGTCAGGTCCTATCCATATTTTTACACTAAACTCAACAAAGAGAACACCCATAGGGTATAATACATAGGAAAAATTAGGTAATCAATGATGTGGGTAATAGGAAGGAAAAGGTGGTAATTTTTTAGGAATGTTAATTCCTATCCATAGTCTTACAAAGCAACTCACAAATGAAATCCCAAGGGGAGTGATCAATAGACAAAAAATATTTCTCAAAAGGAAATATAATGGATATAAAGGGTGAAAAATTGAGTGTAAAAATCAATACTTAAGCATATTATGAGAAGACCTTAAGAGGCAAGAGGCATACTAAGGACATGAGAAGACACTAAGTGACTAGTGGTCATCTATGTACAAAGGAAACTTGCTCACTATAGACACAAAGATTTTTAGTCAAATAAGTGTGCTAATAAGATCAACTCATGAAGGTATATTGGTATAAGGAAAATTAAAATGGACCTAGCTTCCCACTATGTGTTCCCCATTCTTCAAGACCGCTTACATAGTTATCGGTCTACTATGAAGATTGGGTACTTACATGAGAAAGTAAGTAGCACTAAAATATTTTTATTCTCCTCTTCTAATCTACTAGCCTATCGCACCCTAAAGGACCTTGAATCTACTGTGAGGCCAATTTTGGAGCTTGAGCTTTGACTAGAAGAAAGAGATGTTCTTTGAATCATGTCTTTTAGTGTGATTAGACTTTTAAGAATATTTTTGCCTTTTGATATCATTTCATTTTATTTAAATGATTTAGATTTGAACTTTATTTTGAAGGATTTTTTAGATTCTTCCTACATACATATTTGGAATGACCAATCATGAGAGAGATAGTGATACACATAAATGAGTTGTTGGCTAAGGCTAAAGTAAGCTAAGTAACCAAAGATAATGACTGACTAGGATACTTAGGCTTAACAATCAACTAGCATGTGATTTCAAGTCTCAACCATGTATATGCTTAGTTTGTGGAAAAAGGAAGAAGGGAGAAAAGATATCCTAAAGGTGGACCGGTGAAAGGAGGTAATAATAACATAGATTGTTTGCTAGTTGATCACATGGTAAAGGGAGATAATAACAAAAGGGAATAAGGTTAGTATAACAAAGTCACCATGACAAATTATCTACAAAAAATAGAGATAAGAAAGAAAATAATCATGAAGAGGAAATAAATGAGTTTTGAGAAAAACACCAATGAAAAATGGAAAGCAATGATAAATAAAGATAAACATATGTGAAATATAAATGATAAGATAAGCAATATATAGTATAACAAGCAATAAATCACCATAAATGATAAGAAAAAATTTGACATAGTGTTAAATGATATAAAATAGATAAAAATAATATTGGATCACACATATAATCAAATGTAAATGTGAAATAACCATGCATGTTCTCATAATAATTGTAAATCTATCCACACATTATCCAATACATTGGATAAGTCTCTATGAAGATGGATATGCACTGCTACTAAAGTTCCATCAATATTTAATAAATACTAGGCAAATACTTTTATAATCTCCTCAATTGAAAAATTATAAATACTCAATGGATCATGCTGCTAAGTAGGAAAATTAGTCTAGGGATGGATAGGAGAATGTGTGGGAGTGATATCTACTAGAGATGCAAGAATCACTAGTGGAAAAGAATCCATAGGTGAGGGAAGGTCCATGGGTGCAGGAATCATGGGTGAAGGCATATAAGGTAGTGAAGGGACCACAAGAGGGGATGGAACCACTATAGGTGGATTCATGATAGAATAATGATAATCCTTCTTGTAAGAACAACCTATGGGAGGACTAGTAGAAGGTTTGAGAATGGATATGAGATGATCTTTGAGATGTTGTTGAAGGATGTGACAATGATCAGTACAATGGGTGCCACATAAATTCCATAGAAAATATAACTCACCATACATGGGTATATATTTAGGAAGTACCATTGAGGGATGCATATATTTATCTCATGGTGGGGAATAAGGATGCAAGGTATCAATATATTACCACAACTTGTGATAATGGCTGGAAGAATGATTATATATCCCATGAAAGCAATAGATATGATTGTGAGTGGTTTTAGTAGAATCACTCATGGTAGGAGGTAAAAAGGAGTGGAAGAAGCTAGAGAGAACTCATCATCCCATTTGGTGGGAAAAGGTGCCATATGAGGCAAGGGAAGTAAACCATCACCAAGGGAAGGTGATGACGAGGAAAGAATGGAACTAGGCTCAGTAGAAGGCATGATAGCATCAAAAATAGGGGTAGGCTCAGAAATAGTAAGATTATAAATAGGATAAACTATAAAAAGAGTGAGAAGAGGCTCAACTATAGTAGGCTCTACTAATGGAAGGGTGGGATCTAAAGAATGTCTAAGGAGAGTTACACTAACCTCAGGGGTAAACTAGCTATTAGGGTCAAGGTACATAACAAAATGGTAAGGCTTGGTCATAGCATGATCTATGAGCATAGTCCTAAGTGGATACCTAGAAATTGGAGGTGTCATCACCAACTCTACCCTATGATAAAGGGGAAAAATAAAAAAAATTAGGAATTATAAGTGGAGTAAAATGATGAGATCCACAAAAATACTTAAGGAAAGAAGAATGATAACAAACAATCTTGACATCATGGCTTGGACAATACCACCTAATAATAGATCATCTAAGGAGTATCCATTACCATAATATAGGGTATGAATATCATTGACATAGGTATGGATAACCTTTTCATCTGATGAAGCATGGTGAATAAAATGACTAGTCTTGGTCAAGACTATGGGAATGTCATCAAAAGGAGGTTTGCAAGAATGAGGTTGAAAGGAAGTAGGAAGTTATGATATGAGATGAGATGAGGTGAGATATTATAATATTTGATCTTTAAGTTAATCTCAATTGGATCATCATCATCAAAGTCTAAAAGTTTAGGAGGAATGTTACCAATGAGCTCAGGATGCCCATTATAACCTCAGGTTACATTAATAAGAGAGTTGATATGTTGTGAGTTATGAAATGAAATGCTTATCAAATGCTCAAGAATAGGAATCTTGAAGACACCATGATCTTGGAATTTTTTGAAATTCTAAGGGTTAGTGTCACCCTAAATCCTTTAAATGGATACATTGTGAGGTAATTTAATGCCTTGGCAAGAGGAAGAAGTGATAACTCTCATTTAGTGAGTCTATGTCCTACCAAGAAAGATTTTATAAGAAAAAGGGAAGTTAAATATCATCACCTTCACATGGATAGTGATAGGTGGGATGATAATGGGAAGCTACATGTAACCTAGAGGAGGCATTTTATTTATATCATATCCTTGGCATGTGTTGCATGTAGGCTTAAGATTGAATTTTAAATATCCAAGAATTTTAATGAAATCAAGAGAAGTCACACACGTGCTGCAACCCTCATCAATCAATACATGATTTACTTGGATATCACCTATTTGGATTCTAATGAATAATGTAGGATCATCCTCATGAATAAAAATCTCATGAGGAATCATAGATGAGATAGGAAATTTTAGGGAAAGAGAAGTGTATAGTTTCGTCAACATTGATAGACATCTCTTCACATTACTTTAAAATATTGTCTTCAAAACTAGATAAATTTTCCTCCCATCCTACTAGGGGAGGATGAGGGACATTCATCTCAAATAAGAGTTGAATAAGATGGCTTTTATGATGTGGGAAAGTACTCATAATATCAAGGAACAAAATTTGGGATGGGAGATTAGTGAGATCCACAATGGGATCTCGCTCATCATAGCCCATAAGAAGGTTGATAGATAAAGGTGCATAATGATTAAGGAGATCCATGGAAGGAGGATCTAAAGTAATTTTAATTTGTTTTTGGTATGAAGGAGAAGGTTTAGAACAAGATTGAAAATCATATGGATATAAAGAATTATTTGGTTCAAATTGATTTTGAGAATTGGAATAAGAAGTGTTAGTAGAATCTTAGCTATCATTAGTATTGGAAGATGATGGAAGAGTAGTAGAAATAGTATGGGATGTGTTATCCAAGGGAGAATCATAAATTGGATCATCAAAATTAATAAGGTCATTTTACCCCAACTCATTTAAATGAGTTGGAGAAGAATCCTAGATAACATGATATATCTTACATGAAGGAGTGTAGATAGGTTAGGAATCAATGAAAGCCACCACCCTTTGCATATTAGTCATGTTAACCACATTTTCTTTAGAAGTAGGTTTAATAAGACTTTCAACATTGTTGGTAGAAGGGTGGGATTGTTTTTATTGTCTTGAATTGATTGATGATTAGGTAAAGGATCTTTGTAGATGGCTAAATGAGCATTTACTTGATTTAGGGCTTGAGTTTTGTCATGTGATTTATAGTCCATGACAATAATTTCATATGATTTTTTATGCTTACAAATAATAGAATAATTATTGAAATTAGGTCCAAGAAAAAAATCCATAGATAAATTATGAATTTGTGTATAGGTCTTGTGAGAATGACCCCAACTAGCATGAAACCAACAAAACTTGTTAGGATCATAATAGGATTTCATAGGATGAGAAGGGTCAATCTCTCATGGAAGAGGCTTGGGTATATATTATCTAAGGTTAGAGGTTTGTGAACATTGATGTTATCTGGTGAAGAAAAATTATGATTGGTATATTGTTGAGAAGGAGTTGGGTCTAGAGAAGGGTTAGGAATGAAATCTTGAACATTATGAATGGTGTCATAAGAATTGGTAACAACATCATTAGTGATATTAAAATTTTTGTTCTTGATTCAGAGATGAGGACCCATAGAAGGTTAGGGTGGCTCCAATTGATGAATTATGAAATATTGGTATTTAGCTAGTCAATAGCCTCCTTCAAGGTATGTGGAGAGAGAGAGAGTGTAGACATGATATTGTAATTTAGTAAAGAGAGCATTTGTAAAGGGATGAAAAATATTATCATCTACCATGTTATGTTCACATTTATTTGACAAATTTTTACATCTCTTACAAAAATCTTGGGTAGTTTCATTCTCATGTTATTTGTAATTAATGAAATTAGCCAAAGTGTTTTTAGGAAGATCATTAGTTTGGAATTATTTCACTAAAGCATTTACTAAGTCCTCCAAACTAGAAATGGAATGATATCTAAGTTGATTATACCAATCCAAAGCATCACCCATGAGGGTTTGGCTATGATCTTGGTAGTGGAAAAGGTGTTTAATTTGACCTAATCCTTATAAAGATTTCCAAATGTTTTGAAGTGAAGGGTAGGATTGATTGACCCATTATAAGAAACTGTAGGTGTTATACCTCTTATATCAATGTTGGAAATTTGAGTTGTGAGAGGTTCATTTTTTAGATGTTTGATGGTTTTATTGATTAAATGAGGTTTAGGAATGATATTTCCTTGAGAATATTGAAGAGGAGGGGGAACATTCTAGTTATGTGTGCCCTAAGCCATTGGTTGTGGATGAGATTGAATATTAAGGTGGTTTTGCATTCTCATAATTTGATTTATGTTATGATCTTAAAATATATTCATTTTATTGAGATTTTTTAATAAAATTTGATGTGTTTGATTAACATTAGAATAATTAGAATTGGTATCTATGTTAGTATTAGTCACTTGGGTACCACTATTAGTGTTGATAGGATCTTGAGATGAATTATGAGAATGTGAGGCACTAGTGAAAAAAATTGTTTGTGTAGAAAAAAATGGATTAGTAAATGGTTGAAAAGAAGAAGCACTAGAAGCATGATTTTCTTGGGTAGCAAATAATGAAATAGTGGAAGGATTAAGGATAGTGGCTCTTATGAGAGGCCCACTAGATGTAGAACCTAACATATTAAGTTGAGATACTAGGAATGAAGGTAGAAGAGGTTAGAGAAGAAGATGTCATTACATAAGGAGTAAAAATTAAAGGAAGTGGCTAAGAATTAAATAAAGTGGTACCCCCAAATCCATTTGAGAATGTAGGAGTAGGCAAATGACTCTCTTTGGTTTGAACACTAATCATGAGGTTATAAATGTTAGAAGGATATTTTCCTCAATGTTGAGGAAATTTGGAAATAAAGAAAAGCATTGTAGGAGTATACTCTAACTCAAGTTGGTATTCTAATGAGAAAAGAGGATTATTATGTAAATAGGTAGTAGGAGGGGTTCCATAGGTCATTGTGTAAGTGGAAATTTGAACATTACTAGCATCCAAAGGAGGAGAAACAATTTTTCTATGGGTGACCCTATTATGATTGGTAAAGTTCATCAGATCTATTGACTATAAGTCAATGTCATTATCTAATAGAAAGTCCATGATGAAGGGAAAAAAGAGAGATGAGAAAGCAAAGGACAAAGAGGTGACTGAAATAGTACAAGGTATAATGGGTCAACCTAGCATAAAAATAGGGACTATAAAACTATACAGGGTCAATTGGGTCAATCAAGGATAGTGTACAGAAGGTATAAAAGCTATTGAGTCAACTAGGTCGATCTAGTATAGCAAACAGGGAATTTAAGAAGCCTAAAAATAGATTATAAGAATGAAACAAGATGATATTTCAAATAATGAAAAGTAGTAAATACTAAAAGGAAATAGACAACCAATTAGATTAATGATCTTTAATCCAATTAAAACACAAAAAACAAAATATTACACTAACATTGGCTAATGCAATCTTTTTCACACACAATTGAGCAAAGAGAAAGCACTCAACTTGAAAAGTAAAGGGCTAACTAATTGGTCAACCTAATTTTTTTTTAGATTATTAAGATATGATTTTTAATTTGATTATAAGTTGGTTATAAGCAAGGTACTAAATATCAATCTAAGGATGGTTTTAGATAATTTGGTCTAAAAGGGATTGTAGTGGAAATGATACAAGCTTGGTATTGGGTCCTATCCGCTCACTTCACACACCATAGTGATAATGGTGTTGAGTGATTATCCATAATATACCATTCACCATGTTTTATACTTGACCAAAGCATCAAGTCAGTTTCCCCCTTAGTGATGAAATCCAAGTAGGTTGGCCTTTGGTAGACAATGTTAAAGTACTTGTTTATTTCTTTTGGATTTGTCCATGTGTAGATAAAATAGAAATAGTGAAACTAAATGGTTAATTAAAACCCCCTAATTAGACTATGTGAACTATTCTAAGCATTCAAGAAAAAAGAAAATAAATGTGTGAACTAATTAATAGTAGATATAAGGTTAATTCCAACTTGAAACAAGGTATAGTTTTTGACACTATATGCATAAAATATATAATAGGGTCGATAGGGTCCAACCTATACTATGTAAGCAAGGTCTATAAATGTATAGGGTTGGCCAAGGTTGACCTAATTGTTTTAGGCAACACACAGAACATAGGACTGGGTCGACAAGGTTAATGTAGTTGAATATATAAGGGTAGTTTTAAAGACTACAAACTGTGAAGGGAAAGACAAAAAAATAAATAGAGAGGTATAAATTAGCCTTGGTGGATTAGAGATGCAAATGAGGGAATATTTTTGATGAAGAACCTTGAAATATGTTGGTAAAACCTGTAAATTAGGTTGACAGGATCGATCAAGCTATGCATGAACCTAATGTAAAGTGTCTTAAAATGTATAGTGTTGATTGGGTTAACCTAGTAGGCTAAAATAGATGTTTTAAAGGCTAGAAATATATATTTGATTGACTGGGTTGATCTAGTTGCTTATTTATAGAAACTTGTGCATAAAAGTTAGAAATATGAGTCGATAGAGTTGATCTAGTATGATAAAAATAATGAATAAAAGAATAAAAATAAGTGAAATAAATCCCTAAAAGTTTAGTTTCATGTCAAGTTCACTAGAATATATGATATTATAAATTCATCATGTATATAAATCAAGCCTAGCTCAGAGAAGATAGAGCATACCTACACTTCTAATTAGGGATACACTTTTTAAGATAGAGCATGACTAATATGGGGATCCACAAGACTTGATTAAAGGATCAATTGTCACAACATATCATTCTATGAAGGGTTTCAAAGCCTATAGTCCAACACAATTGAACAAAACCCCTAATGTATTCCTAAGGTTTAATGAATTCACTTATTGTATTAACAAGAAATTAAATCTAATATAGTGTACACTAAATTTATGGCACAAAGTGGTGGTTATAAATAATAAAACAACTAAACTAAACATGTATTAAAATACATATACTCACATCAATGCATATAGAATCTTGATACATAGGAGAAGAATACAAATTCATTATCTATCTACTCTTACAAAGGAGAAATAAATTTAGGAATACTTACCTTTGAAGATGAACCCACCGATCCTCAATCTCTCCCTTAGATAAGATTATTTTCAAGAGATTATTTTGGTATGTAAGGATAACAAAGATAAATTATCTCTATCCTACACAACTATCTAATCATCCAAAAGTCTTCTCCACAAGACAAGATCCATATCTCCAAAGGAAATATGGAAACCTAAGCTTTATTCCTCAAGTAGAATGGTCAATAAGTAGATATTTATTCACACTTATTTGCTCTTAATTATTCTCTTATGAAATCATGGGAAATTAACTTATATATAGGTGGATCTTTCCATAAATCCTCTTGAAAACATTAGTTATATAGGGTTTGCCCAGTGTGTTTTTGGGGATAATTAACTAGGTCTGAGCTAGGTCAATTGAAAGGCTAACAAGCTAAGAAAGTAAAAAATGCCCCTAAACGGTACTGGTTCAACCCAATCAACCTAGTATAGCCAACTGACCAAAATGGTTTAAAGGTGAGAAAATGAGGGATAAAAAGAGAAAAATACTGGAATAATTAGGACTAAGAAGAATAAGCTTAAGGTTAATGGTTTTAGGAGATAAGTGTGTAGATGGAAAGTGGAAAAGGGAACACAATCTTATGAAGCATTGATGGTCTACCCACCCATTTCTTGATGTACCCCTTAAGTCATGCACTCAGAGAGATTGAGACTCGATAGGTTCCTATAAGATACAAAGTGTCAGTAATCAATAAAAGTTTGATAATATTATGTGTATAAAGAGGTCTCTCAAATGCTTAAAATGAAGGATTCTCAACCCAATAAGGATTTTATTCTTCTCATTAGCTCATCAAAAAATTTCATGGGAACCTAATAATTTCATGGTACATGGGTAAGGGTCTTATACAAAAATTCCAAGTATTAGTTTTTGGATTGAGGGGCAGTGCTTTATGAATGATCGTTAAGAGTGGAAACAAGTTTAAACCCTCTTATAACACTAATAAGGATTTGATGTTGAAGATGTTGATAAAAATTACCCATAATGTATTTTTATCCTCAATTAAGATATTTTATATTGTATTTGACTCTCCTAGGTACCTCCAGGTGGCATTGGTTAGAGAGACGAGAGAGAAAATATTGAGTTACAAAATTGTTTCTGAAGAAGTTACTATACATGTCAAAATTTGCATTAAACATAGTAATAAAATGGATGGAGGAATAATTTATAGACTCATATTTCATTTCAATAAAATTTTTTTGTATGTTCTAGTTCTTAAGTGTGTTAAACAAATCATCCAAGCTATCTAGTCACTAACAGGCCTAATGGTGTAAACAATGAAAAACCTAGGCAATAGTGAGAAGATGAATTAGAATGTGTTATAATGATAGTATTATGAAACTAATTACATGGATATGTTTTTAAATAATTTTAATATATTTTAATAAATTTTGGAGTTCATTTTTTTGGTGAAAAAATTGCTCACAAGTTGACCTATCTAGTTTAGATAAGACAGTGAGATATAAGGTCATGAGATTGGTCTACAAGACTAATATTTTCCATTTGAACATATGATATTTCTATATAATAATGGTATAATTATATCATATTATCATATAAATGAATCATAATTCATTAAAAATGTATATACATGCATTGGATGTGTAAGTCACCATGTCTATGTTTTAAGGTAATCTGTTAGTTCTAAGTGAGTGAGTTGCAAAGGTGTTATTGAAGCCTTATCTTATGATTGGAAGTGTCTAATGAATTTAATTATGACCTTGAGTTCATTTAAACTCTATAAATATACTTAGTTTATCATATTTTAGTGTCTTAAGTATGTTTGAGCATTATTCTTGAAAGACAGTTTGTTAAGGAACACAAGCCTTATAGGGTAATTTGTCCTAAAGAAATGTTCAAGGTATGAACAAAGGATAAAAATATAAAAAATCATGGATGATAAAATAATATTTTCTTTACTAAGTAATTTAATGTTTTTTCATTGTTGGGTAAATCCATCTAGGCTGAAGATAGTCACGTTTTGGCATTAAGAAATAGACCTAATGCAAGTAGGTCTCCATGAGACCTAAAATTGAAATGAGGCCTAATTGAGTCATGTAAGATGTAAATGGACTAAAATATCATTTCATTCATATCCAAAATATGTCCTAAGATATATTATATGGTTTACCTAAGATTTTAAGGGTGTGTGGCTCAATAAGTGGTATATAAATAAGGAATGG
Source organism: Torreya grandis (assembly GCA_037957365.1). NCBI lineage: Eukaryota > Viridiplantae > Streptophyta > Pinopsida > Cupressales > Taxaceae > Torreya > Torreya grandis. Next base: position 3,770,224 of record JARHVA010000783.1, on the reverse strand, counting down.
TATATATACAAGACAATTTTAGGCCTATATAAGTAAGAAAAGTACAAGAAAATGAAATATCACATTTTTGAGCATAAGGAGGTTTTTTATGCCATCAAAAAATCTTATAGGATATTCAATGAATAAATAATAGTGTGTCTTCATATGAAAATTAAGGTCATATGACCTAATCAGTCTTGAAGAGACCTAGCTGAGCAAAAAAACCTAGAAGGTAGTTTGAGAGAGATAAGAGTGTGAAGAGCTAAAGAGGTGGTTATCATTTGTTGGTTAAGAAACATAGTGTTATGAAGGTGATTAAATCAATTAGGTGGAATAGTTGGTGCTTAGTCATCTAGGGGGTTGGTGCCTCCTTTCAAGTGGGTGCTTGGTTAGTTGGGGTTAGTGTTCCATGTGGATTTGGTGCTTCACTAAATTTGATTTTTGTATTTTAGGACTATAGTCCATTTGTAGAGATCAGTGGGTTTTCTTACCCTTGATATTTTCCCACATATGTGATGTTTTATTGTGTTTCATCCTTATGTGGATATTTGTTTATACTTCCTAAATCTATATATTTATTTGAATGGTCCATGATTACTTAAGTGTAATTGAAAGAAAGGATTTGAAGACTAATTTTCCCTCCCCTCTCAGTCATTATACTTCCCCTATTTTCATTAACTGAGCTTACATGCTTTAATGAATTTTGAAGTCTTTTCTTGATTTTATCCTACTATTTTTTATTCTTTTCATCATCCTTATTAATAATATTTTCCACAAGTTTCTTATTATTCTTAGTAACCATGCTTAGACTCCCAAGATACTTTATCGACACTTATTTCATTTTTTTGATATCAACAAGCCCCTCCTCTAAATTTTCCTTCTTGGTTTATGATATGTCTAGATTGATTTGATTCATGCCCTTAAAATATTTGAATATGAGGTAGAACACTCCCTCGTGTCTAGGTGTAGCATACTTTCCATGTTTAAATTTCATGATTAACACCTCCATATATTTTAGGATAAAAAAGAGGAGACTAAAGGGTACACCATGCCTAAAATAATTCAACATTATAAATAGGGACAATATAGCTGCATTGTACCTACCTTCTAAGGTTACGTACTACATTAAATGAAAGGCTACCTCTGCAAATGGCTTGGGTAAGGATTCCTAATAAAAACCATTATATATTCAATCCATTTTCTCTCCCTCTACTATAAATTCCTCTTTATCAAATTTGAAATCCCTCATCATATATTTAATCTTCATTTCCTTAATCACCAATCCATTCACATGAGAAATGAGTTCCTCAATAATGTCGAGAGTAACTCCATTAATTGACACTATTTTTTCCTCCCATGCTTTTGCAAATAAGATTGAAAAATTCATATCAAAACCTTCAATCATATCCATAAAACAAAAAAATCCTCACACTTGAAGAGCTTCTCAAACTCTTTCATTTTTCCTAACTTCAAGCTATAATTTTGGTTTAATTCTATTCGACAGTCCCATCTTATTTTCCTCACAGCCACTCTAGTTATCCCTACTATCAAAATTCACCCAATTAAACTAAGAGGAAATGTAGTTGTATATTATATTTTGGCCATATAAGAGATGTTTTTGGGCATCTATAATATTCTCCTTCAAACCCCAAAAAATTAAAACAAAGTATATGGGTCCCTAACTCACCTTAGAACCACCAAAGACTCCTCTAAAAATTAGAGGTTTCATCTATATGCATAGGATTAATAACATTAATATTTCCTTCACCTTTAACCTTAAGTAAAAACTCCATATGAATATCATCATGTCCCATCCAAGTTAAAAACCTTGCATTATTCACTCCTTTATTGGCAAACCAGTCAACTATACCATTCCCTTCCTTATAGGTATGTTAAATGGTCACCTACTAAAAAGAGTCTAATATGACTGTAGTTTAATCTAATACATGTATGATAGACCAAATAATTCCATTTTTCCCAAACAAATAATTCACAATATTTAGATAATCTCCCTCCACCAATAAATTTTGCACACTCAATTGCTTAGCCAATTTGATCTCCAAAAATGTTGTCAAAGCTTCTGCCTAGTGATTTTACCTCACCCCCACATCTCCTGAATATGAAACAATCAAATTTCCCTTATGATATATAATTATTCAACCTCCCACTACTATACTTAGGTTTCCTTTCAGATATCCATCAAAATTAAGCTTCATTTATCCCTTAGAGGGAGGTTTCCACTTCATTATTTTACTAATTTCATCCTTAGGAGCTAGTTTATCTAACTCAAAGGAATCTATTTGACAATTAAGATCTAGGATTTATTCAAAATGCAATAATATTTTACATTTATTAATACATATATACCTATAATTTTCCTTAATGAGTTCAAAAATTCTTACTGAGATAACTTTGTTGCTACATCTCTTCCCCTTAAAAATTCTATTATTTTGTTCTCCCTAGATCTCTAAAATTATATGAGGCATAGTCAAATTCCAAACCTTATTGAGGTGGAAATTTTGTAATGGGAATATCCAAGACTACTACACTTCCATTAGGGAGCCTTCTTGCACCCATGAGACATTGAATTTGTTAATGAAAACCTTTTGAGTGAAGGAGTAGTTGACCAGCAAATGAAAGACTGACTCATTATCCTCTTTTCAAAATATATATCTATTGATAATAATGTATTATCTTTTTCTAATATTATCAATTGTTAGGATTCTAGTTTGAATTTCCACCCATAATAATAAAAATTATTTTTGGAGTAAGCCATATATCCCAAACACTCTCCTAGCTTACATTAAGATCAATTTCTTTAGCAATAATATATACCCCAATTTTAATTTGTATTGGACATTAAATAAATATATATAAACCAATTGGTCTTCTCTAATAACCCCTAAGATGTGTAAATTTTACATCAAATTATTCAAGTTAGCTATCTTCAAATTGCCTTCTTGGTTTATGTTATTCAAGCTCAGACTTTTCCAGCTTTTAAATCCCTCTAGCTCTTGCCAATAGTCCACCTTATTACCATATTTTTGCCTCATGTTATCCTAAAAATTCAAACCTATTTCACTATAATATATGTGTATCATAAATCCATTTGTCTCTCCAAAAATAAACCTTCTATCCATTTCCTATTTTCCATTAAGAACCCGAATATCAACTCCTTATTAGTAGTTAAGAAATTTCAGATATGTGAGCCCCTCACAAATTTTTCATCTTCCAAGATGTATATAAGATCTCTCCCTTCAAGGTATTTATAAGATAATTTTAACCCAAGTTGAGCTCATTGTGATGAATCTCCAAATAAATTTATAAATGATGGATTTATTGATTAGTTATAGATTTCTTATACCAAGATCACCAAACCTTTTCTTTGAGCAAACTTTACTCCAAGACATAAGGTGAAATTTGTTTTTTTATTACATTCCAGCCCAAAGGAAGTTTTGTTTAATTTTAATTAATTTTTCCTCCACTCCTTTATGAAAATTGAATATTGAAAAGATATACACTAGGAGATTTTGTAAAACACTCTTGATCATAACTACCTTTCTAGCCTGAGATAGAAGCTTACCTTTCCATCTTGTAAGATTATTTTATAATATCTAAATCAAATGGTTCCATGATACCACCTTGTTGAGTGAATATTTTTTCACCAACTAACTGAATACAAAATGGTTATATCAACCACAGTGTAATGAGATAAATCTCTCCTCTCAGCAAGGGGATGTATAAACTATCACAAACTTAACTTATACTAAATATTAACTCAGGGGTGAGATCATATCATCCATTTCTCTTTTTTTATAAATGATTTTCACAAAACAAAGGAAAACTTCTTTGATATTAATTGAATCTACAAGAAACCCATGACAACACAAAGTCTATAATTGCTTTTCTTACTAATTTATGACTGTAGAATGAGGTGCAGCACAAAGTCTTCACCAAAAACTAAAACAAAGTATAAAATTACAAAAGATAAAATTAGTTCAAATCCTTTCCAATGTCCTTTGTTCTAAAACACTAAAACACAAACTAAAGACAATTATAGTAGCACAAATTCTCCATAATTAGCTTCAAAACATCTCCCATATTATTTTCACTTACTCTACTTATTTAATCAGATAGATAAGATTATACTAGGAAAAGGACATTAAAACAATTTCCTACATAACACAAGTTATTTCAACACAAATTTTAAAAGGTCACTTGCTTTCTCATTCACTTAATGAAATTTGATTTACAATCTGAGCTCAAAGTCTCAAAATGCCTTTCAATTTTGGCAAAGTTTTACTTCCAATCACTAAGAGATAGATATTACAAAAGAGGCCCTCTTTATTTATAGGGAGAGGCCTTGAGGATTTTTTAGAAAAAAACCCAATTACTTTGACTTATTCAAAGATAAGAGTCCTTGTTGACTTTAAACTTTCCATATTTTTACATGTAATTACATACATAAAAAGTGCATGTAAAAATGTCTAGAGCAATTGTAAAAGTACATCTGAGAAGCAAAAATTAAATCAAAGGAAAATTGATTCAATTTGTATCCCCATCTTTCTTCATGTGAGCATTGTACATAGTGAAAGCTGCCTGCATCTTGATATTGTCGACAGAGGCTACTAAAAATGCTTTATCTTCAAATTATTTCTAGAACATACCTTCAAATTCCCAAATCATTTCTTCTACTAAAAGGAATTGGCTATCTTGTGATGTAAGTTTGCAAGGTAGATCCTCTAATTTATTTAAAAGACTAACATCATTTTGTTCACTGAGTTTCCTTGAAAATTTGAGGTCAGTAATCAACTCTGTATCTCTAATGTCATCGACATTAGAAGTATCTGAGGTGATTGGAAAAACACCTTGATATTTATACTTTATTTTCTTCAACCTTTTTAGAGAAAATTCAATCATCTAAAAGAGATTTTACCAAAATAATGTCGATGAAGAAGGATCCATAGAAGAAACTACAATAAAAGTCATGATCATGAAATTAGGGGAAATACTGGCAATCTAGGAAAATTACATGTCGATGATCATGACCATGGGGATGTGCCTAAAAGGGCTAAAGTGAAAGTAGGTTGAAAAACTAGAGGAAAGTAGGCTCAAAAAAGAAAAATTAAAAATATCCCAGAGTTAGAAATTTGAGAGAATGTTTACATGGGTACCAAAAATCACTGCCCTTGCATATGGGGAATGTTTGCATTTTGATTCGGTAGCAAAAATCACCACCCTTGCATGGATAAAATTAAAAACATTCAAGAGTGGAAAAAAATACCACCTTTGCATGGATAAAATGAAAAACATGCAAGAGCATCAAAAACTACCACCTTTGCATGAAGAAAATGAAAAACATGCAAGAGTGGCAAAAACTACCACCTTTGCATGAAGAAATACAAGAGTGGAACAAATTATCGCCTTTTCATGAATAAATGAAAGAGAGGAAAAAAATTTCACCTTTTCATGAATAAATTCAATAGCAACAAAAAATACCACCTTTACATGAATAAATGCAAGAGTGGCAAAAACTGCCACCTTTGCATGAAGAAATGTAAGAGTGACAAAAACTGCCACCTTTGCATGAAGAAATGTAAGAGTGGCAAAAATTAGTGCCTTTGCATAAAGAAATGTAAGAGTGGAAAAAATTGTTTTCTTTTTATGAAGAAATTGAAGAGAGGCAAAAACTACCGCCTTTGCATAAATAAAATGAAATTTTTATAACACCATAAAAATGATCAAAATTGACATTTTAATCAGATCAAGACTACAATGGGCTTCACAATTTTTGAGAAATCATGATGAGGAAGCATTGTAAACTTTCCCAAGATGTTAGGTAACTTCACTTGAAATCAAGAGAAACTTATCTTGAATGATGAACTTAGAGAATAGATTATGAAATAGACAAGTTTCGTAAGGGTTGTCCACAAAAATAAGCATAGCTGATTTTGGGAACAACAACTAGTTTCAATTAGGACTTCCATCAATTAAACTTTGAAATGATTAAAGGGAGTAGAATATAGTTTCTAAGTGCCTTCATCCCTGCCATTGGGCCATGGAGACAAGCTACCAAAAAATAAAAAGACACAAAAAACCAAACAAAAAGACAAATAAAAACATAAAACTATATAGATGTATAAATGAACTTATCTTATACATCAAGGATTGAAGTGTTTCAAATGCTTCCCACTGTGAGGAAATGAGAATGGTGTTCCATCTTGATATTCCAGCAAGAAACTATTTTCACCATAGAATTGATGAATGGAAAATGGACCTCTCCACAAGGAATAACATTTTCCATGCATTCCTTTTGGTTCTCTCCTCTTGTCCCAGAACAAGACTTGATCCCCAATCTAAAACTCATGAATCCTTACTTTTTGTTGAAGAGTTTCTTTATCTAATTTTTATGTTCATCAATATGGTCCACTACCATAGTTCATTTCTCTTCTAACTCAAGTACATGATCCTTTTATGAAGAGAATTTTCAAAAGTTTGGTCTTCTACTACCTTTATCAACTTTTGTGCTGGTAGTTCCAAGCTAATTGGTATCTCTACTTTCAGACCATATAGAAGTTGAAATGGTGACATACCTATTTCCCTCTTAGGCATAATTATTTCTACCCATAAATAATTGAATAACACTTTATTCCAAGTTTTCTAATTGTCATCTACCATTTTCCTGATAATTGTAACTAGATTCTTGTTACTTGATTTTGCCTAACCATTTCCTTGTGGATAGTAGTTTGAGGAGTGGGAAAGAATAATCTCATGATTATATAAAAATTTAGTAATCTCATGAGAAGATAAACAACTGGATTTTCTACTATAATTTTGTTCAGAACTCCAAATCAAGAAATAATATTTTTCTTAAAGAAATTACATACCACTTTTGAAGTAGCATGCTTGACTTGAATGGCTTCCACCCACTTGGTAAAATAGTCTATTATGGTGAGAACATAGTTATGTCTAGCACTTGAGGATGGGTTTATAGTGCCAATGAATTCAATACCCCATTTCTAAAAAGGTTCTTTAATCACCACCAGCTTGAGAGGTAATGCAGCTAACTTGGGTTTCCCAATGAACTATTGACATAACTCACACCTATGTACCCAATTATACACATCTTGAAATAGTGTAATCCAATAGTATCTAGATCATAGAATTTTTTGAGCCATCATAGGTGTGTAAAAATGTCCTACACAAGACAAATTATGTAAGGACTCCAAAAGTTTACTTTGTTGCACTTTATCCAAACCATTGTCCCACAAGACATAGTTGGCAGCTTTCAACTTGACATTTATTTTTTATTTATAAGACAAATGGGTAGCACATTCACCATAAGTAATAAAATGAATGATATTGGAATACCACTCATCAATAGTAGTGACAAAGAGAACTGTAGGCATGTCTTCAACCTCTACTTCTTCATGTCCTATTTCTTTTGGTATGTTATCAAAAATTAATTGATAGATACCTCTTCCTTGCATAATCTTAGAAAGTTTGATATCAAGATCAAACTCTTGAATTTTAGCAATCTAGTTTCCCCTTTTTGTATTGAGCTCTTGTTGGGTTAAAATAGACTTTACTATCATATCAGGCACTAGAATAGTAGTATGTGAATTTAAGATATAGAATCAGAAATGTTTTACCACCTTAACCATAGCATAAGCATGCTTCTTCATGTTTAAATATTTAAATTCATGAGCTTTAAGAGGACAACCCATAAATGATATGGGAGATTACACACCTTCATTTTGTTGAACCAAAATGGTTGAAAGTGTATGTTCAAAATCATAGATGTATACTATGAAGTCTTTGGTATAATCCAGACAAATTAGGATTGGGGCATGGGCGATATCCTTCTTGATATCTTCAAATGTTGCTTTGCCTTCTGCATTCCAATGGAAATTAGCTTTACACTTCATCATGTTAACAATGTGGTGAGTTTTCTCTATGAATTTAGGAATGAACCTTCGTAGAAAATCTACCTTTCCAAAGAAAGAATGAACTACAATTTTATTGGTAGGTATAGTAAGATTTTGGATAGATTTGACTCTTTTTTATTCAATTTTTATGCCTTCTCTAGATACAATGTGACCAAGAATTTTACCTTCTATAACCCTAAAAACTGACTTCTTTGGATTGAGAGAAATACCATTTTTCTGATAGCATTCTAACACTTGTTGTAAATGAAGCACATGATCAGGATTATGTTTGGAGAATACAGTCAATTCATCAAAATATACCACAATAAACTTCCCTATTTCATCTCTAAAGGCAAGATCCATTATTCTTTGGAAGGTGGCACCATCATTGATTAGACCAAAAGGCATTTTATGATATGTAAATGTGCCCCAAGGTGTAGTGAAAGTGGTTTTATGTTGATCTACTTCATTAAATTCCACTTGATTATACCCAAAAAAACCATCTAACATAGATAGCATTTCTAAGCTTGTTACTATTTGTAATACTTGATCCATTATAGCTAGAGGGTAGTTGTCCTTTAGAGAAGACTGATTGAGATTCTTGAAATCAACACAAATACGAATCTCTCCATTCTTTTTTCTTACAAGAACTATGTTTGCAATCTAGGTGGAATGATGAATTGGAAAAATTATTCTTGCATTCAACATCTTCTAAATCTCTAAAAAGATATTACATGATATTTTGGGATTGTATTGCCTTTGTTTTTACTTGTAAGGCAATGACCCAACTTTAAGAGGAATTTCATGACAAAATTTTTTAGACTTAATAGATTTCAAATCATCATAAGAATACACCAAAACATCAATTTAATGGTGAAGAAGAGTAATGAATTTGAACTTTTCATTAGAAGTTCAACAATTCCCAATGTTGACCATTTTGGGATTTTATTTCATACTCAAATTTATTTAATCAAACTCCTTGGAGGAACTTGAATCCATTTGTCACTATTGGATATACCTATCATGCTTATCAAATAACTTTTAAAGAAAAACCAAACCTTTTGGATTTTATTCCCTTTGAGTTTAAGAAACTCTTCACCAATTTTTGAATCTATTTTAGGAATTGATTCCCATGGTGGAGATTCACTACCTTCAAAATAAAGCTCCTCAAAGCTATCCATCTTTTCTAAAAAAGCAATGATTTGATTGTCACCATTAAACACCTATCAATGGTTGGCACTATTAGGTATACTTGGTCAAAAGACCAGCTTAATAGTGTACTTGTTCCCTTTGAAATATTTATGAGGAACCATGAGGGTTATGGAGATGGCCAATGAATCTGCATGATTATTAAACTCTCTTGGTATTGTACAAATATTTAAAGCATCAAAACTCTCAATATAATCCCATACAAATATTTAAACCACCAATTCATCATCTCCTCGGGCATGAATAATTTTAACACCTTTAGCACGAGCATATTTTAATCCAAGCAACAATGATTCATATTCAATGGTGTTATTGGTATTGTCAAATTACAAATTATATGAGTAAGGTTAAATATCTCATTATGGGGATATCAAAAAAAAATTGTCTCCAAAACTAGTAGAAGAGTAGTTTCCATCAAATTCTAAAATCCAAACATCATTAGAATTTGATCTTCTTAAAGATTTCTCTTTTTTAGTGAGGGAAAATTCCTTTTTACCTAAACTTTTCTCTAAAATTTATTCTAATTATCTATCTAAATTTTCTAAATTATCACCTGATGAACTTTCACATGATGAACTAAAAACATCTTCAATGGATAGAAAATAATTAACCATTCCTGAGGATTCAAACAAAATTTGAGCTTTGGGGTCTGACATTTGGGTAACAAATATTTGACTCTTTCTTAGGAAGCAACTTTTGCATGATGCCTTTAATAGGTATCCTTAATTTAAATATATCCATGTTCAAATCTCCACCTACATCCTTACAAAAATTACATCTGAACATAATGCCATAGGAAGCTAGAACATCGGCCACTAAGACTGTCATCTTAATCCTCTTATCTAGAAAAGCCACAAATGCAAATTGGGTATCTTTAATTTGACCCAAAAGTGGTAATTTCTTGTTTTCCATGGAGAAACATCTCCCAAAATTCTTAGTTAAGGTAAGATTGAGATAATCTACTACCTTGGCAGGCATAACATTATCAAAGGCTCCAAAGTCTATTATATAGTTGCTCAACTTATGACCATCTATCAATAGAGAAACATAGAAAGGTCCTATTTTTGGGGGGGAAAAAAGAGGAGTAGAAACAAGATTATTTTGGTTGGATTTTTTCTTTGGGGGATCATGAGTCACTTTTGGAAAATATTATCCTATAGGGATGGTTTTGTTTTTGATGTATTCAGCTAACCTATCAAACTATTCAGGATTGGCATGTAAGTACTGAACTTCAAACATTTGGATCTTCATCTTCCTAGCATGATCAATTATGTAAAAAATGAAATGAACTAGAAATAGAGGAAGGAATTCCATCATTCTAATTTTTATTTAATGTGGTACTAGTCTGAGAAATAGAAGCAAAAGGTACAGGATTGTTTGAGGTACTTACTTTCTTATAGGTCACCGGGTCCTTTGATTGGAAAGGCAACAAAATCCCCCATTTAGCAATTGAGATCACTGGCTGAGGTTCTTCTCCTAATTTTCCCTTATCAACTTATTGAGTTGACTGATTTTGGGACCTAGTAAAATTGACATATGATCCATCACACACCTCTCCTTTTTTAGCTTTGTCTTGGTAATTCAGAAAACCAATAGTGGAGTCACTAGCTAATTCTTCTTCTCCTTCTACAAAGAGATTAGCATCATCTTCTTGGTCTAACTTAGGTTAAAAAGAGAGATCATGTTCAGCTTCATGATAACTAATTGCTAAGTTGACTAGTGTTGCTTTAATGGCAAGCTTCCCTTGTGTGGGAGGAAGATGATTGGATTGCCCTTGATTTTTGGTAGCATTGCCTTGATATGAGTTGTTGGGAAATGTCCTCCTTGGTATATCTCTATCATAAGGAAGGGTAATCATACCTTAGCAAATTTTCCTTTTTATAGCTAGCAATTCATTTGCTAACTTTTGTACCATAGGATTAGTGGTGCTTGTGGAAGAACTTTCAGCAAATGAGGAAAATTTATTTTTATTAAAATCTTTTCTTATCTTACCTACCAGGATAAGATCATCTTCACCTTGGTAGCCAAAATTTGAGCTACAGAAAGATCTATAGGGCTAGCCTACCTTAACAAAAAACTCACTTCGGGAAGTTGAGATTTGATAAAGAAGCACTTAATATTTTTTGGTGTTAGCTGAGCAATTATAGGGATCCTATTCCTTAGCTTATTGAATTTAGAAATTAAGTCTCACATAGGCTCATGAGGCTCCTTATTCATTTACGTAATCTGAGCCAATAAGGCATGTGCATCTTCTACGGGTTTAAACCTAGCCTTAAACTTGGTCTTGAGAGTGTTCTAATTGGTTATAGTTTGATCTTGAAGATGATAAAACCAATCTGTGGTAGGACCTTGCAATGTTTCTACAAAAATTATTACTACTATATATTCATATTTAACACCTATCACACCACAGGCTATGCAAAAAGCTACAATATGCTCATTAGGATGAACTTTCTCATCACTATAGAACTTGGGAAAATTCCTTCTTGAACTATGAGGTAGTTCATGTAAAGGTGGGGTTAGATTGAGAGGGCCAAAAGTGTTACACCAAGGGCCTTGGGCTGCCATGATGTGATGATTAAAAGGAGGGATAACAAACCTTTATGGGGTATGTATAGACAAAACTCTACTAGCACTAGAACTAGAAGCTTCACCTAGTATGGGAGATCTGATGTTGGTAGGAGGAAAACTCTTGGTTCACTGAAGGTGAGATCATGGAGTAAAAATATCAAAATTATTTTGTTGTACCAACTCAAATACATAATCAACAATGCCTTGAGCTCTCTAGCTTCACGCATATCATGGGTTTGCTAGAATATAGAATGGAAAAGAAATGGAAATGCTTCAATTTGAAGCATGAAGCTTCAAATTACACGTTCTTCCCCAACAGAGTCACCAAAAACTATTGGGTGAATATTTTGTCACCAACTAATTAAAGACAAAATGGTATATCAACAATAGTGCAATGAGATAAATCTCTCCTCTTAGTAAGGGGAGGCTCCCTATAAACTATCACAAACTTAACTTATACTAAATATTAACTCAAGGGTGACATCATATCATCCATTTCTCTTTTTTCAAAAATGATATTCACAAACTAAAGGAAAACTTCCTTGATATTAACTAAATCCACAAGAAACCCACAAAAGCACAAAGTCTATCATTGCTTTTCTTACTAATTTATGACTGTAGAATGAGGTGCAGCACAAAGTCTTCACTAAAAACTACAATAAAGTATAAAATTACAAAAGATAAAATTATTTCAAAGCCTTTCCAATATATTTTATTCTAAAACACTAAAACACAAACTAAAGACAATTATAGTAGCACAAAGTCTCCATAATTAGCTTTAGAATATCTCCCAAATTATTTTCACTTACTCTACTTATTTGATCAGATAGATAAGATTATACTAGGAAAAGGACATAAGAACAATTTCCTACATAACACAAGTTATTTCAACACAAATTTTGAAAGGTCACTTGATTTTTCATTCACCTGATGAAATTTGATTTACAATCTGAGTTTAAAGTCTCAAAATGCTTTTCAATTTTGGCAGAGTTTTGCTTCTAATCATTAAGAGATAAATATTACAAAAGAGTCCCTCTTTATTTATAGGGAGAGGCCTTGAGGATTTTTTGGAAAAAAACCCAGTTACTTTGACTTAGTCAAAGTTAGGAGTCCTTGTTGACTTTGGACTTTCCATATGTTTACATGTAATTACATACACAAAAATTACATGTAAAAATGTTTAGAGCAGTTACAAAACTACATCTGAGAAGTGAACATTAAATCAAAGGAAAATTGATTCAATTTGTATCCCCATCTTTCTTCATGTGATCATCATACATAGTGAAAGTTGCTTGCATCCCAATATTATCCATAGAGGCTACTAAAAATGCCTTATCTTCAAATTCTTTTTGGAACATACCTTAAAATTCCCAAATCATTTCTTCTGCTAAAAGGAATTGGTTATCTTGTGATGTAAGTTTGCAAGGTAGATCCTCTAATTTATGCAAAAGACTGACATCATTTTGTTCACTGAGTTTCATTGAATATTCAAGGTCACTAATCAACTCTGTATCTCTAATGTCATTAACATTAGAAGTATTTGAGGTGATTGGAAAAACACCTTGATATTTATACTTTATTGGCTTCGACCTCTTCAGAGAAAATTCAGTCATCTGAAAGAGATTTTACTAAAAGAATGTCAATGAAGAAGGATCCACAGAAGAAAATACAAAAAAATTCATAATCATGAAATTAGGGGAAATACTACCAATCTAAGAAAATTTTATGTCAATGATCATGACCATGGGGATGTGCCTAAAAGGGCTAAAGTGCAAGCAGGCTAAAAAACTAGAGGAAAGCAGGCTCAGAAAAGCAAAATTGAAAATATCCTAGAGTTTGGAAATTTGAGAGAATGTTTGCATGGGTAGAAAAAATTTCCACCCTTACATATGGGGAATGTTTACATTTTGCTTCGGTGGAAAAAATCACCCCCTTGCATGGAGAAAATGAAAAACATGCAAGAGCGGCAAAATTTTCCACCTTTGCATGAAGGAATGTAAGAGTGGTAAAAACTATTGCCTTTGCATGAATAAATGCAAGAATGGAAAAAACTACTACCTTTGCATGAAGAAATGTAAGAACAAAAAAAACTGCCACCTTTGCATAAAGAAATGCAAGAGCAGCAAAAATTGCCGCCTTTGCATGAAGAAATGTAAGAGCGGCAAAAAATGCCACCTTTGTATAAAGAGCATGAAATTTTTCTAACACCTTAAAAATGATCAAAATTGACATTTTGATCAGATCAAGACTATAATGGGCTTCATTATTTTCAATAAATCATGATAAGGAAGCATTGTAAACTTTCCCAAGATGTCAGTCAACTTCACTTGAGATCAAGAGAAACTTGTCTCGAACGATGAACTTAGAGTATAAATTATGAAATGGACAAGTTTCATAAGGGTTGTCCACAAAAATAAGAATAGCTGATTTTGGGAACAACATACCTAAATATGATTATCAAAGAGAGGTATTACCATGTAAGAGGAAGGGATTTCCTTGATTTGGCAGTCGAGATGAGTAGCTACCCTAACTTGTCTAACTAATGTAGTATTAAAGTATATAGAACTCTTATCAAAATTATTTTTTTGGTTAGATGCCTTTTCATACATCACCAAAATCTTTTTAATAATTTTTTATTCTTACATATATGCTTTAGCTAAGAGAATAGTGTCATTTGTAAACTACTAGTGTGTCATCAGATCCACAAACCTCTCTAATTTAAAACCTTTCAATTATGACACAACCAAAGCCTTAGATATGTATTTTCTCAGTGATTATACCATAATGATGAACATGAATTGGGATAGGGGGTTTCCCTATCTCACTCCTTATATCAATTTTGAATAAAATTTGAGCTACCACATTGACCAACATAGTTAACATGCAAGTGGTTATACAAGATCTAGTAATTTTCTTGAATTTATCACTAAACCAAATTGAGCCATAAATCTATCCATAAAACTCTAGTCCAATCTATCATAAACCTTGACCATATCTATTTTGAGGACCATAGCTAATTTTTGACTTTTTTCATTGAGTGAATGGCTTCATGAACCAAAATCACTCCATATTAAATTTTTCTACCTGGTACAAAACCTCGCTGATGAGATTGGATAATTTTTTCCATGTTTATTTTCATCCTTAGAGAAATAATCTTGGTAATAATCTTAAAAAATTAATTACATGAGCTAATAGGATGTAAATATGAAAAATTAATAACCCCTTACTTCTTAGGGATAAGCACTAAGAAAGTATGATTGAATTATTTAAGTAGTTACCTAGTTTCAAGGAATTCATTCACTCCTGCAACCACATCATCCTCAATTATATCCCAAAATATTTTTAAAAAAGCTATGGGTATTCCATCTATCCCTAGAGCCTTTTTTGGATTCATCTTAGAGAGCAAAAATTTTAGATCCTCATTTGAGGTTATAGCTATAAGCATATCATTATCCTCCTAGTTAATTAACTCAATAATCCCATATAAAAATTCTTATTCATATCTTAGTATTATAATTTGGAATATTCATTTATCTAAGTTTAAAATTTATGATATAAATTAGTGTAAGGCCTTTTTTCTCTATTTTTATATTATTAACCCTATTCCACATTCTATATCTAATATTAGGGTTAAACACATTTTACTCTTCATCTCTTGGTACCTCTTATGACACCAACAAATCCTTTGGAGTTTATATTTATCATATACCACATATCAAGTTAAATCCCTTTTAATAATTATAATTTTATCTAGATCACTCATCCTTAGATTGAATAATTAATTAGATGAGATTTAAATTTATAATACACAAATTTTCTTTTCTTTAAATTAAATATTGTTTACATTTGGTTAAATAATTTAAACATTCACTAGGGAATCCTCTCATTTGTTAATTAATATAAAAATGAGAGATTGAGACCCACTCAATTATAATTTTTATATTAATACACCCAAGATTTGTATTTAAATATATTGACTTTACC
Organism: Torreya grandis; assembly: GCA_037957365.1. Taxonomy (NCBI): domain Eukaryota; kingdom Viridiplantae; phylum Streptophyta; class Pinopsida; order Cupressales; family Taxaceae; genus Torreya; species Torreya grandis. The sequence goes on along the minus strand of JARHVA010000783.1, from coordinate 3,754,553 downwards.
CTTTTTACCTTTTTTATTAAACTAATCAATATCTTAGGTTACAATTTGAACCAAACCATGTTAAACCTTATTATTTTATCCAATAATACTTTAATTTACAAAAGCATTGTTAACACCCAATATTTAACATTATTTCTTCTTAATCATATTTCATAGACTTTTTTGAATAATACAACATAATGTGTTTGTATTTAATTACCGACATTATCAAAATAAACAAATCAACATATCAATTTTGACACTATTTCTAAATTATATAACACCTCAGTATTATACACCTAGAAAATAAATATCATGGATGTACCTTCAATTTACAGGATTTTATGTTTGAAAAATGCTTACATACACTATCTATTTTTGCATATTTATTATCTCTTAGTATAACCAATGTTATTTTGATGACTCAAACCTTTTATCATGCTCATAATGTTATAAACCTTCTTATCATCTATCTCTATAAGTTTTGGACCTGTGCCTATTTTCCACCTACCTGAGCACTTGCATCTAACTTAGATGCCTATATTGATGCAATCTTCCCTATATAACACAGGTTTACAATGCCCTTAAGTCATCAAAATTACAAATGAAATGTATTCCTATGGTTGGCCTAAGTGATTTAATGCTAGATATTATCCAATATATATATATATATATATATATATATATATATGATAATATCTAGCATTAAATCACTTAGGCCAACCATAGGAATACATTTCATTTGTAAGTTTGATGACTTAAGTGCATTGTAAACCTATGTTATATAGGGAAAATTGATACACACACACACACACACACACACACACACACACACACACACACACACACACACACACACGATCAACCCTTATTCATTGCTTGCCTAGAAATTTCTTATCTAATCATAAGGCAACTTACCAAAGGCATCCAATTAAGCACTAAAGTGAGAAAAAAAATCCTTATGTTCTCCTATTTCCATATCAGTCAGAGGATAATGCATCTACATGTCTAAAGTAGTGTAAGATCATCCTATGAGCCATATTTTCCAAGCTACAAACTAGGTCACTCTATGTACTTGTTTATCACACATTTCATGATACACACACAAGCTAAGATGTAAGGAAAAAGTTCATAATTTTGAGTCACTCTTTGGAGTATTGGCTATGTAGGAGCCATTAATTGATAGAGAGGTATTTGGGGCATATCAACATCATGTGCCCACTAACCCATTTTTTCCATAGCTAATATGAATATAAAAAATTAGGGTTTTATTATTTGATAAAGAGTGACAATCCATGACCCATATCTAAATGCATTAAACAAAAGGAAACACAAAATTTATATTTTTTTAGGTGGTTTCATCTACTTTAAATAGGTTTTTTGTACTGAATACCTACAACTAATTCAAATAGAAGCATCAACACAACCATCCTAGGTTGATGTAAGTGTATGTGGCTATAAAGGTTGAATTTATAGAATCAAAAAACTGATCGAGATTCTAGATACATTTTATTCCCTTCATGTTCTAGAACTAAATCTATATTATCATTATAACTAGTTAACCATATTGTTTTCATTATCATTGTAATATCTAGCATAGTTTTACTTTTTATTTTTATCATATCTCAACATAATAAATTTAGTATATGTTTATCTGAGTTCATAAATTAATTGGCCTACTTTAGAGATAGTCTATCATCCTTGTGCCTTAGGCTATATCTAACACCTTTAATGCTAGATTCACCAATCTATATTTTAGGGTTAACATTTAGTGAACTTGATTTATATGAATGTAAAATCTTATAGGGTGTTTCTTATGAGGATTTCCTATTTTATTCTTGATCTATCTTTTTCATTTTATATCAAAAAATAAAATAAATAATTACTCTTTGGAAAAATATACCTAACCAATGGGTTAATTTAAAAGAAAAGAAATGTATATTTGTCAATCTATATCCCATGATAACCAAAGGTATCAATTAATACCATATGAACACAAGTGGGAATATGTGATACCTAGGCTTGTAAAATGTATTCAAGGTGATCCTAGTTAACACCCTCAACCCATTATTTACCCAAGGTTTATATGGGAATATTTGGTCCATGCTATTAGTTACTAATAATAAAATCATCTCATCATGATCTTCATGCACATTCTACCACAAAATTGGATACATATAACCAATATACTCTTTTATATGACCATCAAAAGTTTCAAGAGCTACATAAGGAAATTATGGTTGATTTAAAAATCACAAATAAATGGGTCATTCCTTCAAGTAAAATACTTCATGCCCTTACTTTTCTAATATTTTTATAAATAATATCCCCCTTATCAAGGATGATGATTCTCTTTTACCTTTATTTGTTATTGAAATTTTCCATAAAGTTAAACAAGAAATCATGGCATCCTTGCCAAGTAACTTTAAGACACAAATAAGAGGAAAGCATTAAATACCTAAAGTAACAAAGGATCTTAATGTTCTAAATATTTCACTCTTATCAATATCAACTAAGTTCTTTCAAAAAAGGGATCTTTATCTCCCAAAGTATGCATTCATGTAATTTCTTTTTACCATACCAGAAGAGATGGCTTATCAAAATTCCCTAAAATAAAAATTTATATATCTCTCCTAAAGGTGATTGAACCAAGTTATTCAAATATTCCAATCTCTATAAATTATATACAAAGGTTAACATAATTTAGATATCCTAAACTATTATCAAAGTATCCTAAATTCAGTGATTCAAGACTTACACTTTTTATCCATGAGGATGATGATACTCATATGCATATATTTAAGAAATGTTATGGATTAAAATCAATGATAACACATATTCCAAGCACCACCATTCACATGGAGTATATTATTTCTATGATGGGAACTATTGGTGATCTTTAAAAACATGTTTCTATACTTCAAATTCAAATGGATTTCCATAATACTAATGAAAATGTTACCTCAATAAAAAATCAACTTCTTGAACAATGTATACTTGAATATCCATATCCACAATATTTTGACCACTAGATTTAACTCTCTTTTTTATTTATAAGGACCCATTCTACCACATGATTAGATATGTACATTATTTTTGTCGATGGGAAAAATATGATAGATTATTACTAAAGGTACTCTATATGAGCATTTTTCATGAAGTTAATAATTGGTTTTATATCCTACCAAAGGGTTGTTTAACCACTTTTTCATAATTGGAAGATGCATTATTCATGGATTTCAATATCCATAAGGTGTCAAAACTTACATTATAACATTTACATAATTTAAAACAATTTGATGATGAATCCCTTAAAAATTATACCACTTGATTCAAAAGTTCATCATATGAGCTAGCAATTATACCCTTAGATTTGGAGTTACAATTCATTTTTTTAATTGATATTTGCTTTTGATCAGAGCTACAACTAGTTTTGGGGCACAAACTAGGGCTCCAGTCCCCAATTACTATTAAACCAATATAAATGAATACCACTTGATCACTTGAAACCATTGAGTAAACTCAAATGGCCACATCTAGCCTATAAATGCTCTATGAGATTCAAATTTGGGTGGGGCTAGGCACAACCAACCCACTTTACCAACCATTTTTATCTCATTGGCTATTGCAATTCATTTTTATTAGAAGTCTTATTTCTCAATTTAAATAAAGATCATTACATAAAAAATATGAATAATTTACCCATTTATATATGGATATGCATAGATATGCTTTGTTCATACTTACTCATTGTAAGGAGATTAACATATCCCCTTATAAATAAAAAAGTTTTATTCCTCACAAAAAGGAGGGAGATGAATTACCAAATGAACATTATGAACAAAAAGGTGTTCTTAACCTTTATATGAGATATTTACAAATTTTACTCAATATGGGAACCATACAAGGCCCACATCCTATGCCAAGTCCTAAATTTAAACAAATCAAACATCATCCAGCCAACAAGATTTAAGAATCACATTATTCATGGGTGATTCTTATTTTTTGGAATAACCATGTTGATCCTACATAATCAAAAGATACTTGAAATGTAAGATGTTTACAACATCTTGGATTTGATATAAAAGACTTAAAAAGCAGAGGATGGAAATACTCCTTAGGAAACATAATAGTATGAATTAATTATGGTCATATATTTATTCAAATGTGGGTTTGGTTATGATAAAAAAATATCCATGTGAATATACATTGGGTACTCTTTGGTTATATTAAATGGAAGCAAAAATTAACCAAAATTAGTAAGGTATATTTTTTATCATGAAGAAAATTTATCCATATTATGAATGATAGCAAGGGTTATTCTATTACACATTTAAATCATTAGCAAGAACATGATATTCACCATTTACACTTATCCAACCATGATTCAAATAATTTAAAGGATCCAACTTATGGTTACAAGGTAACATATTCCAAAAAAATAAAAATAAAAATAAAACAAAATATAAAAATATTTTCAATATTTATAAATTTTATTAACTCTTTAGCATATATGTTGTTGGTTCTATGTTGATATATGACATATCAGTACTTTCTATATACACATGTTTCATGCATATTTTGAGTGTGGCATAGACATACATAGACACATGATATATTCACTTCCAGATGTTGGGCCTTTAATCTACTCGTGTCATATGGACACTGAGGACATCCTATTATTTAATCATGATACATCTAGGTTATATTATTTTATGATCATTTTACATTATAATGTTTGATATCATATACTACACATGCCTTTATCCATGTTTATATCTTTTGTAGTATACTTGATATGATATGTAATTAATTTCTTTACTAAAACATATATAGGGACTGGTATGATGTATTTATGTTGGTTGTTTATACTTTTCCTTTGTGCACTTCCTTGAGTGTCTTGATTTTATTTTTTGAGAATATAAATATACTCCATTATTTGTAGCCTTCTACCTTTATTTACTTATTTAGCATTTGAATATGTCACTCCTTCTTTTATTGACATTTTAATATATCATTATTTATTTTGGGGACATTTTACTAATTCATGTCCCATCAATTGTATAACATTTAAACATGCCCCTTATATGTGGTCTCCATGGACCATTGTATTTTGTTTTGATTTTGACTACTATTGTGTGTGTGCTTGATTTTTTGAGCTTGTGTTGTTACTATCTATATGTTTCCATTATCTATATCATATATCTTAGGACTAGATGTGAAAACATTCTTCTTGATTCAATGATATATGTATCTAGACATGTTCCTTATATATGCTACTTAGTTCATACATATATTATATAGTTAGATTATCCTTTTGAGGTAAGGTAACTACCAGTTTATACTTCCCCTCACCTTAAAATGGGGAATATTAGTAGGATCATGCCATAGAGGTATGGATTTCACATTCTTCATAGTTTCAGGTATATAATGGGGGCATGTTATGAAAACATGTTCTCCACACACTATTTTTTTTAGATTACAATGGGGAATGTTATGGAAACATGTTCTCCACACTTACACTAGTTTTTAGTTTTAGATTATAGTGGGGGCATGTTTTGGAAACATTTTCTCCACACTTAGACCTTTTTTAGTTTTAGATTATAGTTAGGGCTTGTTTTGGAAGCATGTTATCCATACTTACAATAGTTTTTAGTTTTATATTATAGTGGAGGAATGTCTTATAAACATGTTCTTCACACTTATAAAGTTTTTAAATTAGCCAAATTGCATAATTATATGATTCAAGTACACATTTATGGTTGAATTATATACATTAGTACCATAATTATACACAATTTGAAGACATACATAACCTACATATGCTATGAAAAGAGCACCTAAAATTTTCAAAATCAAATCATATTTTATATTTCAAATACTTTTATGAAATGTCATCACACACCAAGTTGGAAGTTTAAGAACTTTATTGAGACAATATATTGTAGTAGTTGGTTTAGTTTTGGTATGGTTGAGATGATTAAATCATTCAATTTTTCCAAGTTTATAAGTTGGGCTTGATTACATCATCTAACATCCCTAGTTATAGTGTCATTCAACTTGGTCCACTCACACTCACCAGGTTTTAAGTATGATTAGGTTACATGGTTGACCTAATCTCAAATTTTAGGTAAAAAATCACCTTCTATCCAAATTTAGGGGCATGGGTCCTCTAATATTTTTCTTTCTCTCTAGATATATGCACTTTCCATTTTTATATTTTTCCTAATCTCAGCTCTAATGATTCATAATGATACATATATTCATATAAAATTATTGAAAGGCAAGGTGGTTACATCGATACATAGGTGTAATCCTAATCCTTTCTCTCTTTTAATTTCAGTAATTTCAACACTTTCCATTTCATATTATATCCACTTATTATATACTCTAACATGATCTTGATTATAGGTCAATCACTAGTAAAACACTCAAGTTGGGATCAAACAAAGGCAAAGTGTGTTATGAAAAACTAGATACACATTAATTTTTATTTAGGCTACCAATTTCATTACTAGAATAAATGGGGAGGGACGTAGACACCATTTCTAAATTATATAACACCTTAGTCTTTTAGACTTGGTAAATACATAACATGGATGTACCTTCAACTTCTATAATTTTCCTCTACTAAAAGGATCGCATACACTATCTCTATGTGCATATTAATTACTCTTAGTTTGATCAATGTTATTAAGATGAATCAGACCTTATATCAATCTTAGAATGTTATAAAACTACTTATCATCTATCTCTACAAGTTCTAGACATGTGCCTATTTTCTAGCTACATGAACACTTGCATCCTAGTTAGATGCCTACATTGACACACGTGTCCCTATTCAACATAAGTTTATAGTGCCCTAAATTAATCCAAATTACAAATTAAATGTATTTATATGGTCAATATAAGTGGTCTAATGTGAGATATTCTTTAAAGGGATTGATATAAACAAACTCAACCCTCATTCATTCCTCACTTAGAAACTTCTTACCTACTCACAAGGCAACTTAGAAAAGGTATCCAATCAATCAATCAAGTGAGAAAATCTTTCCCATTTAATCCTAATTTGATACCAATCAGACGGACAAAACATATATAGATCTAAAGTAGTTAAGGAGCTTCCCATGATCCACATTGTACAAGTTATAAACTAGGTCACTCTATGTATTTGTTTTTCATACATTGTATGATACACACACAAGACAACATATATGGTATAACTACATAATTTTTAAGCCCTATTTGGAGTATTGGATATGTAGGAAATTCTCATAGACATAGGGGCATTTTTGGCATCTAAACACCATATGCCTACTAACCCATTTTTTACATAGGCACTATGAAGTTGAAGAACTAGGGTTTTACTATTTGATAAAGAGTGATAGTCCATGACCTATATTTGAATGCACTAGAGTGAAGGTGACACAAAAAAAAACATCTAGGTGGTCACATCAATTTTTAATAAGTATTCCATACTAGACACATATGTTTGATTCAAATATGAATATTAATGCAACCATCCTAGGTGGATGCAAGTGTTTATGACTTCAGAGTCATAGCTTCTAGAATTAGGTGGATCTAGAATCCAGATCTAGCCCATACCCTTCTTAATCTATAAACCCTTTAACCCTAGATTCTTGAATCTAGATTTTAAGGTTAAACATTTGGTGAAATTGATGTATATGAATGTAAAATATTCTAGGGTGCTACTTTTTAGGGTTTCCTATTTTATTCTTGATCTATCTCTTTCTTTTTTAATCAAAACTTAAACTAACAAATTCCTACATGGACAAATTTAATCAACTAAGGGATGAATTTAAAAGAGAATAAAGGTATATTTTTAAATCTATAGTTTGTGATAACCAACAGTATAAAATAATACCAAATGAATATAAGTGAGCATATGTGATGCCTAGAATTGTAAAATATATTCAAGTTGCTCCTAGTTACCATACCAAACCCACTATCCACCCATAGTTTATATGGGAATATTTAGTCTATGCTATTAGTTACCAATAAGGTGGTTCATCTCATTATGATCTTCATCCACATTTTTCCACATAATGGGAGATATATCACCAAGATGCTCCTTCATATGATTATCAAAAAAATTGATAGCTACATAAGGAAATTATGGATGATTTACAAATCATAAAAAATAGGGTATTCCTTAAATTAAACTAATTCAAACCACTATTTTTCCAACATTTAATAAGAATTTCTTACTTATCAAGGGTGATGATTCTCTTATACCTTCATTTTATATTTAAAATTTCCATAAAATTAACGAAGACATCATGGCATCCTTACCAAGTGAGTTTAATTCACCAAAAAGAGGGAGTAATTACAAACCTAAAGTGCCAAAGACTCCCAATGTTCTAAATGTTGTACTCTTACCAATATCAACTAAGGTCTTTCAACCAAGAGATTTTTATCTTTAAAAATATTCATTCATGAAAGACATTTTTAACCATACCAAAAGAGGTACTTTTACTAAATATACCTAAAATACCAATTGATATATCTCTAAAAAAAGTGAATGAACTGAGTTATTCAAATATTACAAGCTCTAAAAATGATATACCAAGTGTACCATAATTTATAGATTTTAAACCATTACCAAACTATCCTAAATTCAATTATTTAGAAATTTCACTTGTTATTCATGAGGATGATGATATTCATATGCCTAGATTCAAGAGAGGTGGTTGATTAGAATCAATGATAAAACCTATGCCAAACACCACCATTCCCATGGAGTATCTTATTTAAAATGATGAACACTATTACAGATATTTGAAAAAAGGTTTATATACTTAAAATGCAAATAGATTTCCATAATGTTAATGAAAATGTTACCTCATTAAACAATCAACCTCTTTCACCATGTATACTTGAATATCCATATTCATAATATTTTTAACTACCATATGTATATCTCTTTTTGAGTCATAAATACCCATTCAACCACATGATTAGCTATGTACATTTTTTTAGTCAATAGTCAAAATATGACAAATTATTTCTAAAGGTATTCCATATGAGCATTTATCCATATTAACATTTCTTATCAAGCTCATAATTGGATCTATATCCTACTAAAGGGTCCTTTAACCACTTTTCATAGTTGAAAGATACGTTATTCATGGATTTCAATATCATAAGGTGATGAAATTGACATTAGAACATTTTAAAATTTCAAACAATGTGATGATGAATCCCTTTAAGATTATACCATTTGATTCAAAAGTACATAATATGATCTAGCATTTATACCTTCATATTTAGAGTTGTAGTTAATTTTTAGTAGAGCTCTTCTTTTTCCATTTAAAGATAGAAAATTACACAAATAATATGATTCATTTACCCATTTATATGTGGATGTGCATAGATATGCTTCATTCATACTTACTCATCCAAAGTAGTTTACCATATCCCCTTATAAATACCAAAGTTTGATACCTCACACAAAGGAGGGAGATGAATTATTAAATGGACATTATGAACAAAAATGTGGTGTTCCTAACCTTTATATGGGGGCTTTAAAAAATTTATTCAATATGGGACCCATCCAAGGCCCAAATACTATGCCAAGTCCTTAAGATAAACAAATACAATAGCATCCATGCCAAAAATATTTAACAATCACATTATTCATAGGTGATTATTCTTTTGGAATTACCATGTTTATGTTACACAATCAAAAACAACTTATAATGTGAGACATTTACAATAGCTTGGTTTTGATCTAAAAGACTTAAAAAAGAAATGAGGTTGGAAATAATCCTTGGGAAACATAATACTACCAATTATTTGTGTTTTTAAATTGATTCAAAAATGGGTTTGGGTTATGCCAAAAAAATATCCATGTGCATTTACATTGGACACTCTTTGGTTATACAAATAGAAGCAAAAATTGACCAAAATCAGAAAGGTATGTCTTTTTATCATGAAGGAAAATTTATCCATATTTTAAATGATATAAAAGGTTATATTACAAATGTAAATAATGAGGAAGAAATTTATATTCACCATTTACACTTATATAACCATGATTCAAGCAATGTAAAGGATCCAAATTAGGTTTTCAAGGTGACATAATCCAAAAACAACAAAAAAATTAACAAAAATCAAAATCCAAAAATATTTTCAGTATTTAAATATTTTATTATCTCCTTGGCATATCAATATTTTATATATATACATTTATTTCATGTATATATGTTATTCATTCCATGTTGGTATATGGCCAAGTTTATAGGTTGGACCTAATTACATCATCCAACCTCACTAGTTTTTTTATTGTGAGTTGAGTTGGTTCACTCACACTCACTAGGTTAATAGTATGATTTGGTTGCAAAGTTGAGCTAATCTAATTCTTTAAGTGGAAAATCACATTTTATCCAAATTTTATGGCATGGATCATCTAATATATCTCTATCTATCTAGATATATGCACTTTCTAGATCTATATTTTTCCTAAGCTCAACTCTAATTATTCATAATGATACATATTTTCAAATCAAAATTCCAAAATGAAAGGTAGTTACATCGATTCATGTGTACTCCTAAATGTTATTCTCTTCTAAATTAAATCATTTCAATTCTTTAAACTTTAGATTATATACTATAACTTGGTCTTGGTTGCAGATCAATCACCAACAAAGCATTGAAGTTTGGCTCAAGAAAATGCAAGGTGTGTTATACACACCTTGGTACACATTCCTTTTAATTTAAACTAGAAATTTATTTACTAGATTAGGTGTTGGTAATGTAGACACTATACCTAAATTATATATCACCATAGTCTTGTACACTTAGAAAATGCATATCATGAATGTACCTTTATCTTCTATATGTTTATGCTATTGAAAGGCTTGCATACACTATCTCTCTATGCATATTAATTATCTATTATTCTAACCAATGTTATTTTAATGACTGAAACCTTTTATAATTCTTAAAATGTTATAAACCTTCGTATCATCTATTTCTACAATTTATGGACTTGTTCCTATCTTCTAACTACTTGGACACTTGCATCCTAATCAAACACCTATGTTGATGAAATTGTCCCTATCTAATGAAAGTTTATAGTGCCCTAAAGTCATCAAATTTATAGATAAAATATATTCCTATGGTTGGCCTAAGTGCTTTAATGTGTGATATTCTCTATATATATAAGATCAACCTTCATTCATTCCTCACCTATAAACTTCTTACCTACTCACAAGGCAACTTACCAAATCCATCTAATTAAGCACTCATGTGAGAAAAAGCTTCCTTATTTTCTCCTATTTACATATTATTCATATGGATAACAAATATATAGGTCTGAAGTACTAAAAGAGCATCCCATGTGCCACATTTTCTAAGTTACAAGATAGGTCACTCTATATAATTTTTTATCACACATATCATGATACACACATAATCCAACACATAGAAGACAACTACATAAGTCTAAGTCCTCTTCAAATTATTATCTATGTAGTCAACACTTATTAACAAAGTGGTCTTTGGCATAACTTTACACTATGTTCCCACTAACCCATTTTTTCCACAAACACTATGAAGGTGAAGAACTAGGGTTTTTTTATTTGACAAGGAGTGATAGTGCATGACCCAAATATGAATGCACTAGAGTGAAGGAGACACATAAATGAGAATAATCCAAGTGGTCACATCTAATTTTAACATATATTTCATATTGGATACCTACATATATGTCAAATAAAAGCATTGACATAACCATACTAGGTTAATGCAAGTGTCCATAAATATAGAGGTAGAATTTATAGAATCAGATGAATGATTTAGAATCTATATCTAATCTACTCCCTTACTTTTCTAGACCTAGATATGTATTAGCATAATAACTAGCTAAGTATTTTACTTTCATTATCATTAAAATATCTAAGATATATGCAATTTATGTTTTTAACATATCTTAGCATAATAAATTTAGTATATGTTTATTTGAGTTTTAAAAAATAAATGGCCTATTTTATATATATTCTACCATCCTTGTGATTTAGGATATATCTAACCCCTTTAACCCTGTATCCCTAATATATATTTTAGGGTTAAACACTCAGATATATGACTATAAGATGAAAATGTTATTCCATATTTATTCATATATATTTATCAATGAGATAGAGTAGTTTAAAAATCAAAACATCACCTCGATATGAACATTAATTTATTTGTGTTCCAAACCTTTTATCAAAAAACCAAGTAATATTTATCTTTTTATTCTATGAAATCTATAATTTTCCTTAATAAATAGAATACATTCAAATGAAATCCAAATAGACAAACATAAAATCTCAAGAATTAAATGTGATAATGTTATACCATTAACCTATAGTGTATTAAAGGATATGTGTGGTTGATTTGTGGCTTACACACCTTTATATTATCTTGTTGTATTTCTCTATGTTGTTATTATGGTCAGCCTGTGTAATAAACTTTCTAAGTAGAATATATATAGGAGTTAGTGGTTAGTCTTTTATCATCATATTGTGAATTTTATTATTATTGCATTATTCTAGATTTTTTCCCCTTGAAGTGGCTTAGTCATTATATTTAATTATTTTTCTCTTTCACCAATTATTATTATGGATCTATTTATTCTTATCTTAATTATAGAATATATAATTATATTTTTGTGAATCATCTAAGTAATTTCATTACAAGTGGTATTAGATATTTGATTTGTGAAAGTTTTTTCAATGATTTTTTTAAGGTCTAACATCCTAAGCACTAGAAGGCCAAAAAATCATAACTTGTGATCTAGTAAGAATTGAATTTTTTCATCATTATTGTTTTGTTCATGAGTTTTTTTATAGAAAAAAATTACCTTGTGAAAATTAGAAATCATTAGATTCATCTCTACGAGATGATCACAATGGTATATTCTATTGGTACACTTTTTTGGGATAAAAGTTTTCACCCTTGTGCACATTAGGAGTCATTATATTTGTCTTAGCAAGGCGATCACAAAAATATCATTTATTGATGCATTTTGGGTCATGGACCTCCTAGGTTTTGTGCATGGTAGTGCATAACACTAGTGGTCATGGAAAAGGGAAATAAATGCCTAAAACTCCTCACAAAGATGATATGGATTCAAAAAAAAATGTATCCAAGTATTTTGGAGACAATTCAACAATTTAAGTCAGAGTTGCATGGCATGGTTTATAAATGTCATCTTGATGTAGTTAAAGGGGGACTCATAGGGTTGAGATTGGACCTAAATATATTCTAAGATCAATTTAAAAAAATCATTTGGTAATTGGTGAACTTTTCAACTCATTAATTTTAAAAGAACCCTTCACCACTTCGGTTTGGTTCTTCTCCTCTAAGAAATCACAATGCCAACCATGGTATGAAATTATTTTTTCAAAAATTGGGACTACACAAGTTTTATGGTAGTGATCCACTCACATGGATTACTCATTGAGAATTTCTTTGATCTACATCAAACTCACTATTCAAAAAAGGTGTTCATGGCCTCCTTGTATTTGAAACCTGAGTAGTTTATTTTGTATCATTAGTTGTGTGATCAAAATAAAAAGAAGCATCTCTTGGTTTCCTAGTCTATATTTTATATTGAGTTATATCTCCACTATCATAATAATGTTTTAGAAAAATAATTCATACAACCATATTATTTATACCAAATTGGGATGGTAAAGGATTACATTCATGAGACCCTTATGTGTGGAAGACATCATTGAGGAAAATCTAACTGACCTATTTTTAGGTGGCCTCAAAGATAGAATCAAATTGGATTTTCACATGTTTCATCCCAATAATGTATCTAAATCCATACCAAGGACATGTCTAGCTGAGGAAAAAGAGTTGATCAAATGAAGACCTTTCACTAATGTGCATAATCACACCTTCCCAACACCATCACTTCCATAGCCTATCATATTGACACCTTAACAAGTTGAATAAAATCATACAAAAGGTTTTTGTTTTGTATTAATATAAAATGGATAAAGGGACATCAATTTGCTAAAAATAAGTTGTGTTACATTGAAGGTGCCAATGAGGAGGAAGAAGATGATGAGGCTTCATGGGTATTTTTGGAAGAACTTAAAGATGAATTTGAATATTCTCAACCTATTAGTTCTTATCATGTAATTTAAAACATTAGTACTCCTCAAAATATTTAGGTGTTTGGTTTCCTAAATAAATATAATGTGACTATGTTAATTGACTCTATGAGTATGCATAACTTAATAATCAATAAATTGGCTACTCATTTAAACTATTTCATTTACCTAGCTCCATAATTTTAGTTCATGATTACAAATGGTGGTATAGTTAACTATTATATAAAATTACATATCATTAAGCATACTATAGGATACTACTTGTTATATTCCCATACGTTTGTTATTCCCATGGGAGGAGTTGACATTGTTCTGGGAGTGTAGTGGCTTATCACTTTGGGCACTATTGAGATGAATTTTTAAGAACTATTCATGAGGTTCCATTCATAAGGTAGGACCTTTGAATTTCATGGATTATGAGATAAATATCCACAACTAGTTATTTTGAATCAAATGATAAATATTATTAGAAAAGGTGTAGAAGGATTTATGGCATGCTTATTTTCCATAGAGTTCAACCAACCAAGGAGTCTACACATCCTGATTTGTAAAGGTTGATAGAAGACCATTCTATTTTTTTTGTGACATTCAAAAAGGACTTCCTCCAAGTCGTGCACATGATCATGTCATCAATATCATTCTAATAAGTTCATCATCCAAAATTAGACCCTACATGTATCCATATGCCCATAAGAGTGAAATTGAAAATATGGTACAAGAGATGTTAGAGGCAAGAATCATCTAACATAGTCAAATTAAATATTCCTCCCCAATAATCATGGTGTGGAAGAAGGATTAGAGTTTGAGGATGTTCCCAAACTTTAGAAAACTCAATAAATACACTATCAAAGATAATTTTACTATTCTAGTAATTTATGATTTACTAGATAAATTTCATGGTGTTGTTTATTTTACCAAGTTATACCTTTTCTATATTTTTATCCATAATGAGGACATACCTAAAACAACTTTCAATTTTCATGAAGGCTACTATGAATTTATAGTCATGCCTTTTAGCCTCACAAATGCACCATATACATTTTAGAATTTGATGAATACTATTTTTAATCCATTTTTGAGAAAGTTTGTATTTTATTTTTATTTTTTTTATGATATCCTCATCTATAACAAAAATTGGGAAGAATATTTGAATCATGTGCAACATATACTTTTAGTTATATAAAAACATTAGCTTTATGCCAAAACTTCCAAATGTGCTTTTGTGCCCAAGAGGTGGAGTACTTGGGTCATAACTTTTCACATACAGTGAAATTTTATCCTAAAAAAATCTAAGTGATAATGGAATGGTAGGTTCCTAAGACCCTCAAGAACCTTTGAGGATTTATGGGGTTAATTGGTGACTATCATAGGTTTTCCAAAAATTATGGTATCATTATATCCCCATTCACCTCTTTGCTTAATAAAGACTACTTCTAGTGGACCCATTCAGATACCAAGGCATTTGAATAGTTGAAAATGCATATGTGTACAAATCCAATTTTGGTTGCTCCTAATTTTTCAAAAACTTTCATTGTGAAGTGTGATACATTAGGATATGGCATGGGGGTTGTAATCATAGAATAAGTTATACTAGTAGAATTTGAAAGTCACCAAATGAAGGGAATAAATAGGATAAAAACTATACATGAGAAAAATATGATGACTATTTTACATGTAGTGAAATAATGGAGACCTTATCTAATGGGTCATCACTTTCAGATAAAGATTGATTGTGATAGCCTCAAATATTTTTCAAAGAAAAGATTATCATTCAAATAAAAATAAAAATGGGTGACTAAAATTTTAAGATATGATTTTTAAATAGTGTATAAGAAAGGAAAAAATAATGTGGTGGTAGATGACCTCTCCCAATGGGATGAATCAGTTGAGGCATTGTTATGTGCCATGACCATGTGGTAGGAAAATTGGCTAGAGGAAACAAGATCTAAATGGGATAATGATAGTGCTAATAAGGATTTTATTCAAAATATTCAATATGGTTGTGATGAATCTAAAAAAATTACATGGAAGGGAAACATATTATTTTATAAATATAGATTATACCTCTATAAGCATTCTTTCTTCAAATATAAAATTATTCAATAACTTCATGCCTCTTCACTTGGAGGTCACTCTATATTTTTGAATACATATCATAGAATCAAGAAGGATTTATTTTGGGAGGAACTCAAGGGGGATCTCTAGAAATATGTGGCTAAATGCATGGTATGTTCATTAAGACCTAGGTCTTTTGCACCTTTATCCATTCCTATCTAGCATTGAGAGGAGGTTTTCATGGATTTAATTATAGGGTTACCATGGTCTGAGGCTAAAATTTTTATCATGGTGTTTGTCTATTGACTCAAAAAATATGCTCATTTTTGTTCCTTATCACAGTCATTTGTTTTTAGTATAGTAACTTCTAATTTTCTCAATACAATTCTTATATTGCATGGTATTCTAAATATCATTGTAAGTGATCGAGATCCCATATTTACTAGTAATTTTTGGACTAAATTATTTGCATATTTGGGAACCTAGTTGGATCATAGCTCATCCTATCATCCTCAATATGATGGACAAATAGAGGTAGTCACAAAATGTCTAAAAGGGTATCTTCATTGTTTTATTTTTAACAAATAGGGTAATGGCACAAAATAGAATGAAGCAAAAAGTAGATCAACATCATAGTGAGTAGCATTTTGACATAAGTTATTAAGACTTTGTGCATTTGTATTCATATAAATAGATGTTTCTAAATCAACATAAAAAGTATAAAAAGTTATCACCTAAGTATTATGTCCTTATTAGATATTGTAGAAAATTGGTAGTGTGGCTTACAAGCTAGAAATACCACTATCCACTCACATACATCCAATATTCAATGTATATTATTTGAAGACATAGTTGGATAGATTTTCCACTCAGATTGATTTAACTAAATTGGATGAAGAAGGATGAGTCATTCTAGATCCTAAACATATCCTTCATACATGCACTAAGTAACAATACACTAGATCTATTATGAAGTATTTGATCAAAATGAAGAACCTACATTTTTAAGATGCAATATGGGAGGGTGAAGTGTTCATACAACATCCTAGTTTGATTCAATGTTAAGTATAATGTTGTTTTTAGTGGGAGGGGCATGCTATACCCTTAACCTATAGTGCATTTAGGGATATGTGTCACTGACTTGTGACTTACACACCTTAATTTTATCTTGTTATATTTATCTATGTTCTTAGTATGGTTGACCTATGGAATAACCTTGGCTAAGTAGAGTATATAGATGAGGTAGTGGTTAGTATTTTATCATCATATTGTAAATTTATTTCATATTGCATTGTTGTGGAGGTTTTCCCCTCAAAGTGGATCAATCATAATATTCAAGTATTCTACTCTTTTTCCAATTATTTTTGTTGATCTATTTTTTAATATAGATTCTATGATATATAATTCTATTTTTATGAATCATATAAGTTATTTCATTACAAATAATCATCAAATAATCTAAAATTATAACCTATTTAGTTTTAAATTTTTATTTGTTTCATTCCTACTTCACAACATTTAAATCCAACTATAAACATTTTAAAAAACACACAAACCATTTCTAACCACATAAAATCTATATAAACTCATATATTTCTAACAATGATATAACATTTCATATTTTCTATGCAAAATGTTATCAAATAGTAGTGACTAAATAATGTAGTCCATCCGATAAGTTCTATTTAAATGTCTTCAATAATGTCTACCAACTAACATACATGAACATTATCACTCTATCATAATTGAGTTCAACTAATTGACAATTGATACTTTATATTGAATCCAAAAGAACATATGTAGTTTATCATCTAATAATATAATAAACAATAAACAACATTTTAGTATTAATACCGATTTGAATAATAATAAAAACATGAAAATAAATTGAAAGTCACTCCATAATAATAAAATGCATTATCAACTATATTTATTTCAAACCTACACTAACTTCATCACAAAGATGAAAATTTAATTACCTTACGAATTTATCCATCCATATTAAACAAGTCACACAAAACAACTAAGAAAATACATATACTTTTTAACCTTTTTCATATTGATTTAGCAATAACCAACCCATGTATATACAACATTATATATATAAAGTAACATAACTAATTTAAATAATGTTTTAAAATACAACACCTCTAATAAAAATGATAAATAAATACATGAATAACTACTAGGCAAGTTCCCATTTTTATTTTTATACATAGTCAAATACTCTTTGATGTACATAGTGATTCCGTAATTCCTCCAA
Source organism: Torreya grandis (assembly GCA_037957365.1). Classification (NCBI taxonomy): domain Eukaryota; kingdom Viridiplantae; phylum Streptophyta; class Pinopsida; order Cupressales; family Taxaceae; genus Torreya; species Torreya grandis. The sequence goes on along the minus strand of JARHVA010000783.1, from coordinate 3,736,124 downwards.
AAAATCATCACATGCACAAATTTTAAAGTCTAAAACATCATAAAAACACACAAAATAATGTGAAACATGAGACTAATAATTTGGTGGTATCCCTAACCAACCTAGCCATCAATTATTGGTTAGATTAGGTCACCAAACATAATCCCAAATCAATAAAATCAAATGGATTAAAAATAAGGGTTTAGAGAGATCTAGACAACCATACATGTATAACACCAAAAAATTAAATTTGACCAACAACCCAAAAATTCAAATAAACACACTATTGTGTTTACATAGAACCCATAAGTAAATAAGATTCTAAATCAAATGAAAAAATCCTTAAATAGAATGTCCTTCAATAAAAACCATTATTCCTCAAGCACAATAATGTCACAATCTTATAAGTAAAAGATCCTTGAATAGAAGACATTAACACTAATAGTAGAATAACCACATTCCTTATTCAAGTATAAAACACTCTTTCAATGTAGTATAGTATTATTTAATTAAAATTGTATGCAAATAGAAATTCAACTAATCTATAGATGTATCCTAGCTCGGAGAAGATAAATCCTACTTACACTTCTGATTGTTGATACATTAAATATTTGAGGTCATGACCAAGATATATCTATTAGACCTATCCAAGGGATATCTTACCATAATAATATCACTAGGGAAGGTTCCAAAGTATTCAATAAAGAAAAATTATGTAATAACCCTAACTAGGTACTATGTTTTCATATTCACCAATGTATATATGACAAAATTGAAATAAAGTCTAATATAGTGTTGACCAAATATTGTGTTACAAAGTGGGGGTAATAAACATTAAAAATAAACATGCATAGAAGACATATACTCACATCAATGTATAAAAAATCCTAATGCATGGGAGATAAGTAAAAATTCATATCTATTTACTCTTACAAAGGAGGAATAAAGTTAGGAATACTTCCCTTTTAAGATGAACTCGCCAAGACTCAATCTCTCCCTTGGCAAAGGTGATTCAAAAGAGGTTGTTGTGGTCTATAAGGATGATAAGGATAAATTAGGTCTAGGATACACAACCTATATATGCATCCAAAATACTTCTCCATAAGATAAAATCCATATCTCTAAATAAATTATGAAACCCTAAGCTATGATGCTCAAGTATAATGGTGGATAAGTAGATGTGTAATATATATCCCTTATTCTCTTCTCTTCTTAATAAATGATGAAATGAATATGTTTATATAGCTAGATCAAACCTTAGTCCTTTCCAAATGTTTATCTAATAGGGTTATCCCAATCAAATTTGTATCATTATTGAAAAAACTAAATTAGGTCTTAGTTTAGGTTGGCCAAGGTTTGAGGCCTGACTTAGACCCTAAATGAGTTTTTTAAATTATATTATAGGGTTGATGGGGATGACATTGTATCATAAACAATTAAAAAGGATGTTAGGTTAGGTAAGGGATAATTAAGGTAGAAAATGATTGGAGGAGGGTGAAAAATAGGAGGCAAAGCTTAGGGGAATGTTTTTAGGAGATGATTGTGTATATAACAACTAGTAATAAAGGAAAAGAAATCCTATGAAGCACCACTAGTTTACTTGCCCCTTTCTTAGTGCACCCCTTAAGGAATGCACTTAGAGAGATTAAGACTTGATTGGTTCTTGTAATATATAAAACATTAGTAATTGATAAATTTTAAATATATTATGTGTATACATATACCCCAATCAAAGCTCATCATATGTCACATAAGTGCAGCATAGGATGGTGCTTCAAAAAAATAACATAGCAACACATAATGCTAAATATAAATAAATTATAGTAAGGATTAAATAAGATAAATAAAAGTATATAATTTAAAAACACATTATTTACTTCCCTTAGTGTTGTATATAAATTAAGCGATGTAAGAAATGTGAAGGTGTCCAATGTAGAGAACATTAGGTGAACCTATATAAGTTAGCAAAAAAAGAGAAAAAAAATTAAATTTTTGTAACATAAGTATATAATTGTTAAAAATATTCTCTATGATGTCAGAAATCTATAACATTTTATGGTTGAAAAAAGATCTAGTAGAAACAAATATATGATCAAAAGATAGAATTTGGTAGTAAATATTTGAAGCATAAAAAATTTTGAATAGTAAATATAAATAGGGTGAAAAATAATTTATTTGTTATTTTTACTATTCTAAGAAAATAGAGCTCTAATAGACCTAATTTGAGACCAAAGATCCATCATGGTGAGGAGAGGATAGTTGTGATGGGGAGGATGCATAGTGGCTGTAATGAGTGCAACATAGGTAAGCAATTGAAAATTTAAAAAAATTGAATATTTTTATTTGAAATTAAGTTAAAAATATAAAAATGACTGGTAGGCAAAATCTAGGCATGAAAATGAAGCCTATAAAAGTTTAAGGTAAACTAGGGGTAAAATGGGGTATTAGATAGGAATAAAACATACCAATAAATGCCTAAGGAATTTATGGTAAATGGTCAAAATTCACTGCTATGGATGAAAATAGTCAACCTAGTCGACTTAGTTTATAAGGTGAGCTAGAATAAAAAGGTTGAATACATAGTAGTTGTCTTATTTAGTATGCAAATAGAGTTTGAATGCATAATAGTAGACAAACTTAGTTAGTAGGGAAGATAAGGCTAAGTGCATATAACAGGGCTGAATTAATTTGTTGAAGAGAGCCAATGTAGTATCACTAAAAGAGGTTGACTATGTATAATAGGGTGATATAATATTACAAGGCAAGAAGATGGCTCATCTAATATTGATGTGGCCAATCTAGTAGGAAATTTAAAGGGCTAATATAGTATCATAAATAAAATATGGGGCCAATTTAGTATTAAATGGGATGATTCTATAGAAAATTGAGAAACTAAATCAAATAGATGATGTGAGTGGATAACTTTTGAAATTTTAATAATGTATTTTAATTATTTATGACAGAGAGATCTGATACATCCTTTGTTTTTGATATTTTAGAGAGATACCAAAGTTATTAACACCTGATATATACATCATGGCTACTAGATCTACTATATTTATTTACTGACATAGATTGAGTGTGATTGGTCACACTGGGCTTTAGAGGCATCATGAAGATGAGACACATCCCACTTAATTTTGATCTTGTTTTCATGTTCTATGAATTATGGGAATGGTTGACCAACACTTTTCAATGGGTGGTGGATGGGGATACCATTGAGTTGGGTATCACACTAGAGGATGTCCATGCATTGTTAAGACTTCTACAAGGAGGGACATTGATGATCATTAGGACATTAGATGATCTTAAAGAGAGGTGATCAGTAGCTTGGTGGGTGATGTTGTTAAATAAGATATAACGTAGATTGAAGGTTAGTTTATTTAATGTATATATCACAAATATTCTAGACATTTAGAAGGCTAGGATCAGACTTGTGACAACATGAGTGTTGTGACATAAACCAGATGATAAGGTATTATTGTATGTAATAGCCTTATGTTAGTCCATTTTAGATGAGGGAACACAATATGATTTTAGGAATGTCGTTTGGGTAAATCTTATGCATGATATATATGTCATGTTGTCTAAAGGGTAGAAGACCATGAGGTCTATTCTTTTTCTCAATGCATGGATATATGAGAGGTTCCTTATGTATCAACAAGCTAGTTTTCCCCATGTGTTTGATGATAGGTTACCTCAAGTCAAGAGATAGAGGAATGACCATGTAGCTCAATGTGTGCCCCATGTGCTAGAATTTCAAACCATCACATGAGGGGAGATCATGTGGCATACCTCTACACACATCACTACTATATGGCCTAATTGGTCAACCATTTTGATAAGGCTGACATAATTATATATAATGGGCCATTGTACCTCATGGGTAGAGCTACATTTGGTGGCATAATTTCTAAGGAATTTTAGACTACCACATATAATGACCCCTCTAGTAGTGTGTAATTATTTGGCACAACATGATAAAGAGCTAAGGGGGAAAGGATAAGAGGAGTACTAGTGGAGATACTTATATGATTAGGCCATAATGCATTAGACCATAGACTAGTCTAGCATGATATAAGGTATAAGTGGGAGGGGATGACATAGATGTGGATATAATTACACAACAAGAACCATATCAAACACTTCCATAGAAAAAAAAACAACATCTACCCCAACCACACCATATATGAAGGCATTACTAATGAGAGTAAACACATGTGAGGGTTATAGTATAGGATGACCTAGCATCCACTATAGGACATATCTTATCCATATAGACACTTATCAGGAGAGGTTTATGGCATATGCATGTGGTGACTCCTTGCTTTGTATTAGTGTATAGATGACTTATGGAGGAGACCATGTTTGGTGGATGAGAAAACAGGGAGATAGTGGTTGGTGACACCAACATTGGTGATAAATTTTGTAATGTTGATTTAATATTTGATATAGAACATTAGTTTCATGTGATTATAGTAGATAGATAGATTTTAAGATATATACATGATCTAATATGTATCTAGTTTTGGTTTTTTAGATCCTGTGACATATGAGATCATATGAGGATCTCTATCTGGTTACATACCATGACATTTTTGATGGGGTGCTAACCCCATATAACCCTGCCACACTAGATGATCTAATAGTACCATCTACCCTAGCCTAAGTAAGCTATTTTAGACTAGTGAGTGAGGTCATGAGGCAATTACAATAATGTGAGGATGGATTACAACCACTGATATGGGTGAGAGAGGGAGAGGTATAGGCTTAGTAGGCCTTGTCTCAAGAGAGAGTAGTTTACATTGATATCACAATCTATCTTGGATAGGTACAAGCCCAGGTGACTAATCTATAGTGACAAGTATCAGGTTTGAGATCCTAGATTACCTCATTATAATGTACCATTCATAGGGGGTAGTATCAGGCATCTATGGGAAGTGTAGCTAGGCCACATGATAGGCATGATGGATCCCAACGTTAAAGTTGGAGCTATTTTTTTTGTACCTTATATTTTGTAAAGCACATGATATATATATGTGTGTGTGTGTGTGTGTGTGTGTGTGTGTGTGTGTGTGTGTGTGTGTGTGTGTGTGTGTGTGTGTGTGTGTGTGTGTGTGTGTATGTATGTATATATATGTATGTATATATATATGTATATATATATATATATACATATATATATATACATACATACATATATATATACATACATACATATATATATATATATGTATGTATATATGTATGTATGTATATGTATTTATATATATATGTATATATATATATATATATATACACACATACACACACACACACACACACACACACACACATATATATATATGTATATATATACATATATATATATATATACATACATACATATATACATATATATATATATACATACATACATACATACATACATACATATATATGTGTATATATATATATATACATATATATATATATGTGTATATATATATATATATACATACATATATATGTATGTATGTATATATACATATACATATACATACATATATATATATATGTAGATATATATATACATATATATATACATATATATATATACATACATACATACATACATACATACATATATATACATACATACATACATACATATATATACATACATACATACATAGATACATAGATATATATATATATATATATATATATATATATATATATATTGTGACACTTAGATTTGATCTCATGAGTTGTATTTGGTTGTGGATGTTGATGCATGTATATATATCTTTCTAGCACATGTATTTATATTTTGTTGTATATGCTATGGGAAATATATGTTGATTGTTTTATTTTCTATCATTATGTGATACACATGCATGGTTAAAAATAAAAAGATAAAAAATGAACTTGGAAAAGTATAAGTAATAATAAAAAAAAATCTACACACTATATCCCAATGGGAAACGTGTAATAACAAAAATATGACTAAATATAATAAACCAAAAGATGGTAAAAAGGATAATAATTTTTTTTAAACCATGTAAAATATTTTCACCAAATTAAAATATGTAAAATCACACTATATCATGTTAGCAAGCATGAATATAATGTATTAAAATATAAATCACATGAAAATGAAACAATATAAAATCAAAACAATTAAGTCAATCAATCATACTAAATCACATTAGGAAGTATAAAAGAGAAAAAAATTAGAAAAATGAACTTAAATTGATCACCCTACTTCAAGTTAGTAAGTATGAAAATTTTAAGAAAATGGTTGTAATCATACATGCAATCAGAAAATAATAAGATAAAAGTGAAATATTAATGAAGAATAAAACATACTATATCAATATGGGAAGCATGAAAATAACATGTAACTCATAATCAATCACTACCTATCTCAAATTTTACATGTAATTTCATTGTAACTTAGGTATTTGAATATTTTACGTGGAAATCCTGGTCCTAGCAATGGTCTTACACTGTAATTCACAAAGGTAACACCAATGAAGTAGAAAAAACTAAGAAATTATTTAAAAATGAATGTTTGTAATGGTAATTTTTTAGGAAGGCCTAGTCCTATCCATGTTTTTACACTACAACTCACAAATGGAATCCATACGATGGAGTGATCAATTAAAAAAACAAAATTTCTCAAGGTGAAATATTAGGATTGTTTTAAATGAAAGAGGGAATGTAAAAATAACATTGTAGGCATCTATGAGAAGACCTTAAGAAATATGAGGCACACTAAGGACATAGAAAAACACTAAGTGTGTCGTGACCATCAATATATAAAGGATACCTATTCTCAATAAGAATAAAGTTATATATGCAAATAAGTGATATACTAGAATCAATTCATGTTGGTTGGACAAATAAGAAAATTAAAATGGACCTACCCTCCCATAACATGTTCCTCATTCCTCATGACCTCTTAAAGAGCTATTGATATATTGCAAACATTGGGTGCTTGTGTGAGAAAGTAGGTAGCACTAAAAGATTTTTTATTCTCCTTTCCCAATCTACTATCCTACCATACCCTAATGGACCTCAACTCTATCATGAGGCCAATTGTGGAATTTGTGATTTGATTAGAGAAAGGATATGTTCTTTGAATCACATCTTTTAGTGTGATTTGACTTTTAAAATATTGAATTTTTCCTTTTGTATCATTACCTTTTATTTAAATGATTTGGATTTTAAATTGTTATGGATTTTAAGATTAATCCACCATACATAATTGGAATAACCAACATTAAGGATAAATTTATACACATGAATGAGCCTTATACTTTGGCTAGAGGAAGCTAAGTATCCAAAGACATGATTAACTAAAACACTTAGGATTGAACCATTATGTTATCTCAAGTTTCAACCATGTGTATGCCTTATTTGAGAAAGGAAATAACGGAAATAAAGGGAGATCCAAAGTGGAAAAGTAAGTTGTATAATGACAATGAGATGACTTGGTTTGTTAACTGATCACATGGAAAATAAGGATTACTAAAAGGATCAAGGTTTGTATAACCAAGTCACAATATTATTATTCATGTTATCGAGATAAGGTGGGAAATAATCATGAGAAAAGAAAAATACATCCATGGAAAGAAATGAAATAATAAATAGAAGCATGCAATCATGAAAATAATTCCCAAGAGATTATAAGGAAAAGAGAATTAAATCATTAATAACACATAATGTAAAATATAAAGATCCATGTAAGATAGATAAATGAATCAAAAATTGACACAATCAAATTATATATAAAGTAGATAAATTTAAAAGTGGATCACATGTCTAATACAAAATGAATAAGAAAGTGAAGTAATACCATGTTGTGTTCATAAATATTGGTAAATCTTTCCACATACATTATCCATAACATTTGATAGATCTCAATGAAGCTTGATCCTAACTAAAATGAGGGTCTCATCAATCTTTAATGAAAGCTAAAAAAATATGTCTCATCAAATCTCCTTGATAAAAAATGTAGGTATAATTAAAGGATCATGTTTGTGAGGGCCATTATGTATAGGATACTTAAAAGAAAGAATAAGAGTGGAATTTATAGGATAGGAAGGATCCACTAGTGGATAAGGGATCACATGTGAAGGAGGATCCATGGATGGAGAGGGAAACATAGGTGTAGAAGATTCTATGGGTGGAGGAACCATAGGTGGAGGGACTACAGGTGGAGAATGGACCATAGATGTAGGGACCATAAGGGAAAAATGAGCCATAGGTGGAGAGACCATGGTGGAATAAGGGGGATCCTTTTTATGTGGGTTACCTATGAAAAGAGGAATAATAAGCTCAAGAATGGTCATAAGGTAATCCTAAAGATGCTGCTAGTGGATATGATAAAGATTGGTGTGTTGGGTACTATATTGGTGACATAGAAAAATATACATCTCCATATTTGGGAATATATTAATTAATAAATTTGGAGGAGGTATAGCCTTATCTATTTACTGAGTAAGATAAGGATGCAATGTGTATATATACTATTGAAGTTTTTGACAATGGGTGGATGAATGATTATCTATGCCATGGAAGTAATAGATATGATTGTTAGTAGACTTTATGGGTTTACTAACAAAGGGAGTAGAAGTAGAAGCTAAGGAAGGTTGGTATAGTTTATAATCTCAGTTATAATGACTAAAAACTTTATGAATGTCATAGTATGATTAATTGACCCATTAGGTGGGCAAGGGATCAAGCTATGGTAAAAGAAGTAGGCCATCACTAATGGGAGGTGAGGTTGGTGGAGAGATAGCGCAAGGCTTTTATAAAGAGGAAATAGAATCCTAATCAATAAGAGACTCATATAAAGGTAGAGTGGGAATATGATATGATCTAGGCTTAGTTGAGGGAAGATTAGGATGCATAGAAGGCTTAAGAACAACAACAAGCATCTAAGGGGGAAGTAGGCTATAGGGATCTTGTCATCTAGTGAAATTATAGGGACCAGTCATCAGTCATAACATGATCCATAAGCATGATCCTAATAGTTTATTTATAATAGTATGTGTACCATGTGAATGTGTCATCTCTACCCTATGAATAAGAGGAAAAATGATAAAATTAGGAACTATATAAGATAGGATGCAATAAGATGAATGAAAAGACTAAAATAAAGAAGAATGATAATGAAGGATCTCAACATCTCTAGCTTGAACAAGACCTCATAGAAATGGATCATCTAAAGTATAACCATAATCATAGTCTAGTGTATGAAGGTCAATGGAACAAGTAGGTATGACCTCATCATAGGTTGTGTGATAAATATAATGTCAAGTCTTAGTTAAGACCGTAGGTATATCATCACTAGGTGGATGATGGGAATGCAACTTTAAAGATGTTGAATTTAGGAAATGAGATGAAGAGAGAGATATAAATTTTTTATTTTGAGGTTGATCTTATCAGGCTCATCATCATCAAAGTCTAATATGTTAAGTGGTATGTTCCTGATGATTTCTGGATGACCATGATAACCTTACATATATTTGACAAGGAAATTAAAACATTAAGATTCCTAGAATGGAACACTCATTAAGAGTTTAAGGGTTGGAATTTTGAATACACCATAGTCTTGGAATTATTACAAATTCTAAGGGTTAGTATCTCCTTAGATCCTATAGATAGCACCATTTTGGGGAAACTTGACACATTGGTAGGTAGAAGATGCAACAACTCTCATGCGATGAGTCCATGTCCTACCAAAAAAGATATTGTAGGAAAGGGGAAAGTTAAATATAATAATATTCACTTGAATAGTGATAGGTGGGATGATAATAGGGATCCACACACAATCTAAAGGATTCATTTTAATTCAATTATAACCTTGAAATGTGTTATATGTGGACTTAAGACTACACTCAGATTATCCAAGGGTTTTAATGAAGTTAATATAGGCAACACAAGTGCCTGAACCCTCATCAATCAAAACATGATTGAATTTTATATCACTAATTAGAACACTTATAAATAGGGAAGGATCATCCACATGAATCAAAATATCATCTAAGATCATAGAAGCAATAAGAAATTTGAGATAAATAGAAGTGTCCCTTGTTTCATCAGTGTGTATAGACATCCCTTTGTATTGTTTCAAGATACTATCTTCTTATCCAAATAAGGTAGCTTCACATCCTACTAGGGGAGGATAGAGGATGTTCATTTCAAATAGGAGTTTCATAAGGTAGTTGTGATTATGTAGATAAGTTTGTATGAGTTTGAGAAATGGAATTTAAGATGGGAGATTGGTAAGATCTGTGATAGGGTCCTAGTCATCATAACCCATGAGTGGACTACTAGATAAAGGTACATAATGTTGGAGGATATCCTATGAAGGAGGAGTAGAAGTGTATACAAACTTTTGTTGATAGGACATGGTTTTTTTAGTTTAGGGACCACTTGATTGTCTTGAGAGGATGGGGTAGTTGATTTAGGTTTTTCTTGGGATTGATTTGAAGAATTAGTATTATAAGGTTAAATAATATTGTGGAAGGGGAGAGATTTTACGGAAATTATATAAATGTTATGGGAGGTTTTATCTAATGGAGGTGTTGGAATTGGTTTTTTGAAAGAGATAAGTTCCTCTTGCCCTAATTTTATTAGGTAAATTTGAGATGAATCTTGGATAACACAAAAAGTGTGGGATGGTTGGTGTGTAGGATTAAAATCAATGAAATCAACTACCCTTCACATATTAGTCATATTTACCACATTCTCTTTGAAATTTTGGTCTATATCACTTTTAATTTTATTGGTGGAAGGAGTAGGCTTGTCATTATTATCTTAGTGATTAAGAAAATGGTCTTTGTAAATGTATAGATGACCATTAGCCTAGTTTAAATCTTGATTTTTATTTTGTGCTTTATAAAATTTGAAGGTAATTTCATAGAATTTTTGATGTTTATGAATAGGGAATCATGATAAAAATTTGGACCAAAGAAACAATATATAGCTAAGTTTTGTAATTTCCTACAAGTTTCATGAGAGTGATCCCAACTAGCATAAAACCAAAAAAAATTATTTGGATCATACCATGATTTCATGGGGTGAGTGGGATCAAGCTATCATGGAATATGCCTTGGTAGGTGATTTTGGATTTCTGCTAATGATAATGGATTATGAAAATTTATGTTATTTAGTTGATAAGATTGAGGATTAAGGGTGTGGTTTAAAGGGGAAGATTATTATGGAGCAAGTTTGATAGAAATATCTTGAATATTAAGAATGGTATCATAGGAATCGATGACACCATCATTTTTAGTATGACAATTTTTATTTTTAATGATCATGCAAGTGGCCACAAGAGGTTGGGATACCTCAAACTGATGCATGAGAAAATCTTGGTGCTTGGCTTGGTCTAGTGCCTCTTCCAAAGTTCATGGAGAGATAATCCTAACATGATATTGTAAATTGGGATAGAGAGCTTTGGTGAATAGATGAAAGATATTATGATCCACCATGTTGTTTTCACATTTATTAGATTAGGTCTTCCACCATTTAATGAAAAATTATGTGGTTTCAGTCTTAAGTTATTTTTAATTGATAAAATTAGCCAAGGTATTCTCATAGAGGTTATTAGTTTGAAACTCTTACACTATAGCAATAATTATATATTATAAACTAGTGATATAATTGTAATTGAGTTTATTATACCAATCTAAAGTATCTCTAGAGAGGGTTTTTTTTTAAGATATTAGTAGTGGAAAAGGTGTTTAACTTAACCCAATCTTTGTTGATATTTCCAAATGTTTTTTAAATTCAAGGTAGGATTAGTTGATCCATTATAACTAATGGTAGGGTGGATACCTCCTATATCTATTCTATAAATTTGAGGCATAAGAGGTTCATTTTGAAGATGTTTAATCATTTTGTTAACAAGATGTGGTTGGGGAATAAGGTTGCCATAGGAATACCTAAGGGGGTGGGGGTAATTTTGATTGTGTACTTCTCATGGAACCCATTGAGGTTTATTTTAGAGTTTAATAAGGTGATTCTACATTTGCATCATTTGGTTAGCATTATTATCTTGGAAATCATTCATTTGGTTAAGAGTTTTCAATAAAAGATGATGGGTTTGAGTGTTGTTTTGATTAGTTTGTACAGTATGTGAAGAATTAGAATTATTATTAGTGGCTTGGGAAACACTTTAAGTAGTGTCATTTTCATTATTAGTAGCTTGAGAGGCATTGGTATTAAAAAGGCACTAGTGGCATGATTATCTCGTGTAGAGAAAGATGCACAAGTAAAAGGATTAGAATAAAAAGAAGTACGAGTGTCATGATTACCATTGGTATTAAATGATGCACTAATGGAGTGATTTATGAGGGTAGTTCTTGGAAAAGGCACACTAGATGTTGAACCTACTATGTTAGTAAAAATACTTGGCATGGAGTTGGAAGAAATCAAGAAAGATGAGGTCATAGTATGAGAAGGAGTCTAGAGAGAAGCAAGAGGCTGAGAATAAAAGAAGCCATTAACCCCAAATCTATGAGATAATGTGGGGGAATTTAAATGGGGTTCTTATTGACCACTTATCATAAGGTCGTAAATAGTTAAAGGGTCTTTTCTTTGATGTTGAGGAAATTCATTAATGAAGATAATCATTTTCAGAGTATACTCTAATTTAGGATGATTAGAGAAAAGAGTGTTATAAATTGAAGAGGTATGAGGATGAGTCCAATAATTTATATTGTGATTGGTTACATGCACATTGATTTCATCTAAAGTGGAACCCACAAGTTGTTTATGCAAAAACTGACTAGGATTGGTAAAGTTAATCGTATATATTGAGTTCAAATCAATGTTTTCATCAAACAAGAAATTCATGATGAAAGAGAAATCTTAAAAATGATGATTATGATACAAATAAAAATTCATAAAATAATATATAGATTTGAATTAATCGATTGTGTTCTATAATCCAGGGAAGAGAATAGATAGATAAGGACACATAATCATACAGGTCAAATCTATATTATAGATAAGAAGGATAAACAAGTTGATAAGGATACATAGTCATGTAGGTTGAATTTTTACTACTAAATAGAGAACTAAATAGGGGGATAATAAGACACAGACTTGTAGGTCAATTGTGTACTATTGGTAGGAAGGTAGAACAGTCTATGGGAGACTATATCGACTAAGATAATAATGTCTAAAATATACTATTGGTAGGAAGGTAGAACAGTCTATGGGAGACTATATATACTAAGATAATAATGTTATAAAATAGAAACAAATGGTAATATAATTTTAATCAAGAATGAGATAAAACACAAAAATAATTGGATCAATGTGGCTGATCCAATTGGAGCACACATCACAAACCTTGCACCAATGCTAGCTAATGAAACTTTTACAATATAGCACACAATGATTAAAGAATAAATAATTAGTTAAAAATTAATTGTTAACTAATTGGTCACCCTAGTTGTTATTAGATTATAATAAAGTGTAATTTTAGTGTGATAGGAAAGTTAGATGAAATAGTTAACTAGAAATCAATATAAGGTTGGTTTCAGGATGAGAGGGATGAGAGGGATCTATATTGGCAATGGTAATAGCTTGGTATTGTGTCGTACCCCCTCACTTTACAATCCCACAATGATAAGGGTATTATTTTATTCTAAAATATATACCATTAACCATTTATTTATACTTGGCTATAAAACTGAGTTAGTTTCCCCCTTGGTGATTAAATCCAATCAGGTAGGCCTTGGGAAGATAAATGTATAATTATTTTTGAACTTTAAGTGGTTTGGTAGTGTGTACAAAGGAGTAAAATAGTGTAAATAAAATGATAATTTTAAAAATTGCCTATTTAGTCTATGTGTGTTACTCTAAGAATGTAAACAACTAAAAAGGAAATGGAAATTAATTACTAGTAAATAGGTGTTAATTCTTTGATTGATAATAGAACAGAGTTCATTCAGGTGATACTATATGAAAATAGTATATAAAAGAGTTGAATGAGTCATTATAGTTTTATATAATTAATTTATTTAAGAACAAAGTCAAATAGGCTGACTATGTCTCTCAAACAAAAGATAGACTACAGAACTAAATTGACTAGATCGACCTAGTTGATTTGAAAGGTGTAATTTTAAAGATTTACAACTTTTAAAAAATAGAACTAAAAGAATAACTAAAATGATAGAGAGATAAAATATAGTAACCTTTTTTGTGTTGAATATGATTTATATTTCAAATTTTAATGTTGAAATTCTTAATTACTACTTTAAAATTCTACCAACTAGGTTGACTAGTTTAACCAAGTTCTACAAAACCCTATGTGTTGAAGAAGAAATAATAAATAGAGTCAAATTATTCAATAATGTTTGTTGACCTATATGTTGATAGAAGAAAATAATAGACATTTTTTTTTAGTGTATGATAATCTATAATTAAATAAAAATACTATGTCAAACTACTTGATTTAATAACCTATAATTGATGAAGACCTACATAGATAGAACATAATCATTTTGAAGTGATTGTGTGTTAAACCTACGCATAGAAAGTTATAAGTATATTGATTATTTTGATATAGTATTATAAATATATAATATAATGGTAAAAATGATGGTGTGAAATAAAACCTGTAAGGGCTATATTTACATCATGTTCACCAGAATGTATATAAAGGCAAATGCAACTGATCTATAAATCAATCCTATCTCAGATAAGATAAAACTTACTTAAAAATCTGATTATTTATACATTATATATTTGGTTTCATGACCAAGATATATCTACTATACCTATCTAAGGGATATCTTACCATAATAACATCACTAGGTAGGGTTCTAAAGCCTCTAGTCAAGTAAAACTATCCAATAAACCTAACTAGGTCCTACATTTTCATATTCACTAATGTAAAAATGAAAAAAGTAAATTAAATTATAATCTAGTGCTCGCCAAATCTTATGGCACAAAGTGGGGGTAATAAAAATTAAAATTAAACATGCATAGAAGACATATACTCACATCAATGTATACAAGATCCTAATACATGGGAGAGAAGTATAAATGCATATCTATCTACTCTTATAAAGGAGGAACAAAGTTAGGAATACTTACCTTTGAAGATGAACCTACCAAGCCTCAATATCTATCTTGTCCAAGGTGTTTTTCAAGAGATTTTTTTGGTATGTAAGGATGACAAGGATAAATCAACTATAGGCTACATAACCTATCTATGCATCTAAAAGACTTCTTCACAATATAACATCTGTATCTCCTAATAAAGTATGAAACCCTAAGATATACTCCTCAAATGAAATGGTGGATAAGTAGATGAAAAATATATCTCTTCTTGTTCACTTATCTTCTTTATAAATGATGAAATGAATGTGTTTATATCGCTAAATTTAAACCTAATCCTTCCCAAAAGTTTTGTCGATAGGGTCAGCCCAATCAAGTCTATATCATTATTGACAAAAGCAAATTAGATCTTGGTATAGGTTATCCAAGGGCATACATATACCCTAAATGATTTTTTCAATTATATTATAGGGTTTATGGGGACAAAATTGTATTATAAACTATCAAAAAGGAGTTTAGGTTAGGGAAGGGATAATAGAGGCAAAAAATGACTAGAAAAGGGTGCAAAATAGGAGTCAAAGTTTAGGATAATGTTTTTGGGAGATGGTTTTGTAGATATAAAGTGGTTTCAAAGGGACAACAATATTTTAAATCACTAATGGTCTTCACACCCCTTTCTTGATACACCCCTTAAGGTGTGCAATCAGAGAGATTGAGACTTGATGGGTTCCTACAAGATAGAAAGCATCCGTAATTGATAAAGCTTGAAAATATTATGTGTATACAAAAACTAATTATATAGTGTTATAAGGTTTATACATAGGGTGAAACCTTACATTCAACTCACCCAACATTCATGGTTTTACATTTTCACAAAAACAACATACATTACTACTATACAAGAAGATGATGAGAACCCAAAACAATAAGAAATGTACTTATAAATACAACACCCAATTTAGTATATTTATGTTTTTCCTTATTTTCTCCTCTTTATTCTAATATTCTTGTCTTTATCATTATAATTATGTATCTTACATAGTCCACCATGGTGTCTTCTACCTTTTACATCCACTATTCCCTTCATGATGGATATTGAGTGGTGGTAGTCATACTTTTTACATGTCTCCCATCACTACCATGGTAAACCCATATAATTTCCACCATTTTCTCCAAATACTAAGAAACTTTCCCCATAAAACCAACAAATATAAAAATGAGCTTGAAGAACATCCAACATGATGAAAACACTAATCATCAATTAGGTCATTCAATGTAGTCAAATGTCTTGCACAATGCAAATTTTACCAAGGTCAAATGACCTTATTATTAATCTATTATATTAAAATAATAATGACCTTAGTCAAGGTCATACCACCTAATAATTTTTCCACAATGATTCCAATTAATCATTATAAATCCAAGTCTCCTTTACATATAACCAAGTCAACCACAACATGGATTTAACAAAGATAAACATGAAAAAAATCATAGATATAAATCAGGTATAACACTTATAGTAATATAAATCAAGGCACAATTATCTATCCAACCAATGACAACCTTCATAATAATAAACAATGATGTAGAACATCAATCATTCAAGACACAAGTCGATACATTACATAAGGTGGACTAACCGATCTCTCATTTACCTTTTCTTACCCATACACCTATATGATTTTTTTATGATTTTCTAATGATGTATTCCAAAATATAACCTAGTTAATCTCACATAGTTTTTATTTATCATCATCAAATACATTATCAATACGAGTCTGATAAAATATAAAATAGTTTAAGTATATAACTGAATATATTAAATTAGTGATCAAAATTATATGATCATAATAACCCATCAAGTACTATAAAATATATCAAATAATAATAAAATCAGTATCTAATATCTTATTAGTCCCAAAATGTCTCATAATTATTCAATCTTAGCACAAATAAATGTTTTATGTTAAGGTGGATCATTACACTTACATACCCCAACATGGTAGAGACCCCTTTTTCTAAAGTTTGAAAAATTAAAACATAAGTGCCATGGTCAATGGTGGTGGGGGATTACCCCTTATGGATTTAAACCTCCATTTTGAAACTTTTAATGATTTCTAAATAATGGTTAGATTCTAAACCTGATTTATGCACATTTTTAGTGGCATTACTTCTCAAAACAACTATGGCCAGCATTTACCTATCAAAGAAACAATTTCAAACTCTTATAATAATAAAAAATGATACTTATTAAATATTTTTAATTTATGGACGGACTAAAAATAATATTTTATTTTTTCTTTAATTTAATTTATGTATCAACCAATCTATCCTAGAATCACTAGATGTTAAACTAGTTACATTATAAATGAGATTGTTGACCAAAATATGTACTAAATAACTTCAAAACCAAAAAAATATGCTTTTTGGTGTTAATTATTGTATACCTCAAATAAAATAAATGTTTAAACATGTGAAAATGTTTCCCAATTTTAATAATTTACCACACTTCCTATTGGAAAAATATTTATTAATAAATAAGCCCATTACAAGATAACTTGCATGACAAGTTATATATAAATCAATCATAAACTAATACATAAATTAAGAAATACAGTTAAAAAATAAATAATATAATTATATAATTATAAAAATATACTCAAATAAAACTTAAGTTATAATCAATAAAATAAGGTTAACTTATTGACAAGGTAAGATCGACATGTAAGAAGCCTTGCTCAACAATTAAGAAACTCATGTAACCTAGTCAAGCTAGGCACCCCAAATCCCTATAAAAAAGGAATTAAATTAAATTCACTTTAATTTCATCCAAATAACTATAAACTATCCCCCCCCTCTTCCTAAAGATTAATATATAGCAATTCAAACTCAGTTACATACACATCTAGTGAACTAGACTCGAACTAGCCACTTCTAGCTATTTTTTAGAAAGTTCTTGGAAAGTGTCCAAAATTGACCAAATAATTAATCTAGGAGATACCTGAATTAAATAACCTTATTAAATTAATAAAATTACAAGTAAATTAAATATAACACTAATAATCAAGTGTTTATATTGGAATTATACTCAACATGGCCATGGGCCTTAATTTTCTAGCTTAATAATCAAGTGTTTAGCAGAGTTTTACTAAATGATATGTATGTGCTATAAATTTGTCTTACAACCAGTTTTATATTTAAATGTAATTATGATAATAAAAAACACATAAGTATCACCTACAATTTATTTTCACATATTATAACAGTAGTTAGCTAAATTAATAGCAATCATAAATATTTGTTAATTGAGTATCATAATCAATTATAACACTACTTAACATATTTTTTTGAAAAATTGAGAGTTTTGGTGAATAGTAAGACACTCATTATTCATCAATTTAATTTTTATAATCTAACTCATGGAAACAATGTTTAATCAATTCATTAAAATAGAAAACATAATGAAAAACACAACTACCTAGAATGGGGATATTACAAAATCCCTATGTACGAGGTAACACAATCATTTTCTTCCCCTTCTTATTTTACATATTATTTTTTTTTGTTTGAAAAATTTCTTCCCCTTTTACCATAAGGGTAGAGTAGGATATATTTATACCCCCTCATTCTCCCTCATTTATTCCACTTTAGGATTCCTTGATAGATACTCCTCAAGCAATGTCTTAAGTGGATATAGCCACACTAAGTACCCCACTAAAACAGTTCTTAGTGACTAAGGTATACCAATGATCATTGGCATTGAAGACTTCAATACATTGTCCTATAATGATTGATTTACCTTTGACTAGCCATTTTCTACCTATCAAGAAAGTAATAGTTTCACCTATCTTAGGTATTGTGGCCATAATGTCACCCACTATAGTCACCTCAATTCCATTCAATAGACAAGTCCCTCTAGTGGACTTATCTATAGAAATAATACCAATACTTAAACCAATTCAAATTCTACCAACTTCAAAAATCACTATTATGGATAGGATTCCCCATATCATTGAACATTCCATATCAAATCCTAGGTATCTCAAAATGAAAGGGGAAGATAACCTCTATTATCATTAGCCAAGCTCAATAGGAAGCCCATCAGCCCATAATTCATATCATAACCATAGTCTCTCCTCCTCCAATCAATATAACCTCCTCTCCTCCTTTAGTTATAACTTATACTCCACCACCTCCCACTCTTCCTACAAAACATACCCCTATTTCCGCTTATACATGAAAAAAAATCTTCATGACTAAACCTAAAGCTCTCATTCCTAGGCCTCCCCTATTTCATCCATCATCAACTACATTGATCATACCACCCTAATACACTACCCCTTCATATCTCAAGTAGAAGGAGACTATATATATTTATGTATATAATTTATTTATCCAAGGTTAATAGGAAAATAAAGGTTATATTTGATGAATAAGAGGTGAAACTATAATTTGAATAATTTATTGGAAAGCTCACATAATTAACTGTGAGTAAAATCACCAAATGAGAAACTACAACCTTTCATGAAATTGATGAGGATTTGTTCAATTTGACAAGGAAGAATAAGGTAATATCAAAGGATGTTGATGAATTTTCATAGGACCCTTAGTATATGGTTAATGCCACTAGCAAACTAGCAAAGAGGTTTCTCTAAAGGATGAAATAGAAAATGCAAGGACTGGAAACCCAAACAAATTCATCAATGCCCAAAGCTATTACTAGAGAATTAAAATATGAACTTAAGTCTCTTTATGAAATTTTATCTAAGATTTTCTATTCCAATGGGTAAAAAAAACCTTATAAATATAAGGTTAAAGTTTTTTAGATCATAATGCTAAGTTACTAGTCAAATTTAAAAATATGGGTAAGTCTATCTTGAAAAACATGTTTCAACAACTAAAAATTATAACCCTTTATTATATTGGGTCATGTCATAATTGGATGATGTGCATGAGGAATTCAATACAATAATGGATGTAAGAGATGAAAAACATTATTAGCTATATTGATAGTGTTATTGACATAATTTTTCAATTGTTTCAAGAGGAAGGAATTATTTCATTATTCAAGCCAGATGATAGACTTGTTTCTTTCACTAAATTATAAGTTAAATTGGATATTTTTATGAATGAATTCAAAAAATATATAAGTAAATAGGGGAGGTATAATCTTGGTCATTGAATTGTTAAGTTATGCCAAAGAAAAGATAGATTAGGAAGTAGCTATGTGTGGCACATTATATACCACTTTAGCTAGCCATTTAACCCACTTTGCTAAGACATATATGTTGCTTAAAGTGTCAATTATCAATCTATCTAGAATTGAAGAAGACTACCAAGAATGTGCCAAATTAATTAGGCTAAAAAATATGGTGCTTCCCATACTAAAAATTATTAGGTTGGTACTCCCCATGTTGGCACTTATTAGGCTGGTGCTTCCCATGTTGGCACTTATTAGGCTGGTGCTTCCCATGTTGGCACTTCACATTGATGAGCTCATAAAATGGATCATTATATCTAGGTAATTACCTCATTTTTCTCATGAAATTATTCATTTTAAGTGGATTTATATGTGCATAGTAAAACTCATTACTAATTCAAATTAGATAATGATTATTTTACCTTAGTTATTTTTATAAGTTATTTTTATCTATTTAAACCACTCTATTCTAAAATTTTCATGGGATAGACACCAGTTTTATATGTGCAGGTCATAAGAATGTACTATAATCTAAGAACATGTTTTTGGAAGAAAAGTACTCCTAAATACCATTTCTATATATCCCTAGATTGGCTTCAGGGATAATCAATCTCATTCTAAAGATTCCCAAATTAGATCCGAAGACTTATAAGAAGTATGAAAAGAACACCTAACGATTGTACATTGATGTAAGGACATGCATTATTGATAAATATTAAAGTATATTTTTGGGAATAGTTTTAAAATCTATATATAGACTTTAAAAAAATAGTAATACCTATTTTTGGCCATGGTATTCATATAATTTTTCTTATGAGTGATTTTAAGTACTATGTTTGATCTAATATGAGAATGAAGGTTATATGGCTATAAAATGCAAAAGAAGTTGCAACTATCAATAGACATGGAATCATGTGTAAAAACTGAATCTAGTTTTTTCTACTTTTTCTTTCATTATAAAGTGGAAAGGATGTTATTATGATATTATTTTGGAATAAGCAAGATCCTAGTTAGATCTGATCTTGTTAGATTTTTATCTATTTTTGAATCAGCTATTTTAAAATGTTATGATATAAAAAAAATATCCCTTTGAATAGAAGATAGTATATAAATTCATAGGAAAAATATAGTAAGATCAAGTTTGACTTTTCATTTCTAGCATTGTAAGCATTTTCCAGAAGAAATAGGAAATTGATTTCATGATGTTTCTAAAAATCTAATAGTGTTCCAATCCTATTTTGAGGGAGATCAAGGACCCACTCAATCAAAGAATCAAGATATATTTTGATATTTATATGTTTATTTTATATTGTTGTGTGTCTTAAAGTTTGTCATCCATTATCTTATGTAAATTATTGTGTTTTGTGTCTCACCTACAAGAATGTTTTTTAATGTGTGTGATTTTGTAAGATTAAATTCAAATTTTCCCTTTATATCAAATAAATTAGTTGTGTGTTTCTATTTCATGTAATTTACATTTATGCAAATAGACTAAAGGTGTGTTTACTTTAATGTAATATCAATTCTAGTAAATATGTTTCCTTTCCAAGTAATTTTAATTCAATAAGTGTATTTGATTTCAAAAGTAATAGATTAGATGTCAATTCAAGCAAGTAGATTATAACCTTAAAATTAAATCATCCATAACTTACCCTAAATAGACAACTGTTAGTCACCATTTTTCATACTTTATTATTCACTACCATTAGACACAACCTAGATTAACATGACATATTCCTCTGAATGAAGAGTACATAATGACCCTTATCATTTTTATGTCATTTTCATATACTTTATAGGTGTCAATGGGGTATTAAATATTAAACTAAAAATTGATTAATAAAAACTTCTCATAAATAAAATAAATTTATAAATAGATAAAGAGATTCAAAGGGAAGATATATTCCTAAAACCCCCTACAAATAACAATACTATTAGGTCACATGAATAAATTGTATTATAATACCTTCTAGGAGAATAAATTTTGACTATTGAGGAGGAACCATAGTTATCCTCACCTAAACTTTGGGAACATTCCCTATAGACATGTGCATCCTTCCAAAACAAGTTATCTAATATAAAAATTATTGTAAACCATAATATTAAATCTCAACCAAGCAATCTTCTGACCATTTTGATGATTAATGACCTCCTATGAGAACCCTTTACAACATATATTATGAATAAATTGGATAAAACATATGAAACATAGTAAATCCATAAAATAGGGTTGAATACAATAAAGTTGAACTAACAAGGACAACCTTTACCTATCCTATATCCATATGAAAATGATCCAATGAAAAACATATCCCCATATATATTACTTACTTTTAGTGGAATTTCAATAGAATATCCTGACCAATTATTTTTTGAATTCAAGGAATTATGTTATACCTATGACTATAAATATCATAATCAAAAGTTGAAATTATTTCCTTCAACCCTCAAGGATTCACATATGAGGGGGTTTATGGGATCACATCCAAAATCCATTCACACATGGGATGAAATGAAAAATTTATTCTTGGAAAAATATTATGATTAATTTAGGGTATGAGATATAAAACAATAACTCTTTTGTATAAAACAAAAATAAGATGAAACCATGGAAGACTATCTTGACTATTTCCTTTTTGTCCTTAAAGGTGTGGATATGAATTGGATGAATAAATAAGAAACATAATTATATTTAAAGGATTGGATGGTGATTCTAATTAATCCTTGAAACTAATATGAAAAATATATATAAATATACTTTATCTCAATGACATTGTTGAAATATGAAAAATTACTCAAGACAGGGGCTAGTGTTAAGAAGTTGAAAATATGAAAAGGAAGCAATGATGTAAGATAACTCATGGAGGAGTTTTAAAATATTAAAATATACATTTTGGTTAAATTAAACACCACATTATATGGATTATAATAACATCTAATTCTACTTTTGAACCTTTATCTATATATTTCCAAAAATGTAGGTTGAAAATTTCCTCCAATACTACCCCTTTGATAGGACAAATTTATGTAGTATTTATGGTGCAAATACCCATGAAACAAAGAATTGTATCCTAATTCATATACTTAATAATAAATTGAAATATATTACCCAACTAATGGAAGATCTAAATTATACACAAATACAAGGGAATAATTTCTATTATAATCAAAACCTAGATCACTTTGTTCCCAAAGATCTTTTCAATCCATGGATGATGCCATTGGTTGGAACAATACCTCATCATACATGGGGACCATAAAATTGGTCTCCAAAATAATGGACATCAACATATACATTGGTATCATAAAATAAATAAATAAAATTATATTCCAAAAACAAATCAAAAATGGGTACCATAACAAACATTCAATCTAAAAAAGAGGTTTCCACCCCAATACATGTTAATGTCTACTCTTACTATCCAAAATTTAAAAAATGAACATGTAAATCAACCTAAATTACCTAAAAAACCCTTATAAAACACTAATATAATATAATAAACCCTTATCTATGCAACATAACAAGAAGGAATAATGGGTGTAAATTCCATAAATTATAGTAATGTTTAGCTATATTCAGGAAAAATGTTGATTAGTCCTTTTCCACTCACCATCATAAAAATTAATAACGGAAATGAAATTTTAATCCTTATTAATGATCAAATCAATGAAATAATGACATTTAGGAGAAATAAAAACCTTATTAAACTATTACTCCTATTACTCCTTCACCAATTCTATTTCCTAAAAGACTTAAAGAAACAAAAAATAAAAATGAATATGACTTAATCCAAGAACTAAGAAATTTAAGAATTGAGATACCAGTGTTGTATATAAAAATAGACATCCATAATATTAATATAATCATCAAATTTTTGTGTTTCAAAAATCTAGGGAGAATAAGATACTATCCCAAAACCATACAAGTAGATGGTAAGTGTGATGACCTCTTAGTAGGGAAATTTATTCTACCAAATTATGGAGACCCTAGAGTTTCAGTCATCACTATATCCATATGAAAGAAGGAAATATTAAATTTATTAGTATAATTAAGAGATAATATCAATGTCATGACATTATACACATTGAAATCACTCTCCCTAACTTGGGTATAACTAACTACTGCAACCCTACTATTGATAATCTAATGAGATTATCTAGTGATTTATTACATGCAAGTTAATGACAAAGATTTGAATACATAAATAATTATTTAACACACAATATAATTTTTTCTCTATAAATTAATATGGAAATTAAAAATATATAGGAAAACATCTCCTAATATCAAGGAGGTAGTCAATACCTATAATCACTCAACCACAAAACAAACATTACAATAATACTATTTATGAAATATTGTTATAACCATAATAATATAAAAATTAACCAAGTATACATTATTTTTACATAAAAAAAATGTTACTAAGTAATTTACCATATCATAAATCACTAACTATTTAATACCATGTGAATACTGAATTCCAACAATCCCCCCGTTTTTACATGGTAAAACATATCATGTTCTCTTATTGTAGCATGCCACCTCTGTGTGCTCATTATATTCACTACATACATGTTCCAATGCATATTTATAAAAATACTATATTATTACAAGTGGATTTCATATATGGATATATCCACAACCTAGGCATAAACAAATACCTACTCTTATGTTGATCCTCCACACTTGTTTGTTGATGGTTTTACATGATTTCGACCAAAAACCTTACCCAATTGGTTTTATATGTGTAATAATAAGCTTTCAAAAATGTTTTTTTAGGTTTACCAATAACCTTACATAATTGGTTTTTCATGTTCACCATAAATCATACATAGTTCATTTTATAGGTTCACCAATAACCTTATATAAATGGTTTCTCACAGGTTTACTAATAATATTTACATCATGATTGATATAATACATTTTTATCAACATTATAAAATGCTTCTAAAAAAGGGTTACATGGGGAAAACTCACAAGTGAAGAAGAATTTACTACATGTCTATTCTTATTTTACACACCATATAACTAAAAAATAAGTAATCATATTTGAAGTACATCCCTATCATTGATGACTGACATTAGGTCACTAAAATGCCTACTTCTTCCATTGACTCCAACATATTTTATAGGAATATACTTACCCAACCAATGAATATTTTAAGATCAATAGTTTTTGCATTGGTTTTATGTGTATAACTTCTATCCTATAATGTGAAACAACATGGATGTCAATTTCCATCAAAAATGCATCTATAAGGTAATTTTTTATTTTTATTTTTACAATTTTTGACACACCTTGACATGGAAAAAAATGACTCTTAATTTTTGACTCATTGTATATTTTTAATTTTGATGGCACATGACTTTGATCCCAAAATTAATATAACAACTAGAAAGAGACTCTAACCTAAACATAATTAATAAAAAAATAAAATGGCATATTGACTTAATAAAATAGACTATCAAAATGCTCATAGTATGGACCTTATGAAAATCAATAAATTATTGAACAAGATTATCAACACTCTTATAAATACATTTGATAATAATAATCCTAATATCTAATATTGAAAAAATAGACCAATTAAAACTAAAGAAATATTTTTGCATGAATTTAACCATTTAATATGCATAAAAGGACAAATTATTTGTAGTCTTACTAAAAACTATGTAGCTAATAAACTCATGAGTGACATAGACCAAACAAATAATAGAAGATAAAATGAAAGTCAAACTAAATAATTGATTTGTAAACCATGGATTGAGTAGTTTCATGATAGGATGGAAGGTGAACATATAAAAATGGCATATGTTGGAGATGTTTCTTTCTCTATCTATGTTGTGTTGATTTAGAAGCAAGAATACCATTGAATATGCACTCATGGTGGATAGAGTGATAAACTTGCATTACAGTTTGTTGTGCACACTAATAAATAACATGAAACAAATGGTGAGAATGAGATAGAGCAGGAAAGTGTTGTCAAATAATATTCTTAAATTTCATTCACTATAATCACAACATGAACTTCTAAACTTTAAAAATTCAAACACATGATAGTTTGATAATAAATTTTAAAGAGATCCAACTTATGGTGAATTAAAAACACATGTAATTAGATATGTGTCTTTTAGATCTATGATAACTTGATAGCATTTTCAGATCGAATAATGGTTAAGATAGATCTACACTTGGAAAGGCACATATGAAAGATTAATAATGCATATGGAGTGCACATATATTAGCACACCATCTAATGAACACCAAAACTACATATCATAGGTCTACACAATAAGATCAAAAAATGTTGTTGGGCACTTAGATATTTCTCCACCTCCAAGAAAAATGGCCAATATATGTATAGGTGATAGTTTATAGATGAACAAATTTGTAAACTATTGTATGCTTAAAACTATAAATAATTTTAATAAGCATGGAAAACATAAATGGGGGTAGATATATAAACTATGATTGTGCCACCTTTTTCATTCTATTTCTCCATCTTAGAAATGTATCATGCTCTGATACCACTATTGATGATATGATGATATTATCTAGTGATTTATTATAATTAAGTTAATGGCAAAGATACGAATACATAAATAATTATTTATCACACAATATATTGTTCTCTATAATTTCATACAGATATTACAAAGATATAGGCAAACATATCCTAATATCAAGGAGGTAGTAAATCCCTATAATCACTCAGCCACAAAACCAACATTATAATAATTATATCTATGAAATATTTTTGTAACCATAATAATATAAGAACTAACTATATATACATTATTGTTACATAACAATAATGTTACTAAGTAATTTACCATACCATAAATCCATTATCAAAATGGTAGATTATTGAGAATATCCTATAGATTCTATGAAACTCCAACCAAAGATTAAAAAATTGAGTTATCCATTGATATTAGGAAGGCCATTATTGGACATAGTTTTAGTACTCATAGATTACAGTTCTAGAGATATGACAATATTTAATGTATCAAAAGCAAATAAAATCTCTTTATATCCACCTACAAAACCATCTATAGATTCCTTAAGTCACTTATGGTTAGATGAACTAGATTAAAATATAAATAGTATTTATTTTTTGGTGATGGTGTTAGTTAAAAAGCATGCAAATAAGTTAGATAAGGAGTTAATAGGTTATATGAAAGAAGATAGTCTATCTCTAAAAATACCTAGTCTGACTCATAAGATGCCTAGTCTAGTTTTAAAGATCACTAAACCATAGCTATAAATTGTAAAAACGTCTATATAATTTTATTAAAGAATATTTTAGGACACTCATAATGAAATACATGATTACACACCTATCCAATAGAGTGTTGTTAATTAGACACAAAATAGTCAAGCATATTTTCTTTCAATTTTTCCTTACCCATTGGTGGGTATGATTTTAGGAGAGTCCTTAAAAGACATAACCAACTTATACATGTTGCAACCTCATCCTTATCCCTTAAACTCTATTATGAGTTAATTTAGATAAATTAATTTGATCTATCTATGGACAAAATAAATTAAAACATAGTTGATAAAAATGTTAAGCATAAACAAATGGTTAACTAATAAACATGAGACCAAGGTATTTCATGTATTTTTTCCTAGTAATATAGTTATTTTTAACACTCCAAAATGCACCCTAGTAAGAGGTTGTTCAGGACTACCTCCAAGTTTGGGGTAACATGAGATTGGCCCAAGGCTATGGTTAACCTATGGTTAGGAAAAAACTCTAGTTTATGGGGTCTAGCTCTCTTGGTGCATCCATTAATATCAAGATAAATAAACCAAATAACTATTGAGGTGAAAATGGATAGAGGGAAAACATGAATAGGAAACCTATACTACTAGAGGTGATGCACCAATATAATCTATCCACATTCTTTGACCTTAAATAACATTAATAAATAGTGAAAGAATTAAACCACTCTCTCCAAAGGGTTCTAAGCAATAGTATTTCACATGGAGGCTATGTTTGGTGATGATAACATAAGGGTCATGAAAATAAGGTCTGATATAAGACACTTACTATTGATCATGGTCATTGATGCTAGAATTGTCATTGATATCCAAGTTACCCGATGTCATGATGAATTAATGAAAAAGAGGTAAATTTTATGGATTGGATGATTTATGTCATGAGTGTATAGAATTGAGGACCAAAATGATGTTATGATGGGTTCATAGATCCTTTAGCGAGAATTTACAAATCCAATTTATCCTTTAAAGAGAGGAAAATGCACATTCCTAGATTAGAAGAACTAGATCATCATTGTATCTCATCAAGGTATGAATCAACTAGTTAGGTTTTTCATTTATTATATGTACCTAAAAATTCAAATGTGGTGAAAGGGTCACATAGAGATGACATCATATGTACCAAGAACATACCTTCTAAATTTGGTGTGTTGACAAGTTGTCTATCTCAAGTTATAAGCTTCCCAAGTTGGTATGTAGATTGGATATGTGCTATATCCCATCAAATTTATGTCTCAATAAATAGTTTTTGGTTTTCAAATATATAACCATTCGAGTTCAAACTAAGTATGCTTGCCAAAGAGACCGGTGAGCAAATACTTGTTTGTAGAAGCCAATCTATTGAGAATTTTTCCATGGTGTAAAAGGTAAATTTTTTATATAAAGTGAGATAAATAACTTAATATTAGTTTATTTTCATAAATTTCAAAAAAAAAAAAAAAAAAAAACCTTTATTTTGGGTGAAATTCAAAGGTGTTGACTGTGGTAAAAACCAAATAAACTAATGAGCAAAGAAATGCATGTAGAGACTAAGATATTGATAATTTTGGCATGGTGTAAAAATAAAAGATGAAGTAGACTCTTTGATGAAAAATATAAAAGTATAATGTAGCCGTGAAAACTATTAAAATTTAATTTATTTCTTGTCTAGGTTGACCATTGTAGACTATGATAAAACTCAGTAAACCCAATTTGAGTAGAATGGTTTTAGAACTCATTTTGAGTGTTTAGATTCATATTTTAAGCATTAGGGGATGTTTTTAACTCAATTAATATCTATTAAATGAATTTAGTGAGATTATTTAACATTTTTTTATGTAATAAAAACATAAAATAACATTATTGTACCTTGAAGGTTTACATAATGATAGATAAGGTTTGATTGTAGAATTGCTTAGTGTTATTAATCATCAAAGGTGAGTAATTTAAATGTTTTTAAACTATATTAAGGTCGTAAAGTATATATATATATATATATATATATATATATATATTATACATGATAATTTTATTTGATATAAATAAATAACTAAGCAAAACATATTCTGGAAGAAAAATGAGGGTTTTAAGACTAGGTATGACAACAAACCTTAGTAGATGGTTTCATGGAGAATAAGGACTTGAAATGGCTTATGGATCTCAGAGTAAACTATATGAATTTTTTTCACATTATTATATAGTGGAGATAATGATTTAAGAGTGTGGAATGAAATTATGAGCACAAGGTTATGTCTAAAGACCTGATATGGAACAAAGACATATGGAAAGATATATTGATTTGTAGGACCAATATGAACAATAGAGAAATATTGTCTATGATAATATGGTTGATATGTGGATCATAGTGAATTATATGTGAGTAAATAATGAAAAATCATAAATATATCACAATATTTTAATGGTATGTTTGTCTAAAATTCCTTACAGTGAACTATATGCAAACATGAATGTTGTATGCTAAGGTCTAGTGGGCATATAGTAGTTGTAATGATGATTTGGAGGCTATTTAAAATAATTAAATATATATAATTCACATTATGTTGTTTTTTTGGAATAAAATGACATATACATCCTTTGAATAATCTTTTAAGTCATTGTAAGAGGTTGGAACATTGAAGCCAAAATAGATTGTCTGGCTGAGCAAAGACTGTGAGAGAAAAGGTCAATAAATTGGTCTACAAGACCAATACTTGACATTAATTATTATGATATTTTTATTTAAGGATGATATAGGGAATATATAATATCATTTTAATGAGTTTAAATCCCTTTATTATGTTTAATTAGGTGTCAAAAGTTCATGTTTCCTTGACTATGTTTTGAAACCAGTTGGCAGTTCAAAGTAAGGATCTTGTAGAGAATAGTTTAAACCTATATACCTTGCGTTGAAGTATATAATTAAGTTTTTGATGATGTTAAGGTCATGATTATTTTTTATATCTTATTTTTTTTAATGATTGTTTATCAACATTGAGTTTATGCTTCAATTTCAAAATAGAATTTGTGTGTATGTACAAGCCTATTGTGAACAATGTTTTGACAAGGGGTTTAAGTGTTGGTTGGACCTAAAAGGTTTTATGTACCTAAAGTGAAGTTGGATAAGGTATAATTAAATTTTATATGATTTTTTCCTCTTTTATGTGGATTTTAGAAGCATTTCAAGAAAGATAAGTGTAACATGTGACTAAGTAGGCCTAATAGGTCTCCATGAGACCTTAAGAAGGAACATAGCCTATTAAGTTATGGTTGACCTAATGCATTATTTGATTCATGTTTGAAACATGTACTAAGACCTATTTAATGGGAAATACAATTATTTAAGTGTGTATGGATGACTAAGATGTGTGAGAGAAAGTGACTTACATAAAATCAAGGCTAATTAGGCCTATTTGTAAGTGTAAGACAAGTAAGTTTGCAAGAGAATAAAAAAGAACAAAGAGGACTAGGAAGAGGTCATGTGGACAATTATAGGGGTATCATTAATATATAAAAATAGGTATGCATATGAATATTAGTGCCTATGTGAAATAATCAAGGTGATATAGTGTTTATTGAGTAATGACATATTTTCTTGGATGAGAGGTAGTTTTTGAATGTGATCATGAGTGTCAAGGAGCAGACCACAAGGGAAGATTGTAATTAAGAGAAATTTCATAAGGAGAGGTTTATATTATAAGTATACGAGGTTATCATATACGAGCATAGATTTATTAGAGACCTAAATATGTTAATAAGACCATGATGAGGTAGCTAATGTGTAAAGAGTAGATAGAATATTAAGTATGGCATTGATGTCATAGAAAGAAAAAGAAAGAGAGAGAGAGAGAGCAAAAGAAGACCATCATCAAGTATTGATAAATATAAAATAAAATGTGGAAAAATCACTTGTGGTTGAGTGGTTTTTGAGTAATTATAAGTATTGGTTGAATGGGTACTTGATCAACAAGGGGGTTGGTGCCTCTTAGAAAGTGTTTAATTGCTAAAGCTAAGTGGGTTCTTGGTGAATTAGGGATTGGTGATACTTAATAGGTTAGTGCTCAGATAAATATTGATTCATTTATTTATAGGACTATTTTTCCAAGATTTTTTTAGTGGGTTTTATTCCCCATGAGGGTTTCTCACTTATATGATATGTTATGGTTGTTTATGAATTACTTTGGTTGATTAATGATTTCTTCATGCTTATGTACATTAGGTTGATATTGATTAATTAATGGTAATTAATGAATGATGAAGTGAAATTAAAATAATATTAAGGACATTGATTCACCCCACTCTTAGTTATTGTGCTTCCAATAATTGGTATTAGAACATGGTTCTTTAGAGTAGGCCTAATAGCTTGAAGGTGATCCTAAGAAGCACAAGCATGGTTTGTGATAATGAATGTGTAGATTAAGTTGACAATGTAGCTCTATTATTAGTTAAAGAAGAAGGTTTCTCTAAGGAATAAGACAACATGTACGATGAAGAAGGATACTATGATAGTGAAGAAGGAAAAGTTGAAGTAGATCTTGAAGCTGAGCTCATAAGTGCCCTTGATGATTTGAAGCATCAAAATAAGACTATCAAGGACTAAGGAATCAACTAGAGGGTGTTAATTCAAGGTTTAGATTAAATAAATTTGAGTATAACCAATTGAAGATAGAGCTTGATTTTTTCAAGTTTGAGCATGAGCATCTTATAGACAAGATGAGTAAGAATAAGACCTATGAGAAGTTTGAAAATAACACTAAGGATCTAGATGACATGTTAAGTGGTCAGAAGTCTTTCAATGATATGGAAAGTCTTGGTTTTAAAGTATATCAAAAGGAGAATAAGGAAAATGTTAATATGAACAAGAAGGTCAACCTCAAAATAAAGACAAGTTTTGTTACATAACCTAATGACATGAGGTATTTTAATGATTTCAATGGTCATTGTTTTACTCGTTATCAATTTGGACATAAAGCAAAGGATTGTAGAAGGATGCCACCCAAGAAAGAGTTTTCATGGGATTATGGTAAAGGAATCAATTTGTCAAGAAGCGATCATAGACCACATCAATCAAGAGGTATGTCTAACAAGAGTAAGGTTATCTACTATGAGTGTCAATGTATTGGTAATATTGCAAGATTTTATAAGATCAAATTGAATAAGTCATCAAGTCATAACAATATGTTGGTATGGAGACCAAATAAGGTGAGAACTATTCATGATTAGCATATGGATCAAGGTGAACTAATTTTTAGGGTAAAATACCAAGAGTGTTTGGTATCAGATCAACTAAAGAAGTAGAAGGATGATATAGACATCAAGCCAAAGGTGTCAATCATGACAAAGTAGATTCTAAAGAAATAAGTTATTCTATAGGTCAAGAATTTAGACCTTGTGGATGAATCAAATGCTTTAGGCCAAGCCAATTAGAATGCTAGTGAAATTAAGAAGGATGTTAAAGAACCCAAGTCAAGGTCAAGCCTAAAAGGACACTAAAGAAGATTCAATCTTGTGAGTATATGGAGATATATGAATCTATTGAATTTGTGTTTTTCTAGTTCCTGATGAAAGGGGTGACTTCATTAGGCTTCATGGAGACACTTATTGGAAAATATAAGCAAGTAGAAAGGCCATCAATCAAGTTATACATGGAGTTGAGTCACCAATTTTGGTAAGTAGGTGTGAAATGTTGATACCCTAGAATTGAGTGAGGTTTT
Source organism: Torreya grandis (assembly GCA_037957365.1). Classification (NCBI taxonomy): domain Eukaryota; kingdom Viridiplantae; phylum Streptophyta; class Pinopsida; order Cupressales; family Taxaceae; genus Torreya; species Torreya grandis. The sequence goes on along the minus strand of JARHVA010000783.1, from coordinate 3,702,894 downwards.
CTGGGTCAAAGACTCTATATTAGTATAGATATATTACAATAAATCTATAAAGTGACTTGGAGACCTAATTAGGTCTAATTGGAGGGCTAGTTTGTGAAGGAAATACCATGCAAAAAAAAGAATTAAGATCTGAAATATGGTATGTATGAGGGGAAACACAAAATAACCCTAGATATGAAATTTTAAGGTTTGGAAATTAGCACAAAAAAATATATGGATCATTTTTTATAATTTAAGGGCTATAAGGAATTATAATGGAGCTAGTGTAAAAAAAAATACAAAGTTGAAAATAAGAGGTCAAATAAGTCAGTATGAAGCATGATAGAAGTATGGTGAAGCCTAAAAAAGGAAATTAAGATGGATATTATCCATCCTTATTTTTGTAGATGATATGGATTCAAGATGTATAAAGGTATGTAATGGTTCATGTGTTCCATGGATACATGCATGGTATGATTAACTGTATGAGTCTATTGGGAATGATTTGAAAGTCTAGATGATGAATGTATATATTGTGAAGACTAGGCATATAACATAGTGACCTACCAAGATCCTTATTCAAGATATAAATATCTACATAGGCAACTCCAAAAATGCTCCATCAAACTATGAAGATGTTCTATTGAAGATCTAAAGATGTTCCAACAAAGCTCTGGAGACATTTCAATAAATCTTTGAATACCTATCCATCTATGATCTGAATATGCCTATCCATGCTCCAAATATATTATATAAGGAGCATTAAAGGCATGTGAGTAAGGTGTATAAGCATTAAGGGGTGTTTCAAGGTCAGTTTTCAAGCCTCAAGTGCTTGAGAATTCTAGTCATGACACTAGTCATTCCATGAAGAGGCCTTGTGTGAAGGCATTGGCTTTGTTTCTTGGTGAGATAAGTGGTCTTAAGCATGTGAGAAGATGGTTGTTAAGCATATATGCATTGAGGTAACAAGACCCAAATGAGGAATTCATTATAATCATGAGTGCACATGATATGAAGGCTAAGGGGGATTCCATTTGTCTAAAAATAGGTTTGATTCATATAAGGTGATGACATGATGGTTCAAACATTAAGTAGACATGGTTTTATCTTCAAGATTCAAGATGATATTCAAATACTATGATTAGAAGACCTAAGGTGTCTATGAGCTAAAGATTAGTGTAAGTGGTGTGTTGATAAGTCATCAAAGGTAACTCATGTATGGGAAAGGATATCACAAATAAAGATATGGTAGTGATGATGCATGGAGGCATAAGGTTCATTAATAAAAACAAAGAGGTATGATACTATGGTGAGCTAGTGGATCAAGGTCTACATCAAGTTGGTTGATAGTTAGTATATTTTAAACTCAATATCAGTCATATTAAGAACAAGTATATGGAGATGATCATGGTGATAAGGGAAACCTATATATGGTGCTTTAGTTATGTTTGGGCATGGTTTGTTAATATTAGGTCCAAGGATCAAATGGTAGATTATGGAAAACCCTATGTCAGTAATGTAAAAGGGGGAGAAAGATCTGAATGGAGTTCAGATTAGTAAGAAGACATTTTGAGAGTGATTTCACCATCAATGAAAAAGGGTGAGATTATCGAGCATGGTCATTGATGCTAGAGTTATCAGTGATGTCCAAGGTGCATGATGTCATGATGAATTAATGATAAATAAGTTAATTTTATGGATTGGAGGATGTATTTCTTGAGTTAAAATCAATGAGGACCAAGAGGATGTTATGAGCTATTGATAGATCCTTTGTTAATATTTTAGAGATCTAGTTTATCCTTTAGAGAGAGGAAAATGAACATTCCTAGCTTAGAAGAATTATACCATCACTGGATGTCATTAAGGTATGAATGAACCAATAAATTTATGCATTTATTATATGTACCTAAAAATTTAAATGTGGTCAAAGGGTGATATAGAGATAACATCATATGTTCCAAGAACATGCCCTCAAAATTTGGTGTCTTGACAACTTGTCTATCTCAAGTTATAATATTCTCAAGTTGGTCTATAGACTAGATAAGTGATAGAGCCCATCAAATTTATGTCTCAAGAAATAGTTGTTGGTTTTCAAAGATATGATTGTTGGAGTTCAAACTGTGTATCTTGACAAAGAGACCAATGGGAAAAGAATTATTTGCAGAAAGCAATATATTGAGAATTTTTGTATGGTTTAAAAGGAAATTTTGTTATATAAAGTGAGAAGAAGAACCTCCAAGTTATTTATTTTCATAAATTTTTGTACAATTTCCTTTATTTTAGGTCAAATTCAAATGTGTTGACTATGGTAAAAACCAAATAAACTAGTGATCAAAGAAATGCATGCAGAGACCAATATATTGAGAATGTTGGCATGGTATAAAAATAAAAGATGAGTTATATTCCTTTATGAAAAACATTCAAGTCTAATTTATTCATTAAATTCCATAAAATTTAATTTATTTTTTGTCCAATTTGACCATTGTAGAGTGTGATAAAAATGAGTAAACCTGGTTTGAGTAAAATGGTTTTATAACTCATTTGGAGTGTTTAGATTGATGTTTTAAGAATAAAGGGTTTTTTTAACTAATTTAAGATACATTCCATGAATTTAGTGATATTATAGAACATTTATGTAATACAAACATCATACAACTTGAAGGTTTGCATAATGACAAACAAGGTTTGGTTTCGGAGTTGCTTAATGTTATTAATCATCAAAGGTGAGTACTTTAAATGTTGGGAAATTATATTAAGGTATTAAATTAAATAAATGTATGTTATAAATTATAATTTTAGGTGATATAAATAAATAACTAATCAAAACATAGACTGACATAAATATGAGGGTTCTAAGACTCGGTATAACAACAAACCTTAGTAGATTATTTCATGATGGACTTGAAATAGATTATAGATATGAGAGGACATCAGATGGATTATTTTAATATTTTTATATAATGGATATTATTATTTAATTTTTTTTAATGTAATTATAAGCATAGGGTTTTGTCTAAAGGCTTGATATGGAGCACAGACATACAAAAAGATAGATTGCTCTGCATGATCAATATGAACAATAGAGCAATATGAACAATAGAGAAATATTAACTATGAGAATATGGTGGATATGTAGATAATATTTATGTATATTTTATTCCATAATTAAACATTATAAATACATCACAATATTATAATGGTTTATCGGTCTAACAATCTTGACAATGAACTATATGCAAACATTAATGTTGTATGCTAAGGTTTAAGGAGCATATAATATTTATAGTGATGATTCAGAGGCTCTTTGACATAATTAAATATATATAATTCACATCATTTTTTTTACTATAATTACATATCCATACTTTTTATAATCTTGGAAGTCAATATAAGAGGTTGTAACATTGAAGCCAAAATGACTTGTCTGGTTGAGTAAAGACTGTGAGAGAGGTCAACAAATTAGTTTGCAAGACCAATATTTTCCATTAATGATTATGATATTTTTTTATTAATGTTTATATAATTAATTTATAATATCATTTTAATTAATTTAAATATCTTGATTATTTTCAATCAGGTGTCAGAAGTTTATGTTTCCTTGACTGTGTTTTGAAGCCAGTTGGCAGTTTAAAGTAAGCATATTGTAGAGAAGAGTTTGAGCCTATATACCTTGAGTTGAAGAATATAATGAATTTTTTAGTGAAAATAAGGTCATTATTCTTATTAATATTTTATTTTATTTCATTTTTATTTTTCAAAATTGAGTTTATGCTTGAGTTGTTCAAAACAGATTTTCTATGTATGCACATACCTATTGTGAACAATGTTTTGAGAACGGATTCAAGTGGTGGTTGGACCTAAAAGGTGTTATATAAATAAATTGTGGTTTTATAAGGTATATTTTATTTTAATATTATTTTTTCCTATTTTATCTCTAATTTGGAAGTGTTTCAAGAAAGACAAGTGTAATGTGTGACTAAGAAGGTCTAATAGGTCTCTATGAGACCTAAAGAAGAAATATAGCCTATTAAGTTATGGATGACATAATACATTGTTTTATTAATTTTTTAAACATATTATAAGACATATTTAAATTTTAATATAAGTATTCAAGTGTGTATGTCTGACCAAGGTGTGTGAGAGCAAGTGACTTGTATAAAAGTAAGGCTAATTAGGCCTATTTATAAGTCTAAGACACGTGAGTGTGCAAGAGAATAAAAGAGCACAAAGAGGAGCAAGAAGATTTAATGTGTACCATCATATGTGTTTCTTGAATATATAAAAATAGGTCTATATATTAATATCATTGCCTATGTGAACTAATCAAGGTGATATAGGTCTTATTGAGTAATGATATATTTGCTTGAGTGAGAGGTAGTTTTTGAATGTGATCATGAGTGCCAAGGAGTAGACCTTGTGGGAATATTGTAATTAAGAAAAAATTCATGATGAGAGGATAATATTATAATTATATGAGTTTTTCATATAGGATTAGAGGTGTATTAAAGACTTAAATATGTTGATGAGGCCATGATGAGGTAGCTGATGTGTAGAGAGAGTAGATAGAAGATTGAATGTGAAATTAATGGCATAGAGAGTAGAAGAAGATTCATAAGAATACAATCATCAAGTTTTGATAAGATTAAAATAAAATGTGTAAAAATAATTGGTGGTTGAGTGGATGCTGAGTCATCATTAGTGTTGATTGAGGGGGTGTTTGATCAATAAGGGGGTTGGTGACTCCTAGCAAGTATGTGCTTGCTAAAACCAAGTGGGTGCTTGGTGAATTAGGGATTGGTGCTCCTTTTTGGGTTTTTTCTTAGCTAAATATTGATTCATTTATTTATAAGGCTATTGTTCCAAGCTTTGTTTTAGTGGGTTTTAATCCCCATGAGGGTTTCCCACTTATATGATGTGTTATGGTTGTTTATGCATTGTTTTAGTTGATTAATGATTTCTTAATGCTTTTGTATATTGGGTTGATATTTATTAATGAATGTTAATGAATGAATGATGAATTTAAATTAAAAGAGTATTAAGAACACTGATTCACCCCCCCCCATTAATTGTGCTTCCAACACTTACCAGTCAATCTTCCACTCTAAGCTTAGCCATCAATCACTCTAACACACTTTGTAACCTATATATAACATATTAATATCATCTATGTGAGGAAAGGACCTTAAAATGGATGAAAAACTACCACATATGTAAATCAAACCAACATAAACACACTAAATTAGTATGGAAGAATTTGAATCAATCACTATATTATTTTAAGAGGTCTACAAGTTACAAATCTAGATAGAGTTTCCTCATACCCAGCTAAGGGATGTGAATAATGGCCTAAAATTCTCAATATATATAAGAATTAACAAGGGGAAGAGGATAATGTGGCATATAAAGAGAATAAATAGATCATGAATGACTCCTATCAAGTATGTGCTTGTTAAAACCAAGTGGGTGCTTAGTGAATTAGGGGTTGGTACTCCTTGTTGGGTTGGTGCTTAGCTAAATATTGATTCATATATTTATAATACTATTTTTCCAATCTTTTTTTTAGTGGGTTTTATTTCCCATGATTGTTTCCCACTTATATGATGTGTTATGGTTATTTATGCATTACTTTAGTTGATTAATGCTTTCTTAATGCTTATATACATTAGGTTGATATTTCTTGATGAATGGTAATGAATGAATGATAAAGTGAAATTAAAAAATTATTAAGGACACTAATTCAACCCCCCATTGATTATGATTCCAATACTTACCACTCAAGCTTCCACTCTAAGTTCAACCATCAATCACTCTAACACACTATGTAACTTGCATATAACATCTTACTATCATCTAGGTGAGGCAAGGACATAAATAGGGAGGAAAACCTACCACATATGAAAATAAAACCAACATAAACACACTAAATTATTATGGAAGAATTTTAATCAATCACTACATTATTCTAATAGTTCTACAAGCTATAAATCTAGATAGAGTTTCCTCATACCCAGCTAAGGGATGTGAACAATGGCCTAAAATCCTCAATATATAGAAGAATGAATAAGGGGTAGAGGATAATGTGGCATACAAAGATAATTAATATTTCATGAATGACACTCATTCATTCAAAAATAGTTACAACATCCACAAAGATTAGTAACAACTCCCTCATGTGTTGCCTTGGTGGTGAGAGGTCATCAATGAGCATTTTGGGCATTGAGATGGCATGATGGAGACTTGTTAAAACCTAGTTTAACCATTTAAAATAATATACACACTAGAATATGGTCAATCCTCTCTTCCTTATGATTTTGATGTAGGAGTGTTGTGTAAATAAACCTCCATGAAGCATTTAAAAGCCCACCTTCCCTTTGTGCATGTTGACTAGTCTAAGAAACTACCCTTTCTCCATGATGACCATATAATATGTGTATATTTCCTTCAATTCATTAGTTATATGGTTTTTATGTACTTGTAATAAATCCTCCATCATCCCTCTATGCCAATGTACATCTTTATTTTCTTAACCAAGGAGCTCTACTAGGCCACTAGGCCTAGTCACTTGACTGTAAGTTGTTTAAATGGCCATGAGGATTGAATAGGATATTAAGAACAAGTGAATAATTATGTTTTAAAATTTAAAAAATGTTTCACATCCTAGTATAGGCATTTACCGTAGTATAAACCTATATTTCTATTTGACTTAGGTGATTAGGTTACCTCTCATTAGAATTTTTAGACAACCTATTTGGTGAAGACTTGAAAAGGAATTTTTAGTAATAATTATGAGAATTTTATGATCTCAGAGAGTGTAATATGCATCACACTACCTTCCCCAATGATTTTAAAATTCTCAAAAATTTATTTACCCTATTCTCTACTCAAAACCTTGTAAAAACATGGTTTTTAGGGTGTTCATAGAACTACCTATATAATCTAATACCATGGATAGGACCTTCTTAGAGTGCATCATGTGTTTCAAGTGTTTTCCAAGCCAATATAGGTAATTTTAGTGAATTTATCTCAACTTTTCCTCCATTGATTTTGTATTAAGGTTTATGTAGGGTTTTAGAGGTTTACCATCTTAACAATGGTTCATAAAGTTCAAGAATTTAATATAAAACCTTTTTCCATGGATCTATGTCCCATATAACCCATCAAATATATTGAATATCTCCTATTTCCATGAGTCTTGTATTGAGAGATATGAGTGAAACTTGGTAGACATGGAGCTCTTTACAATCATTCTAGATAGGTTTTAGTCTTAAAGATGGTTCATAGATTTTGTTTCCTAAAACCAAATTTTCCTTCAATGGATGTTGAGAGAAAAGGGGTACCCAACACCCATTAAGATCACTAGATTTTATTCCTCTTGTTATGAAATATATGAGTATTTGAATTGGTGGATTGAGGTGGAAGCTTATGATAATTGGGTTTGAGAGGGGAATTAAGACCAAATTTTACATTTTATTGCTTTAATATATTTATAACACTCTCTTTCAGACATATTTATATACCTATTAAATTCTTTAGATCTACTTGGGGGGTCTGATATGCCACAAAAAGAAGGTTGGGATCTTGAGGCCTTAAGGTTGCTTTAGGTCTTGCAGGCCTAAACTGAGTATGAGGCTCTTGTAGGTAGGTTGGTGACTTCAAAGTCACCATGGAACCTTCCCATTATTACTTCCATATTTTTAAATTTCCCTTATCTTCCTAGATCATTTAGTTTACAACCTATCCTTGTAGGTTTACCTTGAACATTTATCACTATTCATGCTCGAGTGTTTGATCATTTATGTTAGAGACCTTGGTAATCTCATCTATCCTTCCACATTTTTTATGAGGTTAAAATATTATTTATCATGTTTCCAATACATAAAAACACCCCTTGTAACAACATTTCCTCCTAAATTCTAGTCTTCATACCTTCTTATATGTTGGATAGGGTTTATGAATAATTAGGATTATGAAGTACTAAGGGCTTAGTTTGGTGCCTTCTTGCCTCAATTTGAGATTATTATCATAATTAAACCCTTTATTAATATTTATCACTTCCTATAAAGTGGCCTTATACTTTAAACAACTACTAAAATATTTAAATGCCTTTAACCCTTGAGCACAAGCCTATACATGTGATTTTTAGGCCTAATTAGGCCATTGGGCCATATTTTACCTATCTCAAATTGAATAGATCATTATATGATTATTAACAGCCTAAATAAAACAATTCATATACCCTATTCCTCTCTTCTACACCTTACCCTTATGTAGGCTTTCTTATACTTTTCCTTCTTGCATGATCCTACCTATAGGTAGTAGTTAGGCTTACCTGAGATAGTGTGTATGAAATCCTTCCCTTTATAGTACCTTAAGGTTGTTTATAATATTATATAATGAGGTTTATTACCTAAAAATTATTCATATACCATTATAATATTATCTCAATGTTACCTTCCACTTGGCTACCTTTTTTCCACATGAAGAGCCTATGACTGCCTACCTTGGCCTAATAGGACTAATGGCTTGTCAAGGTCATTTACTTGTTTCAGATAATAGAGTGTAAAATTTAGAATGAGTAATATTTAATACAAGTTATTATACTCCTTTAATTTCCTCTCCCTTCACCATTAAATAGTTTTCTCGATATTTCAACTTCTTATCTAAAGATCTTACATGTAGGTGGCAATTTTTCACTTTAACTATGTGAAAGAGTGCATATTTATCATCATGATAATATTATTTTAATTTATCAAAAATAATATACTTTTTATTATTTTTTTTCTTCTTTTTTATATTTTTACACTTAAACACACCCTAACATGTCTCCTTTACTCAATGTACCATGTTCTTACAGACAAGCCTATAGGTGGTGATTCTAGGCCATTTGACTATGAGTGCTTCATTTGAGAGATGGAGTTGGATATTAAATTATTTATCTTAAGTGGAATAAAAAAATTTATTAACCTCAATTACTCCTTATAACCCTCTAAAAATCCTCAACCTCGTCATTCCCTCAATTTCCTTCAATTTTGCCACTATAGGCCTGTATGTATAAAAACCTTGACTGAGCTCTCAAGGACTTAAGGTGAAGGGTGATCCTTTTTTGACCATATTTAATCCATATACCATGCATATTTTATATACTCACATTATTCTTCAAATCCAATCAATACCTTATACACTTTCTAGATCCCATCCCAATAGTCAATAATCTATCTTCTTAGTCTGCACAATAGGTATGTTCAACTTATCTTGATGCCTCTTTTGTAATTTCATAACACATTAATGATCTAAATTTATCATATGGTATAAATAAAATATTTAACCATCATAAAATTATTCTCATGTCATTAATATGAGTCAAAACTCTTGGGTATTTTGTGCACTTAACATAGAATATTTTGAACCTCCCAACATGGCTTGGCTAACTGTAAATGAAACTTCATGTGTTGGTAAAGTTGACAAGTAACATGGTTACTTATCTCAAGATCCATCCCTTAATATGTCCTAAAAATTAATTTTGTCTATATACCTAAAAATTCATGGAAGATCTCAGTAAACTTTTTAGAACCCTAAAAACATTAATTTGAAGGCCTTCAAGCATGTCTACATATTCATTGATTGATCTAGACTACTTGATTATGTGTCAACTATGAGTAATGACTATTTTTTGGTATTATATACTCAATAAATACTCAATATTTTAGAGCCTCAAGGGGTTTGAAATATTTTTTTGAGACCTCATTATCACTTTGCATCTTGAATACCTTGAAGTATTAAGAAACCATTGTTACCAACCCATAGGTAGCTCCACATAAGGTTTTTCATCTCCCTAAGGTCACACAAATGTGAAGTGGGTATTTATGATGGTGTATAAGGTTTTTTATACCCTTGATAATCCACTCAAATTTCCATCCTTCTATCATCATGCTCATAAATGGAGAAGATGAGGTAAACAAGTACCCTTATTGGATGAAAACAACACAATGAGTTCCTTACCTTATTAGTGATTTTTCATAAAGAAAATAGAGGAAATCTAAGAAAAAATTCCCAAAAATGGAATTCAATTAGGGTCCCCTCCTATTCCCAAAATATTAGACCTTCATCTTCTCTCTTGTTTGTATCGATTATAAACCTATGTCATGTCATGATTTAAAAGAGGCTTGAACACACCTATATCATGCTATCAAATCTCCTATCATAATACCATTGTCAAAATAATCCTAAATCCTATGATAATTCGAAACCTTAAACTTTACAAATTACATTAACTTTTTATAAGAGACCTTAACTTTGTCAAACATGTAAAATACCACTTTCTAGACCTTATAATACATTTGACACTCTTCTAATCATTAAATAACCATTATGACCACTTATCACATCACCTAATAACCTAAAATAGATTATGACATATGATTATCTCTAAAATTAATGTGTATTACATATTTTGACACCTTAATCAGTTCTAAAAGGCTTTCAAGGAGCACTTAAGACACCATGACAAGCTCTAGACCATCATGTGCAAGCTTGTAAGAGTTTCATAGGAATGTTTTTTTTATTGTATGGGTTGAGATTTAGTCTGAGAGACAAAATTTTAAACATATTTGGTGAATAATAGGGGGTGACCAACCTGATGGTCAAGGGTACCCACTAACTCTTCATGATAGTCATGACCTAGCTGAGATGACAATATGACTTAGATGACCATTTCCTTGGACTACCAATCAGATTTATTATTTCATAACACCCTCAAGGAAAAATAAATGACACATAACACCTAAGAAATAAAAAATACAAGATACTAAAGTAATTAAAGAAACTATCACACTAGACATATGTTGACACACTTATTAAAAGCAAGACAATAACTAATTAAGGAAACTATCACACTAGACATATGTTGACACACTTATTAAAAGCAATACAATAACTAACTTGAACCCAACTCCTTTATACTCTAGAATCAAATTGGAAGCTCCTATGATCACTATGGCAGCATGAGGTTATATTACCATATGATGACTAAAGTAAAATTAGGTATTTCTCATTGAATGAAGACTTTCACTTGCATTTGGAGGTATTTACATTTTCATAACCTTTTAGAAGAGCATCTAAATTTTATTGAACCATTCCCAGGTGCATGGGTTGGCTATATGAATCTAACACCTAATCATAGTCACTCTATACTTGCCTACTTTTTATGAGTGGTTTGATTTTTGCCTCACTCATGGGTTGCTCCTGATTGTCCATGTTTACATGCAATAATTCTCTTGACAACCTAGCTAGTACACCTTGGTTTGTGTATTCATTTTTATTTATATGAATAAATTACTTGTCAAGTCCTTAAAAATCTATACAAGTGTCTAATAATGGCTTCCACATATCACCAAGGCCTTCATGATTTACATTTTAAACCTCATGAGGCATACTAAAGGCTAATGTGTTTTCAGTTGTCTTAACTTTAGGCACTAATTCAAAAAACATTTAAAATTTAATTTCATCATATTAATCTTGTTCCTCTTGTGGATGACACTTAACAAGGTCAATAATTGGATCATCCTCAATCTGCCCCATACGAGGTGTAAGTCCTAGAAGAGTTTTATGCTCATTATAAATATTTATGTACTACTACCAAATATCCTCATCATCCTCTTGATATCCCATGTGATCAATATTAGGATTTAAAATACCATCCACTATTAGAACCACATGTTCATTGACAAACTAATCTTGGCAACAAAGAATGGGTCATTTATTTTTAATAAAATTAGAAGCTTCAACATAAAAACATACCTTTTTTTTAATATTTAAAGACTCATGAAGTCTATCTCCTTATCTTGTAGCTATTGTAAGTTGAATAGATGCTCCATTTTCACACTTCTCAAGACTGTGATGACAAATATTAGATGTCATGTCATCAAAGAGATATTGGAAATCACCCTCTTCTTGGGTAAGTAAAATGTATTCCTCTTTTGATTCATCTTGCATCCAATAATTTTCTTGAAATTTTCCCTCTCTTGCATTATAGAAGACTGATTCATATCTCTTCTTCCCAAGAGGTGTCTTAATGGTGATTTATTCTTCTTTCTCAATTAAATCACCTTCATCATTTTCCACCATAACTTGACATTCTCCACTTATATCCTCAAGCATAGGATCCTTCTCAAGGAGTGGTATTGAATACCATTAAAATAATTCTATGAGGGAGGTCATATTTAGTTGTGTAATGGGTGTTTCATTCTTATCCCTTAGTTTCTCACTATTGAAAACTAACACCTCATCTTTATTTTTCATATTATCTTGAATGGAACTCCATGATGGGAATGCTTTAGGATATTGAGGAGGGAGGGTTGGGAGTTGAATGGTTTCATATTTTTCTTTATCTCTAATACCTTGATGTAAACTTGACTCATCTTCCTTTCCCCATTACTTCACACTTGTTTCCAAGTTGAAAACTAATATTTAGGAGCTTCCTCTATTGTATGTATTGTAACTTGTGGGATGAATGAAGGCACCTTCTCTTGAGATGTCATTTCTCTTGTTGATTCCACTAACTAAAACAAGTGCTCACTTTCAAGTGCCACCTATCTAGCAATGTGAGATTAAAATTCAAGTGTCATTTTATTAGATATCTCCTCAAGTTGATTAGGAATTGAATGGCCCTATAAGGTCTGATCTAAACCATGAAACCTAATCTTCACAGTACACACTTCTTCCCTCATTTTCATAGTTTATTGGATGGATCTCTAAGTAGGGAAGGCTTTAATATCTTATGGGGAACTTATAAGTATTTAACACTCACTTGCTTTGGAATCTTGAAGGAGGATGGGATGATTAACATAAGACTAATGTGGGATAGAGGATGGTACATGAGGTTGGTATAATTGGATTTTGTACCCCTCATAGACTACTAGATTTTCCTTTTTTTTTTTTAATTAGACCACCTACATATAACATATCATTATTTGTCCTATACTAATTCTATTTCATAATATATTCCCACTCCCTTAGAAATATCTTGGTCAAAACTCCTTTATGTGTCAACCCCCACCATGTGTCTCTCATAACCTAATAAGGTTTAATTAAGTCTTGAAATGGATTGGTTTGAAACATGGTTAGGTTGGCTAGAAAAAACATGATGTTGTCAAGACTGATTAGGAGGGTAGGTGGGATGCTAAGGGGGTTAATAAGACTCACAAGGGGGTTGATAATCTTGGTAGTAAAGAATCTCATAGGACTAATGTGAACCTTCATGTTATTGATAGTGGTCAATATAAGGTTGATAGGGGTCATACTGGGGTTTGTATGGGTCATAGGGATATTAATAAGGAGGTTTATGATAGAAGTCTACTCTTTATGAAACCATTACACATCATGAGATAATTAAAACAAGGTGAATTTTTAATCAACAAGTTGTTCTTACCCTTAATAGGAGACCTTCTAATGACCTATGACATGAGATTATAACTATAAATATTCCACTTGAGTGCTTGAAGATTCTTGAGATGACTAAGTGATGCAATGGGTTCTTCAATTGCTTGAATCTTGGACCCACGAAGCATGAAAAAATTATTAACACTCTAAATCTTACCATAAAAAAAGGTTATTCAAGCCTACATCCATGTTTTGGGTAGCATGGGATTAACCCAAGGCTGTGGGTGACTTATGGTTAGGATAAACCTCTAGTTTATGGGGACTATCTCCCCTAATGCATCCATTAAGAAAAATATCACTAAACCTAATAAATGTTAGGGTGAAAAAGGATATATGGAAAACATGAAAAGGAAACCTATACTACTGGAGGTGATGCACCAATATCATCTATCCAATCTATTTGACCTTCAATAACATAATAAATAGTGAAAGAACTAAAACACTCTATCCAAAGGTTATAAGAAATAATATTTCACATAGAAGCTATGTTTGGTGATGATAACATGAGGGCCATGAAAATAAGGTCTGATACAAGACACTTACTAGTCAAACTTCCACTCTAAGATCAACCACCAATCACTCTAACTCACTATGTGACCTGCATAGAGAATCATATTAGCATATAATTGAGGAAAGCACATGAAAATGGAGGAGAACCTACCACATATGCAAATAAAACCAACATAAACACACTAGATTAGTATGGAAGAATTTGAATCAATCACTATATTATTCCAAGAGATTTACAAGATATAAATCTAGGTAGAGTTTTCTCATACCCAACTAAGGGATGTGAACAATGGCCTAAAATCCTCAATATATAAAATAATTTACATGAGGAAAAATATAATTTGATGTATAAATAGAATGAATAGGTTATTAATGACCCTCATTCAGTCAAAAATAGTTACAACATCCATAAAGATAAGTAATAGCTCCCGTATGCATTGCCTTGGTGGTGAGAGGCTATCAATGAGTATTTTCGGCATTGAGATGGAGTGGTGGAGACTTTTTAAAACATATTTGAGCTCTTTAAAATAATTTACATGCTTAAATAAGGTCAATAATCTATTCCTTAGCAATTACAAAGTATGAGTGTGGTGTAAATAGGCCTCCATGAAGCATTTAGCAGCCCACCTTCCCTTTGTGTGTGTTGACTAGTCTAATAAAATACCCATTATCCATAATTACAATAGAATGTATGTCTAATTAATTAAATGAATTAGTTAAAAGGGTGTTATTACCTTGAAATAACTCTTCTAACTACCCTCTACACTAATGTGCATCCTTCTTTATTTGACCAAGTAGGTCTGCTAAGCCATTAGGCCTAACCACTTGACTAAAATATGTTTGAATGGCCATGGGGCCTAAATAGGATCTTAATAACAAGTGAATGAGTATGTTTTATAATTTTTAAAAAAATCACATCATGGCATATGACTTTACCATAGTGAAAACTTGTAATTTTATTTGACATAGGTCGTTAGGTCACCTCTCATTGGCTTTTTTTGGACTGCCTATTTGGTGAAGACTTGTAGAGGAATTTTCAATAAGAATTTTGAGAATTTTATGATTTGAGAGTGTAATATGCCTCACACTACCTTCCCTAATTATTTTCAACTTCTCAACAAGTTTTATACATTATTTAATACTCAAAACCTTATAAAAACATGGTTCTTAGGGGGTCCATATAATTACTTGTACAATATAATACCATGGACATTACCTTATTAGAGTGTATAATGTGTTTTAGGTGTTTTTTAAGACAATACAAGGCATTTGAGTGAATTTATTTCAATTTTTCCTCCATTAGGTCTATATTAGGGTTTATGTAGGGTTTTGGAGGTCTACCATCTTAAAGATGGTTCATAAAGTATGAGACTCTAATCCAAAACATTTTTCCATGGATATATATCCCATATAACCCCTAAAATATCTTAAATATATCATGGTCCAATGCATATTATATAGAGAGATATAAGTGAAATTTGGCAGACATCAAGCTCTTTACAAATATTTTAGATAGGTTGTAGTCTTAAGGATGATTCATAGAGTTGGGCTCCTAAAACCAAATCTTCCCTCAAAATATGTTGATTAATTATAGGTATCCAATTATCCCTAATATAATTATCTATAATTTCTCTTTATATGAAATATATGAGTGTTTGAATTGGTGGGTCGAGGTGGTAGCTTAAGATAATTAGGTTTGAGAGGGGTCTTATGAAAAAATTTGACATTTTATTGCTTTCCTCTATCTATAACACTCTCATTAGGACCCATAACATCATTGTGTGTGTGTGTGTGTGTGTGTGTGTGTGTGTGTGTGTGTGTGTGTGTGTGTGTGTGTGTGTGTGTGTGTGTGTGTGTGTGTGTGTGTGTGTGTGTGTGTATTAAAGTCCTTATATATATATATATATATATATATATATATATATATATATATATATATATATATATATATATATATATATATATATATATATGGGTTTCATATGCCACAAGAATAAGGCTATGGTCTTGAGGCCTTAAGGTTGATTTAGGCCTTGCAAGCCTAAACTAAGTTTGAGGATCATGTACGTAGGTTGGTGACTTCAAAGTCACCATAGAACCTCACCATTATTAATTCCAAATTTTTTTTTTCCATATCTACCTATGCCAATGTATCTACAACCTAACCTTATAGGTCGACCTTATGTGTTTATCACTATTCATGATTGAGTGTTTGATCATTTATGCTAGAGACCTTGATAGTCTCATCTCTCCTTCAAAAATGTTTATGAGGTTATAATCTTGTGTATCATGTTCCTAAGACATGAAAACACCCCTTACTACAATATTACCTCCAATATGATGGTTTTCACACCTTCTTATATGTTGGTTAGGGTTTATGAGTAATTAGGCTTGTGAATCTTGAAGGGTTTATTTTGGTTCCTTATTTCTTTAATTTGATATTATTATCATCATAAAACCCTTGATTCATCTTTCTCACTTCCTGTCATGTTTCCTTAGACTTAAAAAAACTACTAAAACATGTATATTCTTTGAAGGAGAAGGAGCACATGCTTATACATGTGATTTTTAGGCCTAATTAGGTCATTGGGTCCTCTTTTACCTATCTCAAATGGAATAAATCATTATATAAATATTAAAAAGTTAATAAAACAATTAATATCCCATATTCCTATCTTTTTCACTTTACCCTTATGTAGGGTTTATTATACTTTTCCTTCTTACATGACCCTACATATAGGTGGCAATTAGGACTGCTTGAGACATTGTGTATGAACTCCTTCCCTTGCCAATAGCTTGAAGTTGTTTTGAAAAGTATATCAGGAGTTTTATTACCTCCGCATTATGAAAATACCCTCATAATATTATCTAAATGGTACCTTCCACTTAGCTACCTTATTTCTACATGACTAGCCTATAACTTCCTACCTAAGCCTACTAGGCCTAATGGTTTGTAAAAACCAAAGTGTCAAATTTGGTATAATTAATATTGAAAAAAGTGATTATACTCCCTTAATTTCCTCTCCTTTTACCATTATATAGGGTTATTGATATTTTAACTTCTTATCTAAAGATCATGTCTGTAGGTGGTAGTCTTGAAATTTGACTATGTGAAAGAGTGCACCTTTATCCTCATGCTAATATTATTTTAATTTATCTAAAAATAATATTATTATTATTAATTTTTTCATCCTTTTTATCTTCATACTCTTAAACACACCCTAGCATGGCTTATTTTCTCAATCTACCTTGTTCTTATAGTCAATCCTGTAGGTGGTGATTCTAGGCCATTTGACTATGAGTGCTTCATTTGAGAGATGTATTTGGATGTTTAATTATTTTATTTAGTGGAATAAACATTTTTATGACCCTAAATTACTCATTATAACCCTATAAAACCCCTTAACCTCATCAATCCCTCAATGTCCTTCATTTTTTCCACTATAACCTTGTGTGTATGGAAACTTTGATTGAGCTCTCAAGGACTTAAGGTGAAGGGTTGATCCTTTTTGGAACATATTTAATACATATACCATAACTATTTTATATACTCCCATTATTCTTGAAACCCCCTCAATACCTTCCACACTTTATATATCCCATCCCAATAGTCAATACTCTAACTTCTTAGTATGAATAATAGGCATGTTTAACTTGTCTTGATGGCTCTTTTGCCATTCCATAACACCTAAATGTTCCAAAATTTATCATATGTTATACATAAAATTTTTAACCCTCATAAAAATATTCTCATGTCATGACTATGGGGTAAAACTCTTGGGAATTTTGTGTACTTAATAGAGAATATCTGAAACCTCCCAACAGGGCTAGTTGACTGCAGATGAAACTTCAGGTGATGGTGAATTTGAGAAGTAACATGGTTCCTCCTTTTAATATCCATCCATTAATAAATTATAATAATTAATTTGGGAAATATACCTTAAACCTCATGGAGGATCTTACTAAAATTTGTAGAACCCTAGAAACATTACTTTGAAGGCCTTCAGGCATGTCTGCATATTCATTAGTTGATCTAGACTACTTTATTATATGTGGACTATGATTAATGACTATTTTTTTGTCTTATATATATTACATCACTACAAAATCACTCATTTATAGCCTCAAGGGGTTTCAAAGAGTTTTTTGAGACCTCATTAGCACTTTATATCCATTGAAGACTTTGAAGTATCAAGAAACCACTATTACCAACCTACAAGTAGCTCCATAGAAGGTTTCTTATCTCCCTAAGTTCACACTAATGTGAAGTGGTTATTTATGATGGTGTATAATGTTATTTTGACCCTTGAAAATCCACCCAAATTTACATATTTTTATAATCATGCTTAGAAATGGAGAATATAAGGTAAACAAATACCTTACTTGGATGGAGACAACATAGTGAGTGACTTACATTCTTAGTGATTTTTAATAAATAAGGGAAAGTTAATATGAGAAAAAATTACCAAAAAATGAATCCATATAGGTTCCCATCTACCCAAAATCTTATACCCTCATCTTCTCTCTCCTATCTATCTTAAATAAAGACCTAACTGGCTATCTACGATTGTCAAAGATATTGATGGAGAAAGGGAAATGGTTTTGGGATTTTTTTACACATTTTTGGCATGAAAATTATCAAATATACCTAACATGTATTATAATTAAATTTATAATCTTCCTATATAAGGACCTAACCATAAAAATCCATATAAGCCTACAAAACACTTGTAACACCTTATTTTCCTACATTTTTTCAAGACTCAGACTTTAAAATGTCATTAGTGGGAATGAAGAGGGATAATAGAAATAAAATAAAATTTTAAAATATATGGTATAATTAGGGAAGTTGAAAATATTTATCTCCACATGTGTGGGACCCATTTGGTGAGTGAAATATGGGTTTGACCTTTAAAATAGACCCCCTTTAAGCATAAAATAACTCATTATGAATCAAAATGCTTATGAGACCATTTTAATACCCTTATAATATAATGATACACCTAAAAAACCCTTTCTCAAACTTTTATAATGCAATGTGACTAATATGAGGTGTTTAAAGGGTTATTTGATGACTTGAAGGTTTTATGAAGGCTTGAAATAGGTTTGAATGGGGTATATCATAGAGAATAACCTTAGATACATCTTAGACCAAATTTCATGATTTAAAATAGTATTTTACACACATATATCATGCTATAAAATCTCCTATCACAAAAATATGATCAAAATAGGCCTAAATCCTATGAGAATTATTAACCTTAAAATTTCTAAATTACCTTAACTTTTACTGAGAGACCTTAACTTTGTAAAACATGTAAAAAACACTCTATAAACCTCATAATAAATTTAACACTCTTCCACTCATTCAATTATCTCTATCACTACTTAGCACATCACCTAACAACCCATGATAGCTTATGACATATGATGATTTTGATAAACAATGTTTAGTACATACATAACATCATATGCAAGCTTAGATGGGTTTAATAGTATTTTTTAAAATTTAAAGGGTTGAATTTATCACAAAATATTACACCCTATATGATTTTTTTCAATCCTCCTCTATATTTGGGAAACATGGGAATACTTTTAGGTATGCAGGTTTACCTATAGTAGAAGTAAACCTCTAGGTTTAAGGGCTAGCTCCCTAAATTTACGTTGAAGTGATTATCACCTACATTAATTGTTTATGTTTAGTAAATGGGATATAAATATGCATGAAATAAAACTAATATAAGGTTATGATACACCATAAGTATTTCCAAAAGACCATCATACTTATTTCACTAAGGAATAAGACCTACAACACTAGCTTCAAAGTATTAGAATGATCTAACATTAGTATTTCAATATGGAGGTGATATACATGATGGATATCCAAGGTAAGTGAACCATATATTATTTTAAGACTAAGGATAATTTTACACTTAAAAAAATACTCATACATTTGACAACACTTCATATGAACTGCTAGAGTGAAACAACTTGCATCAAACATGGAAGGATTGAGAAAAAGTAAGGATAGATGAATATATATTAACTATTCACTATACATATCTTCACACACTTTTATAATATTATATGTGAAATAAAAATAAAAAATTTCAATTGTTTAAATTCAAATTACAACATCAAACTGGTAGGGATTCATCATACATGGTATGGAATTAGTCTATAAGAGCCAAAATGGCTAGCAATTATAGAATGTGAGAGAGGAGAGAGAAGAATGAAGTTAAAGAGACATGAGAATAGATTTCAAGCTGAGAAAATGAGTTACATATGAAAAATAATGAATTATAAGATATACCATGTAAGGTATACTTTGAAAAATGTCTCTCAAGGGCATGAAACTCCTCCAATGTGGCATAGGACTCTTCAACTTAAACCTTAAAAATTGCCTTCAGTATTTATCCTTCTTTGAGAGATCTATATTGGACTAGGGATAAATGATATGATTTAATTATTAAGGGGGGGGTTATAAACAAGCCCAAAAATTCATTGGTTATGTCCCTAATCACTAAAATTCTTATAGACATGAGTTATCACTACCTCCATTCATAATGATCTTATTTTCACTGACCCTTCACACTTGACACCAAAGAGGTCTTCAATTTTCAAAACCAATCCATAAAATGGAGTGTATGACACCTTTAAAGGTCCTTCATGTCTCTATACTCATTAGTTAGACCTTAAAATTCGTCTCACTTGGAGTTTTCACCTTGTCACTTGGTGATCATTCCTTGTTCACTAGGCTATTTTGGACTAGATGAGATGAAGGTGTTAGGAGAGGCATTTTTGAACATATATGATGAAATAAATGGACATTGGAAGTTATCTTATATACCAATAATTATCCCAAAATTATCTACATCTCTTGAAACACTTTTGTAATTATACAACATACAAATCTATTAATAAAATCTATTTTGTACCCTATCTATACAAATAAGGTACAATTTAGTATGATGGGAAGGTGACTTAGAGAGTATTATACAAACACCAATCATTTTCCTACACAAACTATTTCCTTTGGATTCATTTATATCAACTTCTTCTTCATCAGGTTATTAACTAGGGTTTTAGAGGGTTTTGAGATGTTTTGGCTCTTAAGGATTGTTCATACAATCTTGACATCCAATATTTTGAAAAAATCCATTATAATTTTTTTTTTACCCTCCTCAACATCTCCCAACTCCTCAAGCTCCCATGTTATATGCCTCTATAGTTTCGAGTCTTCAAAGTTGACCTATCATGCTTTCTAAGGTATTATTTGTAGGCCTAAGTTGATCTAAGCCAATATTGACCTCTCCATGGCGATTATATACAAAATAAAATATTTAGTAAATCTCATATCCCCATATTAAGGTGACCCAATTAATTTAAATTTTCACCTAGCCCTAGAATTGGTATTTTCCCCCTTTTGTTTTAGGCCTTATTCAAGGCTAACAAATCTATCTTGCACTTAGGGTCTAAATATCTCTCTACATACCTTACCTATATTTTTATTATTCAAACATTATTATTAATATTTAATAAAATTATTCCCATATCCTTGATATTTTTCATCAATTATTAACTCACCTTCCATCATTTTCATGACAAACCTGTAGGATTTTCTCCCTAGGAGTACCCTCTATCTAGGATAGAATAGAGGGTATTTCCTTTATTTTACCAATAAAAAACAAGACATGAGAGGATTTTTTAGGTTTTTATGATGTTATATATAATTTTACATAGTTATAAAACATTCATAGACCTTTTAACTCTTCAAAACCTCAAAATAGGCTCCTAAACTAGCTAAGTATGCAATCTTGGAAAGTATAGACTGTATGTGTACTTTGAAAACCTCCATAATCTAAATTCTTGACTAAGAGTCTCTAATGATATATATATCATCATATTTTATGTTTTATAATCATGTCAACACTCTTAACCTCTGCTATATATTCACATCTCTCTAGATTACACTCACCTCAACCTAACTATAATCAATTGTGTGTCATGGTCTTGCTTAGAAAAACATGCATTTAAGTGAGTAATTTTATGTTATAGAATTTGTGTATTTATTTAAGTCCTTATTTAACTCCATTAGAATCATTATATATCTTAACTTATCTATTCTTCATCTTAAGTGAGGCCAACATACCCAAAAACTGTTATGTTCAACCTTACATTATCATCCTACAATCAACCTGTAGATGACTATTCTTATCCATGTTGAGGGAAATAGAGGTCCTATAGGTGGTAGTTTGGGTGTAAAATTTGAATATAAAATTTTTCACTTGTTCCTTAAACTATTCTTACTATTCCCTCTTCAATAAAGATGTTTACCATGAGGATAGGCTCTTATCTTATCACCTTGAATTGTGAGGTCACTTTGAAAGTTCAAGCTATTGTAGAAATCATTGAATACCTACAATGAAATTTTGTATTTAATGGAATACCTATAACATCATGATCATATGATAAAATAACAAAAATTTCATTCCAATCATTCACTTAAGACTAAGGATCCATCATGGAAACATTTGGACTAGATTATATTCCAAGATAATCTATCATGAAAGGATCACAAGTATTGTAGGGCCTCTATTTGGAGATTTTAAGGTAACAAGTCCCTAAATTATTTATCTAACCTATGATGGGATAACATGTGTTTTTTTGTCAATTCATGATTCCTCCATGACTGTTATAACATTATCTAACCTTTACAGACCTTAAGGGACTCAAACAAGTTTCCAAAACTTATACTTAAATCTTGCTCAGTCTTTCTACCGACTTGTAGGTGACACTTGTAGTAGCATACAATGGAAATGGATTGGAACATGGACATATGCATAGTGGAATGTCGTATTATTAAAATTATACCTCGTATAAATATTTAAAATTATCTTCCTAACCTTGAACTACTTCAATCAAGATCGGATGTTATAGGGCACCTATAGGTGTACATTAGTTTACAATACTATGTGTAGAGAAGAACAAAAATTACAATCAATCATATACCATTTAGAGATATTAACATGGTTTATCTTGTTATAAATATGTTTTAAAAACCTTAAAAACCCTCATTTCATTTCCATGAAGGTTCTCAAAGTTTCATAACATCTCACTTAGTTAACTATGTATGTCAGTCATACAAGAAAGTCTGACTGTGTTGGAGGTTGACTGCAACTCTATTGATGGTATCCTTTAAAAATTTGTTTGGAAGGAGAGATGGATGATAAGAAATGAAAAAAATTAAATTAAACATATCACCATTAACCACAAATCTAGTTGAGAAAGTGGGAGTAGGAAAATGAGGTTCTTTAACTTGATGGCTATTCATGTGATTATAGATGGTAGAAGGTGTTTCTATCTAATTTTCACTTTTTCTTATGTGTGAAAAGAAAAAAATAGTTAAGAATGGTGTGTAGAAGAATACATGTTGAATTTGCATGTGTTGAGTCTATAATTAGTGAAAACTCCTCTTTGAATAGGGAAGAATGACCTGTAATAAGAAATCACCACCACAAAACTTATTGGTTAGACAAGTAGTTGGGTGGATTGTCTAGCATGAGCTAGATCCTATAATCGAAAGATTTATAGGAGGCTATTAATCCACCTAATTATAATAATTAAGTTGAAATTATAAAATAAATATATTTTACTTTTATGACTATAAAACTAAAATAAAATACAGCAAATGACAGTGAATTAATTGAGAAAATTAGATGCTTTACTAAGTTAACCAAAATGAAGCAACTTGTTTGATTATACTAATGCTGAAAATTGGTTAATGCAAGGTTGTGTTTTTGGTTTGGTAATTTGATAAGGGTAAAAAGAATGGTTTTGTTAGGAATGATTGAGATAATAATATGAAAGGGATATATGGTTGAAAAATTTAAAACAAGTAACTAGGGTAGCAAAAGGATGAGGGAGCAAAGAGGGTGGAGGTGGTAAATGTGCAAAGAGGGTAAAGGAGGTAAATGTAATTATAATAAAAAAGGTGGTAAAGGAGGTAAATTTATGAATATTTAAGGTGGAGTAAGGGGTAAATTTCAAGGTAATAAAAGGAATAACTTAATTAAATAACTAAAAAACAAATAAGGTTATGTTGAGGCTTCTTGATGTGGTTGATATTTTTAATGATGTGATGAAGGAATCTTGTGGAAATTTTGGTAGAGATTCACTTATTTAAATTATTTTCCTCTAAGATTTGGTTGACCTCCTTGAAATACCTACAATAATATATTAATAACCAAAGACTAACTTCCCCCTTTAACCTTGGGTGAAGGAGAGGGGGGTATTTATAGCAATTGTTATCAAGAACCATGCCAAAAGAGGGAATAGTAGAAGTATGGTTCCATTTCCCATGTGGTGCATGAATGAGTAAAATATTAGGTTGGTGGGGATTCCCATTTGGTTTGGTGAGTCTCCCACCTTTCACATGAGTCCAATTTTGAATGGGAATCATGCACATGGGTCTAAATGAGGTTAAAAACTTTTCACCGCCCTTTCTTGTCTTCATCCAAGCACTTAAAGAGATGGAACATAAAATGTGGAACCATTTTCCATGTGGTTCATGAATGAGTTAAATATGAGGTTTGTGGGGATTCCTATTTGGGTTGGTGAGTCTCCCATTTGGGTTAAAAAGTCAAAAATGGGTGCCCTTTGTCTTTCCCAAAGCACTAAAGAGGTAGGTATCTCATTTTTAAGGCCAATTTCATGTGTGAAATAAAAATAAATGTTGAATTATGTCCCTTTAAGGGTAAATTTTCCATATTTCAAGGGGGAACCCTTGTGATGCTTAAATGAGGTCATTAAACACCTTGGGAAAGGGTCCCAAGTGGGGTACAATGTCCCACATCTAGCCACCTCACTTATAAACCATGTCACTTGCCATATCACCTCCCAAATCATGTTCCATGTCACTTTCCATGTCATCATGAATAGTGATAGTGGGTTCCATAGTGAATAGTACTTTTAAATAGTATTTTCAAATAATAATTTTTAATAATATTATGTGACTAGGAGAATAATGATTTGGTTCAGTTAATAGGGGTTGGTTAAGGTTTAAGAAGGTTTAGGGGGTCTTTAGGGGGTCTTGAGGCATTTAGTTATCAAAAACTATAAGTGTGTAGTTTCCTAGTGTCTACATTTTACCCCTTTTTGTTAGGTATCTTTGAATTAACAAGATGTAAAATAAAAATCAATCACTTGGTTAAAGTTTAAGGTGCCTTGAGTATGAGAGGAGGTGTTCCCCCTCAAACTAAGAGTTGATGAAGAAAGGTTGAATCATGGGTAGGTTTGATAAGCAGTTGGTGGGGAGGCACTAGGTGGGGTCACAAAGTAGTTGGGTATGTGAAATGCCAATGGGTGCACAAAATGTTACTAAGCATGATAATAAATATTAAATAAAGACTAAACCTACTAATTTTGATAACAAAAAGGTTGGGTTCTAGGATAAATGACAAGGTAATCAATCCCTAACATTGGTCATAATTGATCAGGTTAGTCTTATCAAGCCTCCTAGATAAGGTTGGTGTTTACTCAAGTATCTAGGGTAGGAAGTGCTCTTAATAAAAACATAAATGATTTTGTTGTGCACAAGGTGGTATAAATAAAAATGTTCAACATACAAAAATTGGTATGTATGGTCAAAGGGACCAAGGTAAGGTCATCATAAATTATTTGATATGTAGGATCAAAAGGGGCCAACATTGAGGTGGATGCAATCAAATTGTTGGGTGGTTGGAATGGGGTGGCCGAGTGGAATCCATATGCACTAGGCAAGTGGATGATACTTACATAGTTTCATGTACATTGTGTCCAAAATAAACTTTAGGCTTAATGTAGTTCTTCAAAGGTGGGGAGTGTTGGTTAACTAGGTTGCCTCAATTTAATGTATCATGTAGTTAGGTTGGGTTGAAGGATTTTGGAGAAAGGGAAGATCCAAAGGGTAGAAAATGTGGGTATCAAATAGTTTTCTAATTGGTTTGGTAGAAAGTATGGATGAGACTACCTAGGATGCAATTAGATGATTGCTTCAACTATACAAAAGGAATTTTTAGCCATGGATAAGTAGGTTCAAGTGTGAAATTTATGCCACCATTTAAAAAAGGGAGAAATATGCTTTACCAAGCTTTAGAAAATCGGGCATTACTTGAATTTCTATGGTGACCTGATGGGTTCTTTCATCACCATCCAAATAAGCCAACATTGTGCACCTATACAACACTATTGTTAATAGGATATGGAAGGGTATTATTCAATTATTCAAGGAAACAATGTAGTAGAGTGGGTAAACAATAAGTGGTGAATATTTTAATCCTTGACTCTTGAGCTAGTGGGGCCCCAAAATAAGGAAGAGTTGAGTTTTGAGGGAATTTAGAGAAAGACTCTGATAGGTTTTGAAATATGAAATGAGGTAAATAATAATATTATTAATTAAATGAGGGATAAAGTTGAAATAGGAAGGAAAATAAATGGTATAAATGGAAAACTAAGAGGGAAAATAGAAGAAAAATTTATGAAGATAGATAGGAGAGTTGAAAAGGAAAGTAGGAGAAATAGGTATAAAAGAGACCAAGGAGAAAATAATTCAATGGAAGAAGTGACTCCTAGAAAATTTTATAAGGTGGAATGCAATTAAAAAGTATGGATATTATAGGGCATAAGAATATGTAGGTCAGGAAGGGAAAATCAAGGGAAATTATTAGTTAGGAGGTAGGTCATGTGAGAGGGTGTATCTAGCATCCCTATATGAGTAACCCAAATCTTCCATTTTAAGGTGGTTTTAGTGTCAAGTTTAACATATTTTAAGGTTAGAGTAAAAGGGGTTTGAAATAGGTAAGACCATAGGGGGTCGAGAAGTAATCTTCATCATGATGGCTTAGCAATGCTCAGGTTTGTTTGTTGGTCATATGAACCTACAATCTTGGCCAATTATGTTATAGAGCTATAGGATTGATATATATCCCAAAGTAAAATAAAAGGCCTATGAGGCCATATCATGCTATGTGTTGTGATCATATAAGAGAAAAATGGGTAGATAGTTTAAAAGGGAAGAAGGTGATAGGTAGGGTGAAGGGAATAGTTAGAAAGGGACAAAAAAGAGGATCTAATCTCAACATACAAAGGCATTGAAGGAATAAATGGATGTACCTAAAGTAACGAACCTCACCATATTTTGTGCATTAAAGCAAGGGCATATAGGACATGAGGAAGTAGATAAGGATATGTACATAAAAGTGGTACAAATAGTGACCACACTTTAAGGAGTTAGAGGTTAAATGGGAGAAAATAAGGGAGATCCAAAAAGGGATGAGGTGAAGGTGGACCAAGAGATGGATGAAGAGATAGGTAGAGAAAAAAATGAGGTCATAGATAAATATTAAGGTGTAGAAGGATGGGAGGAGTTAGGCATGGACATATAGGTTAAGAAGAACAAGGAATATCATTAAGGGGGATGAAAAAAATGAAATGAAATAGAGAAAAGAGAATTAAAAAAAAAGTTAGAAGATGGGGAGTGAGAGATGCACTAAAGAATGATATATTGGATCATTAAAAAGGATGTGGATATAAGTGTAACAATCATGAATGGTAAGGGGATGACGATAAATATGGGAGGACATGAAAGGTTTGAAAAAAAAGACCAAGGAGAAAACAATTTGGTGATGAAAATGAAAAACAAGGAGATACATGGAAGAAAAGGAAATAGGAGAAAAAAGGGGTGAAATGAGGACACAAATAAGATGATAGGAGAGTGAAGAAGTAGGTATTATATTGACTAAGTAAGCATGGATGACAATGATGATGATAAGCAAGGAGAGGAGCAACAAAGCAAATTTTATGGTGGTTTTAGAGATGAGAATATGATGGAAAATGGGAAAGGGGTTAAGAAAAACAAGGGGAAGTGAAGGATGGGTGAATAAGAAGTTGATATAGGTCAAGAAGAACAAGGAATATCATCAAGGGGGATGAAAAAAATGAAATTAAATAGAGAAAAGAGAATAAAAATAAAAGGTAGAAGATGGGGAGTGAGAGATGCACTAAAGAATGATAGATTGGATCATTAAAAGGGATGTGGATAGAAGTGTAACAATCATGAATGGTAAGGGGATGATGATAAATATGGGAGGACATGAAAGGTTTTAAAAAAAAGACCAAGGAGAAAAAAATTTGGTGATGAAAATGAAAAACAAGGAGATACATGGAAGAAAATGAAATAGGAGAAAAAAGGAGTGAAATGAGGACACAAATAAGATGATAGGAGAGTGAAGAAGTAAGTAGTATCTTGACTAAGTAAGCATGGATGATGATTATAAGCAAGGAGAGGTGCAACAAAGCAAACTATATAGTGGTTTTAGAGATGAGAATAGGATGGAAAATGGGAAAGGGGTTAAGAAAAACAAGTGGAAGTGAAGGATGGGTGAATAAGAAGTTGAAGAGATAAGGTATGCATCAATCATCTTGCTAAAAGAGGTTGAAAAGATAAAAATGGGTGAGGTGGTGAAGAAATAGGGGAACATAATGAAAGGGCATGAGATGAAAATAAGGGATGAATATCAGGGATAATAAGAATAAAAAGGAAGAATTGAAGTAGGGATATAAAGCATGGATACTCACATAGATGCAAAAGATAAGTGAGTATCAAGAGGAATGTGAAAGCTAAAAGGTAATAACTGATAAGAAGAAAAGGGGTAATTATGTAAGGATTCTCAAAGGATAAATACCTAGGTAAAAACTATTTGTGAAGGAAAAAAAAAGAATACAAAAGGGATGAAAGGATGAAAATAAAGCAAACAAGAAGAATGGAAAATGGGAAAGGTGGGAAGAATGGTGAAATAATAGAGAATGGTGGTACACATAAAGAAAAAGTGTAACAATAGAAGAAATAGAAAACTTAAAAGATGCATAATATGATGTATAATTAGTGAGGAAAAGAGAGAAATAAAGAGGGTCCAACAAATATCCAAGGGCAAGGGGAAATTATGAGGATGGTGAGAGAAGATAAAAGGGATAAAGGGTAAGGTTGGTAATAAGTGGAGAGAGGGATTAAAAACATGAAATGTGGGTGAGAAATTGAGCTATTAAGAATGCACAAGGAAAGGTGATGGGAAGATTATCGAATTAGAGTAGGTGGAAACTTTATGGGAGATAAGAGGGGATAATGAAAAAAGCTATCAATCCTTGTGTTAAAAGAGATTGACAAGCTGGAAAAGTAGTTAAAAGATATTGACAAGTTGAAGGGGGGGAGGTGGTGAGGAGATAGGTAGAGAAGTGGAGGAAGAAATTTTAGATGAGAAGGGAAAACAAAATAAATGATGTGACTGAGATAACCTCAGTAACTGAGCACTGTCTACATAGTCCAAAAAGAACTCAGGCCAATGTAGTTTTCCCAGTAATAGGGGAAAAATTAAGAGGAATCATTAGATGATGTTAAAATATAAGGATGTTAGGAAGAATCCAAAGCTTTCATAACATAGGATGCCCTATTCAATAGGGTGTTGTTATTAATATAAGTTAATGAGAAGGAAAAGGGTAGGGTGATTAGTTTTTAGTGGCCAAACTACCCTTAGAAGTCAATTAGTGCTTACATAGTTGATGGACATTAGGCCAATGTAGTTCAACAAGGTTTGGGTGAGTGGTGTTCAAATTGGCTGCCCTAATTTGATGGACCACATGGGTAGGTTTGGGTTGATAGAGAAGGTTTTGTAAAATATTGGTTTTGGTGAAGGTGATGGTGGAAGCATATGGTGTAGATTGGTGAATAGTTACCATAATGATCACACATTTAGTATGATGAGAGACACAGTTGGGTAAGGTAGGATAAATAAGAAGGAAACAAAATGTTAAGCACCAAAAACAACCTTCAATGGATATAATACAAATAAGAGGTCATTTCAAGGAGGTTATACCTTTTAAAATTTTGCAAAGGTATAAGCATAGTGTTGATAGCTATTGTTATGAGCCAAGTTTTAAGAGGTGGGTGTCTATCAGGATCTACATAGTCATGTTGGTGAAAGGTCATCGTCTCTATGAGTTGAGTTTTAAGGTTATTATTGAAGTGATGACCTATAAATAATTTCTTTGATGGTCAAGTAGATTTTATAAGGTATAAATTGGCAGTGTGGTGAGGGATAGAGGATAGATCATGCCTAACCCAAGAGATACATGGGTAGGCTAGATGAAAGGTGGGTATGTTTGCATCCTCTATCATAGTTCCTTGGAACTGATGGCTTAGGGTTACACTTAGAATAAGACCTATTAATAGGGAGATACATGGTCTAAGATATTGGTTATATAGTTAGATTAGATAGGGGAGCTTCTATAATGGCAAGCATTTTGGGGTTACCACCAACAACAATGGAAATTTCAAAGGCATGATCATTATAGTGGCCCATGGTTGGAATCCAATTTATGTCAAATAAGGTAAATGTGATAATGATCAAGCCCATAAGATGAAAAACAATCAAAGACATTAGATGTAGATTGGATGACAAGGGTGACAAAGGGAAATCATGATGGCACGTGATAATTTTATTGAAATGGCTAGGTAGACCAAGGGGTACATGTCTACACAAAAGGCAAGTAGACATGAACATTTCAAGTGGGAAGACTATTCAATGGAATCAATGACATCATATGACCTTCCCTATCGGTGCAATGGAGAATCATCTTAATGAAGAAGAATGGTCAAGTATTCCATTTAAAGAATCATGATAAGGATAATTGTCTATCATTGAGTTATTTGTTTTTTTAGGTTATAGAGATTGTAGAGAACTAAAAAAGGTTGGGGATGGAAAATAATGGGAATAATGGTGGAGATAATCAATAACTCCCATGACTAGAAATAATTAATATGGTGAATGCACATGTCTACCATATACTACAACATGTAATGGTGATAATAGAAGTACTACTAGATCAACAACAAGAGGAAAGGCATCCATGGCTTGAGCTTTGATCCTAAACTCTTACCTCTACAATAAAAAAAGGTGATAATTTCACTATGCAAGATGCAAGGCTAGAGAACATGACCATCAACCTATTTATGGAAGGAACCCTCACTGTCCAAAGGGATGTGTTTTGAGGAAACAATTGTTGGTACCTATGTGAGTAGAACAACCAGAGTAGAGGGATGTAATGACTATGAAAAGTGAGTAAGGTGAATGACCCAGATAAAAATATGATTCTTGCCCTATGGGGATGAATGCAGAAGAGGAGAACATAGTACACCCTTTAGGAACCACTGAGATATGGAATTTTATAGATGCTAGTTTAAGGAGAAATCAAGTTGAAGGATGGTTGAACACAAATCTACAGTCACCAAACAATCAACCTAGTGTTTAGTTATATAAATAATATATGTAAGGGCCTTAGGTGAAGTGTGGATAGTCTAATAACTTTGTATGTATCGTGTGACTCCTTACACCCTAAATAAAATATTACACAGTTTATTATGTACAAAATGTGTTAGATGTCATTGTTTGAATGTTATCATGATTAAGGTTGCATGGATACTTATGAATGTTATGGTTATGGTTATGATTGGTATGGTTATGGTTATTTTAATCTTGCTTAACGTAAAAATAATGAGTATTTTTGTTGCAACACTGGATGGTAAAATTTGTGATCAAAACATCAACCAAGCACATTAAGAATAGGGTATGATGCTTTATTTTTGACAAGGACTAAAAATAGACTTGAAGTGGGATCAACTTAATGAATGTAAGCCCTTCAAAAATTGTACATGAGTGGTCATTAATAAAAAAGGTTTCTTTATCACGGGGTGTCAAGTAAGCTCTAAATCCATTGATTTATAGATAGTCTAAAGGGAAGCTAGGTGATAGGTGGTGTGAAGGTTCATGGGTGATAAGTATGATAACATCATGTGAATTAGTTTTCCATTTTTATATGTGACCTAAGAATGGTAATAGACAAGTCTATGTCATATGCTAGATGTAGACTGATCAATGTGGGAAGTCTACATATGAAAGCTGATTGCGGCTTCCAACTTATTAACGCTTTTTGAGAGTTGATTGTGCCTTTCAAGATTATTTATAATTTGATTTGATTGTGATAGTGGATATTTTTATTTATTATTGTATATGGGAAGTTGATCAATTTAAGAAGCTTATAAATAATTTCTCTTCTTTTGACAAAGTTAACTTAGCCATCATTTAAGGGAGTGGTCTAAGTCTTGTGGCTTTGTTTAATGATCTTGATAGATGTCCTTCAAGGGAGAAAGATACCCTATATTTGGAAATTTTTATTTTGTTTTTGGGTAGTTTTCCTTCAAGGGAGAAATCTTTAATGCTTAATATATTGACCCAAATAATATTTTGGTATTCAATTTGTTTTTGGATGTGATTTTTTTAGACTTGGATAGGTCTAATTAGGTTCAGAGGTTTACCTTTATGAGGGAAAAATTTTAACTCAAGAAGGTTAATGATATGAAAATGTATGGTTTTTTTTAGAGACAATGACCATGAGATTCCATCTTGTTAGAGATGAAAAGTATCCATGACAACCATGCTATGGGTAGAGCTATGGTACCCACATTTAGGATTAGGCTATGACTGTGAAGGTTAATGACATGGTCCTATATTATAATAAATTTGTAGACACCAAAATCGTGTCTACTCCCTTGGTCATCCTCTCCCCATTCTCTCCCCCTTGGTCCCCTTCGTCCACTTCGACACACCTAACCTATGTCTTATTAATTTAAAATAATCACTTATTTTACATTAATAATTATTCTCTCTCTCACCCTATGACCCATTTATGACCCCCATTTTATTCTCCCATGCCTATTTAGCCCCTCTCAACCGTTTTCCCATGAACCTTGACCTTGGTAGCATGTAAAACTAGGTAGAAGGCTAAAATTAGCCTCTGTCCCCATTCTATAGCCACTGACGTCGGTCACTGTTCGGCCAACGTCAGCGGTTCTGCCAGCGTCGATTACCCTTAAAACTACATTCTCAACCTGAACACAGGATCCATTATCTGTTATCCGTTTCCTAATCCGTTGTCCATTATCCATTTCCCAATCATTTTTCCAATCTGTTATCTGACCTTCTTTTAAGACCTTCTCAGATCTACCTTTTAATTTTGAACAATCAACCAATCTTCACTCAGCCAATCCACTAAAAAAAATCTCTCTCTCTCTCTGAGGCACAGGTACTCTACTTCAGTCACCTTGCTAGAAGTCTTCTACATCAACAACAGGTACAACCAGTCTGTAACATTCCTTCTCCAGCAGGTATGAGGTAAGTATTTGCTACTATTTTCATTTTAATATTTTCTTTTTAATCCATCTGTTATTCAGTTAGCCCAGACTTGATTCCCTCCTAAAAAGGCTGAGAGGCCTTCCCATATCTGAACATACAGTCTATCTATTGTCCCTGCAACTCTACCCAGACCCTTGTACAGACCATTAACAAGGCCCAAACTCCTCCTCAGACCCGTCCACAGACCAAAAACTTGACCTGACCTCGTCCAAAGACTACTGCCCCGACTGACGCCGGCCACTTCCTTCACCAATGTCAGTAGACTAACCGACGTCGGTAGACCTTTACAGCCGATGTCAACAAACTAATCAACGTTGGTGACTATGACTAGGCTGATAGTAGCATTCAGGTAAGCATTTGCTTCCATTTCCTTTTCAGTCTTTAATCATTTCAGTCTTTTATCATTCTGCCTTTTATTAGAAATTATTTTTATCAATCAGTGGGTTGACATCCCTCAAAGAAGTCTTCATACTTCTGGGATCAAGATTTTTCTTGGCAGCCCACCATCTCCTCATCTAATTCCTTCTTTGTTTTAGTCTCTTTCTCCCACAGGTGTCATCCTCCACAACCAAAGAGGAGTGCTCTCAACGTCTAGATTACGGTGCGAAAGACTACATCCAGGTACATACAAGCCTTAGACCATTTCTCTTAGTTTCTCATTTCCTTTTTGAATGTGAAAGCAAAAATCATATAGAAACATTCTGGCAAGCCCGATGGGACCCTAGGGTCTTCCTTGGGTTCTTTTATTTCTGTTCATATAGGGTGTATTAGGTTTCTCCTCTTCACCTCTTCCTTCTATCTCTTCCAAAAGACATCATAAGCAGGATTTAAAAGAACCCTTCTTTCTTTTCTTGCATCATAGACTAGTCAAAAGTCATACTCTTCAACCCTTTATCCATTTGTCTTCATACAAACTAACATTTTGACTTGGGCTTAAAACACACTACATTTCATTTCTTCTTGATTGCATACTTAGTCCACACCTAGTAATTAATAACCGCATCATGAGTTAATCGTAGTCCACTTTATGTTACACAACCAAATCACTTGCACAAATCAAACATCAAAACTCACCTAAGATAAGGCCCGACTGGGATTTCATCACCCAGCAGATACCTTACCTATCCCGACAATCCTACTTGGATTTCATCACCAAGGGGAAAGCCCACTCTATTCTCTGGCAGAGGATAATCTCTAGGGGAAGTATATACTAGCTAAGCGGGCCCAGCTCATCACTGGGTTCATGAAGTGAAGGGAGCTTGCTCCTTAGCACCAAGCCAAGTACGGAACCTAACACAGACTCTTGAGCACCTAAACTAACCTAAAACCATCCATAGTCTACCTCTTCTAGGACCCATTCTGATAGCCAACCTCCCAAACATCACTTTAAGGCATAAGCCACAGGATTCTAAAAGTTGATTCTTAGGATTTAACGCTTAGGGTCTGCCTGTCTCCCTCTATTTTTCTATTCCTATCTAGTTTTTTGAGCTAGTGAGGAAATTTTCTTCCTTTTTTCCAAGAATCTTCAAATTTTCTAAGTTTCTAGAAACCACAGTCATCGGCATCAGTTTTACCACCGATGTCAGCAACCTTCCCTCACCGGCATTAGTTATCTAACCGACGTCAGCCATCTGTTCTCACCAACATCAGTTTTTCAACAGACATCAGTCACTGTCACAATCCTTTTTTTCAAAATAGCAGCCTAAAACCTGACCCTTTCTCTACCAAAAACCACATTCTAAGTTTCTAAAACTAAAAAAAACACAGTTTTTGAAACCTAACCCTTCTTGCCTTGAATGGTTTTGACACGCAGTCAAAGCAAGGCTCTTCTTGACCAAGTGAGGCATCAACCACTTCCGCCTTCCCCATCCATAACCAGTCCTATAATGGAGTTCCACTCAGAGACTGAAAGAACTCCTATTTGACCGACCGTGACTCAGACCCCCATTGTCCCTGAAGGGGACCAAGATTTCAAAAGATTCTTGGACCTCAATGTCAAAGCCCTCCAAAACTATCTCATGAGGAACCAAACGTGAGACCTTTTGGGTGTAGCGGCAATAACATCGACGTCATCCACTACCCAACCCATCATAACTCATCCTATTGTCTCGACTAGTCATCTAACCAGGGCCAATACGCAAAGTTTTGCCTCCCCATCTATTTTCGAACCTACCTCCATCGGGGTGTCATTACCCCCTCAACCACATGCAATTTAACCAAGTTCTACATCATACCAAAACTTGATTGTCTCGACTCCACACACTCTTGCACCCATAAATGTAGGAGTGTCTACCTCCCCTTTTGCCAATACCACCATGCAACCATCTTTGGCGATATCTAGCCTAGCCATGCCTTTTACCTTCACAATGCAACCACCCTTGGCCTCCACTTCTATCCCAACAACTAGTTATCAATACGTTGCGCCCCTACAAGCGCAACCGACTACATCGTATGCCCCTTCTAGCACCTTTCAAGAACCTTACAATTTAGGGGGCACCCTATCTACCAATTTGTCAGCTGATCTCATCAAAATGTTGATGGATAAAATTTCTAGTCTTGAGGCTTCCATTTCTAGTTTGAGCAATGTCCTCTCATATGACCAAATTTGCAACAAACCCATTCATTCCTCTATCCCTATCTGACCTTATCCCAATCATTGGGAGCTTCCTAGATTTTCTCATTTTTAGAGTAAGAAAGACCCGTAACAACACCTACGAGCATTCAGACATGCTTGTTATCTCATAGCCATGACGATGCGTTACTTCTATGCATGTTTCCCATGTCACTTTCTAGCCCCACCCTTGATTGGTATAACTCTCTTACCAAACATTCTATCTTTTCATTCACTCAACTCACCCAATTATTTCTCGACCATTTTTCTATCAACATCACCAAACAAGTCTCAATCACAGATCTCTACTCCATCAGGCAATTTGACGATGAATCCATAGTCAATTTTGTCACCCATTGGAGAGGCTTGATTAACCAGCTCTCCTTCTCCTTACCTCAACCTAAGCTCATCGAGATCTTTTCTCGAGCATGTGCCAGGAACATCTCTTCTACCTTGTGGATTCAAACATTTTGCACTTTCAATGAAGCTTTCACCATGGCCTGAAATCTTGAACTCTACACCATTGAAGAAGATAAGGTCAAATTGTGTAATACCAATGCAAGAGCTGATGACCCTTCTTCCAGACCTTCTTCTTCCCACTCCAATCCAAAGGAGTGGCTAACACTATGGTCATTAGATCACCATCTTCAACAACAACTGACCAATCTCAACCTTCTACATCTCAAAGCATCACCAAACAATTCCAACAACGGTATATCCAGCGTTCATACACTCCACTTGGAAAATCATATGCTTCTATTTTGGAAAAACTTGTCAAACAGGGGGTCCTCAATCTCCCTCCAATCTAACCACCTCAATTTGACCCTTCAAAATCCCTCCCTACATGGTATAGGGAGGCTGACTTCTATCACTATCATCGCATCCATGGCCATGACATCAACAATTGCCGAACCTTCAAAAACATCATTCAAGACATGATAGACAGGGGTGATCTCGTCTTGGACAACCCGAATGCCCCACCCAACCAACACATTGATATCTTCAAACAACCTTTTCCTAACCATCCTCCTACCCAAAACAATGTGCAGACCATGACTGATAGCTCCCACGAGCACGACATACACACGGTCAACACGGTCTCGCCTCTTGTCCCTGACCAACCTCTTTCACAGGTGGAAGACCCTTCTTCCCCTATTTCTCTTTCACAAGTAGAAGAATCCTCTTCTCCTGTTAGTCCTCCATCGACCTCTCCTATGTTGGAGGATGCCTTGACCATACCAATGCCATTAAGCCCACATTCATCCTTCCTCCCACCAATGGAGGACCATACCTTACCTACTTCTCAACCACAAGTCGAAGGTACAATCATCCCTGCCCTCTACCCTCTTGAGGAGCCACACTCTCCTATTTCTTCTCCACCAAGAGAAGAACTACTCTCTTCACTCATTTCGATCAAGGAAGACCTAGTCATGGTTTCCTCTTGCCTTTTGCTTGAGATTGCTACATCTCGCTTACCTCCGTCCACAATTGAACCCAAACCCGTATCTAACCTCACCTCGCACAATAGTGGCCCTCAACCCAAACCAAAGAAGGCCACTAAACCACACTGGAGGACTCCTCCCCCACCTTCATCATTACCTTCAATTTTGGGCCCACATCCATCCACTTTAATAGGAGTATTTCCTACTCCCATACTTCACAGGGGCAAGTCACCTCCATTGTCCCCTCAACCCATTAGACATATATTTCCTCCAAAACATCCAACACCTATCACCACAAAAGTTCCATATCCACGTGTGGTTACACCACCCACAAAAATGATGGTATGACCAATGCCTCTTATTCCTCTCAAACCAAAGTCATCAACCCCCACTGCAACAAGACACACAGACCCATTAACAGGTTCTTATGCCCTATTGTTATGGCAATTGTTGCAGTCTTCTCACATCAATCTCCTACCTCTTAAACCATATCAATCCCTCAAACCAAAACTACCCTGGTTCAATGACACTCATATTTGTGCGTCTCATCACACACTTGGGCATGACACTGAGCATTATTGTGCCCTTAAGGTTGTCATTCACCAATGCTTGGAGAAAGACACCCTTCTTCTTGACCACATTATCAACAAACCTTCAACACCGCCCCACCCATCAACTCTCAGATCAAGACCATCTTGGAAAAACAACTCTAAATTTTGTCACTATCATCAAAAACTGGGACATGACACTGAGCGTTGTTGCACTCTTAAAGCTGTCATTTGTCAACACCAAAAAAAAGATACCCTTCTCATCAAGGATCCTCTTGACCACCCCTTTGACAAATCATCAACACCGACCCATGCTTCTCAAACCTCGTCACCTAAATTGAGATCTGCATGCCAAACTATGGTCCCTTTGCCACCTTTAACCCCTTATTCGACATCAACATAGTCAATCTGACCACCAAGCCTCAACCGACTTTGACCAATCTGCCAAACATTCTCCCTAGCCACTGGGGGAATTCAACATTCATCCAAGCCTCGACCAACCTTTCAACCTAGTCTCGACCAAATATCAATCACTCTTTTAATCCTAAACCTAGACTAGGCCTCAACCAAGCCTCAACCAGACCATCGACCAAACCTTAACCAAACATTGACCCTAGACTTTAACCAAGCATTGACCGAATATCAACCAACTTCGACCCAACATCGACCAAACATCAACCAACTCCTTCAACATCAACCAACATGTGACCAATTTAGAATGAAGCAAATGGGGCAAGTTTGCTCCTAATTGATTTAGACCTTGCATCATAACACAAGCATGGGTCAGGGACTTATCAGAACCTGAGCCCCTTTATGCCTTGCATCTTTGACTAGTCTACTGTTAGTCAAGTAATTATTCACTTGATTTTTAACTTGAGCTCGATCCCTTGAGCACTCCCCATCATTGTCATTCCTATTCCTTTTAACCCTCAACTCTGCAAACAACAGTCAACCATTTTGTCAAGCATGACTGCTTTGTCCTAATAAAAGGGAAACCCTCTAAACCTCTATAGTCAAGTCCATGACCAAAAGTCCAATCAAAAAAAAAATCAAAAAACTATAAAAGTGGGATGCATATTCCAAAGTCATATAAATCTAAAGTGTAGACTACTCCCTCGAAGGATAGCTACATCATCATTGTTGTATTTACTAGACGGATCCCTTGAAGGATAGCTATTCCAAGCCCTCATATGTATATAAAGCAAAAATATAGACCACTCCCTCGAAGGATGGCTATGACTAAATTTTGCTACATACACAACATCATCTTAGAAGCTTCCCGCATCGATCAGCTTCACAACATGACCACAAAGC
Organism: Torreya grandis; assembly: GCA_037957365.1. NCBI lineage: Eukaryota > Viridiplantae > Streptophyta > Pinopsida > Cupressales > Taxaceae > Torreya > Torreya grandis. Next base: position 3,663,770 of record JARHVA010000783.1, on the reverse strand, counting down.
AAGACAACATCCCCTCGCAGACTTCTCGCATCGATCAGTCTACAAAAAAAAAATTGACTAACAACTATAAAGTCATGGACTTGTCTATAGTCATTTTCAGGGTCACCTATAAAAGGGGCAAAATTTTCCCTACCAAAAAGGGTTCCCCCTTCCATCCATATCACATAATCAATCCTATCACCCCAACATACTCAAGGGATTTTGAGCTCACTTAACGTCAAGTGATTCGATTGCTTCTCTAACACAACCTTTGGTCAATGACGTAATGCATGAATGGGGCTCTTGGTTCTAACAACCCCTATCTATGCTATCATTTTGGTCCTTGTCAATGAAAGAGCAATTTTCCTTTCACTCTTTTTTCACATCTTGGTCACGCATTCAACCAAATCATTATCTATCCAACCCAAACCAAACCAACCAAAACATTTTCAGACCTGTCACATTATCATAGTCCATTTCACATAGTTTCTATGGACACCAATACACATGGAAACTATCGACCAGACACAATTTATGTTAAGCATAAACCAATACTTGTTGAAGCATAAATAGACCTCAATTCATTTTTATCATACATCCATCATGAATATGGAAAATTGCTAGGGATGAAAGACCCCTCAACCAATGTTACAGAATATACCATCACACCATTTAGAAAAGGTTGTAGCATCATCTTATCCTCATAATTTCAACACATGACTACACCAATCATCACCCATTTTGTCTCTTCTTCTGAACTACATTGGTCTGAGGCCCTAAGACCAGAGCTATGTAGGTAGCACTCAGTTGACATGACGTCCTCTAGGGTTAACTCGACCACCCTCATTTATTCATCTACCTGATGGACAAACCTTCTTTTCTCCTATTGACCATGACTTGACCTCAACCAAGACCAATCCATACCTTTGACCCTCTTCCTCCCTTTTAGGGAGAAATACATTAGTCTGAGGCCCTAACCACAGGGGCTATGTAGGCAGCACTCAGTGTTCTGAGGTTAGCTCAGCCACACTCTTTCATCCACCCATTCATTCAAACAATTATCTATCTTAGCCTCATCTCGACCAACCACTTTGGGGATCATGCCTGTCTCCTCCGACCCTGACCACTTCCAAGATGACTTCACCTTGGTTGTTTTTTCATTTATGCTACCCCACGACTAGTTAGAAAACTTGTGCACAAACTATTTTTGACCCTCACAAGTATAAGATCACTAGCACATTGATCCCCACTACTTGTGACATTTTTGTGTTTTCTAGGAGCACTTCCTGAGCTTGGGATACCTGGAACATGATGACCATTGGAGCTACAGCTTAGATTGAATAACCTAATTAGCTACAACCAAATGCTGAGGCCTGGTTACTTCAATTTTGGCACTCCTCAACCCTTGACCTGTGACAATTTGACCTGACCATCTCGTGAAGTTGTATGCATGCAATCACAACTATTACAGCATTCACACTCACCATTTTTCATCCACTCTCTATCAAATCAACACCCGATTCTAGGTTCCCTTCCCTCGACTCCTGCTTTGAGGGGGAATACCTCTTCCCACCTGGGGCAACCAACTCCTATTTTTGTCTTGCAGTTTGTCTAAAACAACCAACAAGACAAAAAGGGGCAAATGTAGACACCGAAATCATGTCTACTCCCTTGGTCATCCTCTCCCCATTCTCTCCCCCTTGGTCCCCTTCATCCACTTCGACACACCTAACCTATGTCTTATTAATTTAAAATAATCACTTATTTTACATTAATAATTCTTCTCTCTCTCACCCTATGACCCATTTATGACCCCCATTTTATTCTCCCATGCCTATTTAGCCCCTCTCAACTATTTTCCCATGAACCTTGACCCTAGAAACATGTAAGAAGGGGTAGAAGGCTAAAATTAGCCTATGTCCCCATTCTATAGCCGCCGATGTCAGCGGTTCTGCCAGCATCAGTTACCCTTAAAACTACGTTCTCGACCCAAATGCAGGATCTATTATCCATTATCCATTTCCCAATCTATTATCTGTTATCCATTTCCTAATCAGTTTTCCAATCCATTATCTGACCTTCTTTCAAGACCTTCTCGGATCCACCTTTCGATTTTGAACAATCAGCCAATCCACTAAAAAAAAATCTCTCTCTCTCTCAAGCATAGGTACTCTACTTCAGTCACCTTGTTGGATGTCTTCTACATCAACAATAGGTACAACCAGTCTACAACATTCCTTCTCTAGCAGGTATGAGGTAAGTATTTGCTACTATTTTCATTTTAATATTTTATTTTTAATCCATCTGTTATTCAGTCAGCCTAGACTTGATTCCCTCCCAAAAAGGCTGAGAGGCCTTCCCATATCCGAACATACAGTGTATCTATTGTCTCTGCAACTCTGCCCAGACCCTTGCACAGACCATTAATAAGGCCCAAACTCCTCCTCAGACCCATCCACAGACCAAAAACTCGACCTAACCTCATCCAAAGACTACTGCCCCAACTGACACCGACCACTTCTTTCACCGATGTCAGTAGACTAACTGACGTCGACAAACCTTTACAACCGATGTCCGCAGACTAACCAACGTTGGCAACTGTGACCAGGTGGACAGTAGCATTCAAGTAAGCATTTTCTTCCATTTCCTTTTTAGTCTTTAATCATTTTAGTCTTTTATCATTCTACCTTTTATTAGACAGTATTTTTATCAATCAGTGGGTTGACATCCCTCAAGGAAGTCTTCATACTTCTAGGATCAAGCTTTTGCTTGGCAGCCCACCATCTCCTCATCTAACACCTTCTTTGTTTTAGTCTCTTTCTCCCGTAGGTGTCATCCTCCACAACAAAGAGGAGTGCTCTCAATGTCTAGATTATGGTGCACAAGACTACATCCAGGTACATACAAGCTTTAGACCATTTCTCTTAGTTTCTCATTTCCTTTTTGAATGTGAAAGTGAAAATTGTATAGAAACAGAATTGTCTTCAAAATGAGAAAAGAAAGATGGGTGAAGGTTAAAATCTCATAATCAAGGGATGAGCTTAAGTTAAACAAAAGGACTAAGCTTGATCCTTCTTTAACAAAAAAATAGACGTAGATGCAAAATGTTAAGGGCCTCAAGTTCTAGTTTGCCTTCAAGAGAGGATAAATGTTAAGAACCTAATCCATACTTATGGGTAATGATGTAGGGTTCAAACCAATTTAAATTAAACTTGCCTCATTTACTCTTCTCCATGTTGGTCACATGTCAGTTTTCCTTTAGGATGAGGGCTCTAATATTAAAGTCCCAAAGTTTGAGGTAAGGTTGGTTAGGTTTGATGGAGAAGGGTAATCTCCAATGGTTCAATGGGAGAATTTGAATCCCAAATAGGTTGGGTGGTGTCCAAATGGGTTTCCCTAATTTGATATACTACTTGGTTTAAGTTGGATTGATGGATAGGTTTATTTGATAGGTTGAGGCAAAAAATCTAGGGGTTAGTTCATTTAATGGTTAAGGTATGGTTGAATTTAATAAATGGTTAAATCCTTATGGAAGGAAAGTTCCCATAGTTTATTATTTGTATGGGTGGGAAAAAGATCCCAAAGTGAAGGTGTTTATAGTTAGGTTTGGTTAGAATGTTGAGGGTTTGAAGGGTATGTCTATGGAATGGACACTTTAGCCTTTCCCTTATCCTTTTGGTGAACATAAGAGTGGGTAACCCTACAAATAGTGTGGATAAAAGGAAGTGTTAGTTTAGCTTGTTACTTTATTTCTTCCTCACTCTTAGATGAGAATGGGGGAATAGGCAAGTGTTGGATAGGTTTGGTTGATGGTTAGGTTGGTAATGGGCTCAAAGGAGGTTCATTTGATAATATATTATCCTTGTCATAAGTTTTAATAACCTTGTAGTGCTCCATATCATGGCCAGGTATCCTATGGTAAGAACACACATGGTGGTCATTGTACCATGATGGTTTTGGGTGTGAAGGGTCAAATTTTTTGATAGGGTCAAAAGGTTTGATAGGTAATAAGGTTAAGGAAGACGTTTGAAACAACCTTTGTAAAATGGTTGAATAAGATTCATGTAAAGGTCTTGGAGGTGATAGGTTTTTAGTTTTGGAAGCCTTCCTAAAATTAGTTTTTATTGTAGAAGTTATGGGTGGTGGGGTAGTTTTGGTTTGTTGATTAGGTTTGGATGGCTTGGTTAAGGGAGGTTCATTTGATAATAGGTTATCCTCATAAAACTTATATATGAGTTATTGGAGAAATTTTCAATTCTTTGTGTCTTGTCCAAGTATCCTATGGTATGCATAGACTAATCTAGCATTAAACCATTTTGGTTGAGGATGTGAATGGTCAAAAGTTTTGATACATTGGAAACATTTAAGAGGTGGTAAGGTTACGAAAGAGGTTTGAAAAAACATTTATAAAATGGTTGAATAGGGTTCAAGTAAAGGCATTAGGGGTGATGGATTTTTGGGCTTTGAAGTGGGAGCCTTATAAGGAGTAGGATTTACCATGGAAGTTGTTGGTTGTGGAATGGTTTTAGTAGATTGTTTAGGTTAGGGTTGTTTGGTTGGTTTGGAAGTAGAAGATTTAAGATAAGGTGGGTGTGGGTCTATTTTGAGATGGTTTAAGAGATTTTTCCCTTTTAATAGGTTTAGTCAAATTTTTATTTGATAGACTTGATGGAGTTAGGTCCAATGTCAAAGATTGGTGAGCTATGCTAGGAAGTATTCCTAGATTATTTATGGGTTTGGTCAAAGAGGTGTAAGTATATTTAACAATTTTAGATGGAAGTGGGTTGGATGGTTCCCCTATGATTTTAGAGGATTGGGCTTAGGTAGCGATAGGTTTGAGGGTGTATACAATTAAAGCTAAGGGTTCTTTTTTATTTTGATAGGGGAGGCCAAGATGATGCCAGAAAGTGGCTCTATTGATATTGGGTTGAGAAGTGAACTCTAGGATTTGTACTAGCCTAAAAAGGGGCTTGTAGATAGGTTTGGTTCCTTGATCATTGATTTCAAATCTTAAAAACTTGGGTGGAGAAGAGGGAATGGTTTCCCAATATATGTTTTTGGTAGAAAGTTAAAAATTTAGAGAAGATGCTTCTTCCATGGATGGAGTGGATAAGGTGACCTATTCTAAAGGAATGATTTCCAAAGGAAGAGTAGGTGAGTGTATGGTGAGTGAGGAAGGTGTAATGGTGTCAAGTGAAATGAAGGAAATAGTTGCTTCCTTTGGGTCATCCAAAGGAATGGGAAGTGATTCCCACACTTCAATGAGGGGTGGAAGAATTAGTAGTAATAGGTTTATCAATAACAACATTGATCGTGTGCACCTCATAAGTGTGAGATGATTATGGTTGTCTTTGATTCACTAAAAGGGGAAGTGGAAAATATTATTTGGTTTCCTTAATTGTGGTTTGTAAGGAAATTTTTAGAGGCTATACTTGGTCAACAAGTGGATTGGTTAAGGTTGGTTTTATTATAGTTTATTTAGTTGTAGGTTTACTAAGGGCCAAAAGAGGGTGTGCCAATATCTCAGTATCACATTAGGGTGTGAAACTATTTGTAAGTTATTTAGTTGGATTGAAAAGGATAATTGGTTTGATAGGTTAAAAAGTTGGTTGGGGTGATAGGTTGGTTGATCAATTCAGGGTGATGAAATTTATTGGGTTAACAAGGTGGGTTGAGTTTGATATGATGGTTAGGGGAAATGGCCTAAGCTTTGACAAGGTTGGGGTGATTGAGATGATAGATATTAATAGGTTACTGGTTGGTCATGACAATAATTAAATGGATGATGATATTCTATTGGTTATTTGTAAGTGAGGTTTGATTGGTCATGGATACCAAAAATATATGGCCTAAGCTTTGACTCTAATCTAGTTATCCAGTCTATTATCACTACAATAAACTTAGGTGGTAGTTTGAGTGAAGGTTGATAGTTTGTGGGTTTGTTGAAGTTGAAGTTTGATGAGATATAGGTAAGGTTAATTTGAATATAGATAGGGTTGGGTTGGTTATAGACAAGGTTAGGTTGGTTGTAGATAGGATTGGGTTGGTTATAGACAAGGTTGGGTTGGTTGTAGATAAGATGGGTTGGTTGTAGACATGTTTGGGTTGATTGTTGGTAAGGAAGGGAGCATAAGTGGCTTGTGATGTAAGTTACTATTTTAAGGTGAAAGGATTGTTATCCAAGATCCTAGAAAATTTAGGATCTCCAAGAGATAAAATAGGAAATCTCTCCATTGAATAAGGTAGTGGAGATGAGGTATTAGAAAATAGGTTCTTGGTTGGTTTGATTCTTTAATTTGTAGTATGGTAAAGACTATGTGAATAATGGATAGAAATAAAGATCACACCTTAAATAATAAGTAATAAAAATAAAATATTCAATGCAATCAAAGCATAAACTAAGATACGTTATATCCTAGAGTTTTAATTCTCTCTCTTTTGGCTTATGCCTTAGAAAGTGTGAAGAATAAATCTAGTTTGTAAAACAAGGCTTAAACAAGGTAGTCTATGCTTGGTTTTGGGTTGTGTTTAAGTGATAAATAAGTCTATATTTGATTTTATTATGTGTTTTGGTACTTTGGGCTTGCTCCCCTGACTCCATGATCCCATAGCTAGTGTGGTGCTCAGCCAATATATACTTATATCCAAGGCTTATACTCAGTCAAATAATTGAATTGGTTATCCCCTTGGTGATCAAATCTAAGTATGATAGCTAGGAATGGGTAAGGTGATCCACTAGGTGGTGAAATCCTATTTAGGCCTTTTCTCAATCATGTTTGATGTTGAGTTGTGCAAGTGGTTTGATTTGTGTAATAATTGTGATGCTATAGTTAATGTGCTTGATTAATTAAACTATGGGAGCTAACCAACACAAGCAAACAATGGATGTAGTTAATTTTAACAAAAAATAATTTTTTTATTTATTTTCAATGAAGACAAAAACAACTAAAACTCACATAAATTCAACATGAAAATGTAACCCTAATCCTAGGATTAATGCTCTTTTGATATTGTATAAATGCAAGAAAAATGAGTGAAAATTTTTACTTTTTTACTTTTCAATTTTCTAAAATAAAAGAAACTAAAACTTACGTTCCAAAAGAAAGGAATGCTTAATTTTAAAAAATTAAAATACATATAAATTCTATTTTAATAATTAAAATAAATGTCCTAAAATAAATAATGAACCAAAGAAAACTCAAGGGCCCAACTAGGTGTGCCAAAATGTTTCTGTCTAATTTTCACATTTTCTTAAGTGTGAAAAGAAGAAACTAGATAATAAGGGTGTGAGGAATAATACCTGTTGAATTTTTATGTGTTGAATATATACTTTGTGATAAATCCTCTTTGTCTATGGAATAATGACATGAAATATGAAATCACTACCACAAAACTTGTTGGTTAGACAAGTAGTTGGGTGGATTGCTTAGCGTGAGCTAGATCTTAGAAGCAAAAGCTTTCGAGGAGGCTGTCAATCCACCTAATTTAAACACTTAAGTTGAAACAATAAAAGAAATATATTTTCCTTAAATGAATATAAAAATGAAATAAAATACAACAAATTACAAAAAAATAATTGAGAAAATTAGATCCTTTTCTAAGTTAACCGAAACGAATCAACTAATTTGATTATACTAATGTTGAAAATTGGTTAAGGTAAGGTTGTGGTTTTTGGGTTTGGTAATTTGATAAGGGTCAAAATAATTCTTTTTTTGTGGGTTGATTGAGATAATAAAATGATAGTATGGATGGTTAAAAAAGATAAAATAATAAGTAATTAGGGTAGCAAAAGGATGAGGGAGCAAAGAGGGTATAGGTGGCAAAGGTGAAAAGAGGGCAAAAAAGGTAAATGGAATTATAATGGCAAAGGTGGTAAAGGAGGTAAATATATGAATATGGAAGGTGGATTAATGGGTAAAGGTGAAGGTAATAAAATAAATAACTTAAGTAAATAAATGAAAAACAAATAAGGTTAACTTGAGGCTTATTGATGTGTTTGATATTGTTGATGATGTGATGAAGGAATCCTATGGTAATTTCAATAGAGCTTCATTGATTTGAATTATTTTCCTCCAAGATGTCAATAACCAAATACTAACTTCCCCTTAACCTTGGGTGAAGGAGAGGGGGTACTTATAGCATTTGTTATCAAGAACCATGCCAAAAGAGGGAATAGTAGAATTATGGCACCATTTCCCATGTGGTGCATGAATGAGTCAAATATGAGGTTGGTGGGGATTCCCATTTGGGTTGGTTAGTCTCCCAACTTGCACATGAGTCCAATTTTGAATGGGAATCATGCACATGGGTCTAAATGAGGCTAAAGAATTTTCACCACCCTTTCTTATCTTCATCTAAGTACTTAAAGAGATGGAACACAAAATTGTTTCACCATTTTACATGTGGTACATGAATGAGTCAAATATGATGTTGGCGGGGATTCCTTTTTGGGTTGGTGAGTCTCCCATTTGGATTAAAAATTCAAAAATGGGTACCCTTTATCTTTCCCAAATTAGTAAAGAGGTAGGTATCTCATTTTGAAGGCCACTTTCATGTGTAAAGGAAAAATAAATGTTGTATGATGGCCCCTTAAGGGTAAATTTTCCATATTTCAAGTAGGGACCTTGTGATGCTTAAATTAGGTCATTAAGCACCTTGGAAAAGGGTCCTAAGTGAGTTATGATGTCCCACATCCAGCCACCTCACTTTTAACCCATGTCACTTGCCATATCACCTCCCAAATCACCTTCCATCTCACTTATGATGTCGCATGCCATGTCACTTAGCATGTCACTTTCCATGTCACATGACATGTCACTTTCCATGTCACATTCCATGTCACTTACCATGTCACTTTTCATGTCATCATGAATAGTGATAGTGGGTTCCATAATGAATAGTGATAGTGAATAATAATTTTTAATAGTACTTTCAAATAGTAATTTTGAATAGTACTATATGACTAGAAGAATAATTATTTGGTTAGTTTAAGAGAGTTTGGATAAGGGTTAATAATTTTTAGGGGGTATTTAGTGAGTCTTAAGTCATTTAGTCATAAAAAACTTTAAGTGTGCAATTTTCTAGTGTCTACAAAAGGATCCTTCCCTCTATGTTGAGTGAATTCCATGATAAAAAAAAGTATTACAGAATTATACTCTAGCTCAAACTAATCCTATAAGAGAAGAGGATTTTTTTTCTATAAATTGTTATGAGGGGTCTCATAGTCCATCATGCAATTTGCAATATGAACATTACTAGCATTTACAAAAGGAGCCCTACTTTGTCTATAGGAGACCCTATTAGGATTGGTAAACTATATCATGTCTATTTATTGAACTGTAGTGTTGTCACCAAATGTATTTCCATGATGAAAGGAAAATATATAAGATGAGAAATCAAAGGATCAAAAAGTGAATGATAATAGTACTAGGTCAACCTGGTGGACCTAGTGCAAAATAGGGACTGTAAAACTATACTAGGTCCATTATATCGACCCAGTTTAGTGAATAGTCACTAAAAAAAGGTAAAGGTGTTGTAAAGAATACTAGGTTGACCAAGTTGACCTAACACAGTGTACAAGGACTAAAAAAGAAAATAGGTCAACAGGGTCAACCTAGCACAATAGACATGGAAGAAAAGAAAGTTGATACAAGCTATGAATTGAAGTGAGATATTTGTAAGCAATGTAAAAAAGTATTAAGTATTGAAAAGCAAATAAATAGTCAATTGAATTCATGTTATCAAATATAATTGATTCACACAAAGTAAAACTATTGCATTAACACTGGCTAATGCAATATTTTGCACACACAATTAATCAAAGAGCAAGCAAGAACATGAAAGTATATCTAGCTACTTGGTCAACCTAGAATTTTCATTAGATTATTAAGAATTATTTTAAGTGTGAAAGGAAGTTTGCTATAAGGAAGGTACTAGATAGTAATCTAAGGATAGTTTTAGGTAAGTTTAGGATGAAAAGTACTATAGTGGCAGTGATACAGGCTTGGTATTTGAGCCTACCCCCTCACTTCACAAACTATAATGATAAGGGTATCAGGTACTTATCTAAAATATATCATTAACCACACTTTATGTTTGACCAAAGAATTAATTCAACTTCCTCCTTGGTGATGAAATCCAACTAGGTTAGCCTGGGTTGATTGTTGATGTTTATGTGGTTTGGTCATGTGTGTAAAAGAATAGAAATAGTAAAACTAAATGATTAATTGAAAACCACCTAATTAGACTATAAGAGATATTCTAAGCATGCAAACAACTGAAAAGAAAGATGTGATTAACATATATGGTTTATTCCAATTTTGAAACAAGGTATAGTTAAGAAACTATATAGACAATCATAAAGAATAGGGTCAAACTTGTATTATGAAAGAAAAGTATAAAAATGAACTAGGTTGGTCAGGTTGACCTAGTTATTTTAGAAAACATAAAACACAAAACTAGGTACACAGGGTCGACCTAGTTAATTGTGTAGAGAAAGTTTTGAAGACTGTAAACGGTGAAAGGAAAGAACAAAAATAGAAAGATATAGATAAATATAAATTGACTTAAATGATTTAGAGATGAAAATAGAAAATATTATTGATCAAGAACCTTAGATAAAACTATCAAAAACCTATAAACTAGGTTGAGCTTGTTGACCAAGCAATACATAAACCTGCTGAAAATGCACTAGGTTAGCCTGGTCAACCTAGTAGGTTGGACTGGAAGTTTGAAAACTAGAAAAAACTTGTACTAGGTCAAGTTGGTTAATCTAGTTGTCTAAATAGAATCTAAAAGTTATAAAACCTATACTAGGTTGATTTGGTCGAGCCAATAACCTGTTCCTACAAACTTACACAGAGATAAATAAACTAGGTTAATAGGGTCGATCCAACTTAGTAAAGATATGATAAAAATAATGATGAATATAAATGAAATAAGTGAAAGAAATCCTACAAGGGTTTGATTCAAATTGGTTTCACCAGAATGTATGTAATTATAAATGCATCATGTCTATAAATCAATCCTAGATTGGATGGGATAGAGAACACCTACACTTATGATTGAGGGAATGCAAATGTTAAGTATGAGCATGACCAATGTGATGATCTACTAAACCTGATTAGGAGATAACTTATCACAACACACCATACGAGATAAGGTTCTAAATCCTATAGTCTAACACAATCTTATAATAATACTAAAAGATTCTTATGATTTAATATTTCACTAATCTAATAACAAGAAAAGTAAATCTAATCTAGTGCACACCAAAGCTTGTGGCACAAAGGGTGGGTTAAAAACAAAATAAATAAACAACTAAAATAAACATGTATAAAAGACATATACTCATGTCAATGTATACAAAATCCTAATACATGGAAGAGAAGAATAAAAATGCTCTATCTATCTACTCTTGCAAAGGAGGAGTAAATTTAGGAATCATTACCTTTGAAGATTAACCCACCAATCCTCAATATCCCACTTTGCCAAGGTGCTTTGTAAGAGATTTCCATGGTATGTAAGGACAACTAAGATTTAGCTCCAAGATACATAACCTATCCAAGCATCCAAAATACTTATCCACAAGATGAGATTAGAGCTCCAAATAAAGTATTTAACCCTAAATCTTTATTCCCCAAGTAGAATAGTCAATAGATATATTTTCATTTGCACTTCTTCACTTAATTATTTTCTCTTATCAAATGGTGGTAAATGACCTTATATATATAGTAGTAACTTACCCTAAAAACATTTAGGAATGTCAGTTGTGCTAGGTTGACCCGGTTGACCTAGCACATTTTTGGGGCTAATTCTATAGGTATATGCTAGGTCTGATAAGAGTCCAACAAACCAAAAGAGATAAAAAGTCCCCAAACTATGCTAGGTCAACCTGGTTGACCTAGCATAACTAATAGGTCAAAAGGGTGCTAAGGCAAGAAATAAAGAATAAAACATAGTAAATGATGGGAATAGGTAGGACTAAGAAGAATAAGCTCAAATTCAATGGTTTTAGGAGGATAGAGTGTGGATGGAAAGTGGCAAAAGGAATGACAATCTTATGAAGCACCAATGGCCTACCCACCCCTTTCTAGGTGCACCCCTTAAGGCATGCACTCAAAGATATTGAGACTTGATAGGTTCTTGCAAGATACAAAGTGTCAGTAATCAATAAAAGTTTGAAAATATTATGTGTATATAATTAGCATTGGGAATTTAGGCCACATTTAGAGTATTAGCAGAAGTATAAGACAATGGAGACATAGAAACCTTAAGAGGTAATCTTCTAGCTTGGATGAGACCATTATCAACTTTGATATCAAGATCATATGCTTTAGGAAGAGTGTAACCCCCCATGGATTGAAGCATGATATAAATTTTATTACCAATGGATCTCAAGTAGGTAGGGAACACAAAACTAGGAGGTAGCCTCATAGAAGGAGGCAATCTATTCCAAGTATTTGGAAACATCTCATTGAAGTCATGCATTATTTCTTTGGATCTTCTTTTGATAACATTGTGTTGATGTACGAGGAAGGCATGGTCACTTTCATTTCCAAATATTGAGGTAAATAACACTCCAAACTCATCCCATGATGTGATGCATCCACCTTCTAGAGTTCTATACCAATCAATATCCTTCACTCTAAGGGACATGGCAAGGAGTCTAATGACAATGTTCTATTGAGTGATGTTATGGAAGCTACAAAAGTTGGAAACATCCCTAATGTGTTCATTAGGTGTAACATGACTTTCACCATTAAATATGGGTACACCTTTAATGGAATTAGGAGGAATGACAACATATGCTTGAAGATGAATTAGATTTTTAGTATTAAAGGCATGGAAGGGATGAGGTCTAGCCATATCTTCTTTAAACTCTTTATAATACTCAATTTCTTCAATTTATTCAACCTCGTCATCTCTATCAAAATCTACTAGTTCTCTAGAGGGTATATAAGGCTGAGGATATTAAACTTCAAGGGGAAGTTTAGGCTGAATAGGTGGATTAATGGGGTTGAGCACTCTACTATAGACTGACCTAGTGAGAACCATGAATTATGAGAGAAAGTTTATAATAAGACAATGGTCTTGAACCAAATTTTACCTTGATGGAGTCACTAAATGCTGAGTAGCACACCAATTTATAGCTAATGTTTTCAAGATCAACATTCACCTTGACAAGCTATTTTGAAGACAACTGGTCCTATTGGGTGTGCCAAAATTGTTGTCACCAAATCTTGCACCCTAGAAGAGGGTGTTTAAGCCTTTTCTAGATTTGGGCAACATGGGAACACTTCTAGGTATGTGTGTGTATGTATGGTGGAAGTGAGGCCTTTAGATTTAAGGGTTAGTTCCTTAAATATATCCTAGAGGACTTTCACTATACTAATTATATTATTGTGGGGGTAAAGTGATAAAATTTTCATGAAATAAATATATTCTAAAAGGGTGTGTTAGCCAATTTTTACACCCAAGTTTTGCATCTTTCATTTTGGCTAAGTGTAGTATTATTAATTTGTTTATCCCCATAGAAAGTGTCAAGTGTTGTTTCCTTTGGAAGCATTTTTCAGTCTTGTTGCAAGTGTTGTTTCAATCTTTTTTTCAAGTGTTATTTATTTTTGCAAGGTTTTGCTTCAGGTATTTTGTTCAAGTTTCAAAGGAACTGTCTCTAAATTTTTGTCCGAAACAAAAAGGCTAAAGGAATTGGTCCATTTCAAGATTTTCGAAGGGTCACTTACAAAAGTTTGAAGGGTATTTTTCTCATGGAAGTGTCCTATGAAATATTTCCAAAGTGATATTTTTAATTTTTTTGAAGGGTCTTTATCTTGGAAAGGGACATTTTCAAAAGTCTGAAGGGATATTTTCAAAAAAATTGAAGGGTCTTTCTCTTGTGAAGGGACATTTTCAAAATGTTTAAAGGGATACTTTTTAAAAGTCTGAAGGACCATTTCTAAAGAAAAGGGATGCTTATTTATCTTATGAAGGGATATTTTCAATATTTTTGAAGGGTCTTTTCTTAAGAATTGGTCCTTTGCATTTTTGTTGAATGAATTATTTGAGACATTTTGTTTGAAAAAATATTTCTGAAAGACTTGGCTCTTACATTTTTTTCAAAGTAATTGGTGTTATCTCAAAAAAATTAAAATGTTCTTTGCAAAAGTCTGAAGGGACACTTGTAAAATTCCAAAGGGTCTTTTCTCGAGAAAGTTTCCAGGTCAAAAATCCCAAAGGGACACTTGCTAAAAGTCTGAAGGGTATTTTCTTGATAAAGTGTCCAATTCAAGCTTTCCAAAGGGACATTTCAAGATTGTCAAAGGGCATGTTTAGGATTTATAAAGGGTGAAAATAAAAGGGTCTATCGAAAAATTGTCTAGTAAGATTACCCAAAGGAATGGTCCCAGTAAAGTGACAGTTATATGGATGTCAACTTCAAGGTGATGAGCTAGTCATTGGTGTTTAAATAGTGGGTCCCAAGCAGATCAGAGGGGCTCATATCAACATTGATCAGATCATGATCTGATTCATTTTTTATGGCCAATCAAAGGAAGAAAGAGTAAGGATATTTGTACGATTTGAGAATTTAACTTGGTTGAGCTAGAATGAGTTTTCAAAGGATGTTTGCATTCACACACACATGGAGCTAGCATTCTGACAAATGCCATGAAGGCATACATGTATAATCCAAGTGATGCTTCTCCAAGGATAATAGAATGAGACTCTTCCCTATGCCATTACACACCTCATCAATCTGGTGAGAAGTTTTTAACATCAAGACAAATCAATAAAAAGTGGACTCATTTACATAACCACATTGATGCCATTACTCATCTTGAAAATATCTTTTTTCTTCTAGTGAAACCATTAGGGAACCATCTTTAAGAGATTGAGCTAGTTGTGTAACCACTTGAGGTGACATGGATCAATCGAATGGCCTGAATGAGCATCATTTGCAAAGATGGTTGTAGTTGAAGATAAAGACTTCTAACAATATTGATTCCTCTTTTTGGTGCTAAAAACCTCCTCCTCTTACTTCTTTCTTTCTATAAATGCATCCCTTGGGCTAGTAAAAAGATGACCACATAGTTTATGGTGAATCCCTACTATATTGATGTTATATTCTACCTTTAAGAATTAAGTACAAGTCTATTTATTTCAATATTTTAAACAATTATCTAGGTATGAAAGAGATTTATAGTGATAGTAAGTGATGATTTTCCATCATTCTATCCTTTATCCTTCATGCCTGAGTAAAAAATTTTAGTCTAGTAGGTCATACTGAGTGTGTTCAAGTGTGTTAAATTGTTGTAAGTGTATAACTATTTTTAAAATGTGAAAAGTTTTCCTTTTAATTATTTTTCTTTGTGTCATTTTACACATCTCACCTATGTATTTAAATAATTTTGTTAGAACCCCTTGGATCTTAAAAAAATGTTTGTGCATTTTGTTGTCTTGTGCATTAAGAATATGATATTCACATGGAAGATAATATCAATGCATCACCAATCCTATAGTAGGTTTAATTTTCAATAATTTCTAACTCTTTTCCTTTAAATCAAACTAGTTTTGATAGAGGTTATTTTGTAGAGATATATTTAGGGAGCTAGCCCTTTAAATCTAGAGGTTCATGTCCTCTATAGGTATACCCACATGCCTAAAAATGTTCCAATGTTGCCAAAATATGGAAGATCATTCAACACTCTCTTCTAGGGTGTAAAAATTTGGAGACAATAGTTTTGGCATGCTCGATGGGATAGCGGGTCCTAATTATTTACATGTCAAGGTGAATGCTAGTCTTGACAAGACTAAGGTTGTATAAATATTCTTAATCTAGCATTTGGTGACTCCAAAAGGTGAGAGTCTCTAGTTGTAGATCAATTTTCCCATGTTATACTTCATGGTCCTCACTAGGTCATCTAGGATTTGTTATCAAGCCCCTCTAGCTGAAGCCCTTCTTTAAGAATAATGCCTTGAACCATTCCTAATGCTTAGAGATCCTAGACAAGGAAAATTTTTAGAAGAAGTTGAGGAATTTGAAGAGATAAGAGATCAAGAGGAAAGAGGAAAGAGGATAATTGGATATAAAATAACCTTTCTTGGCCTTCAACATTCAAAATCCAATTGACCTTCTTATATATGACCCTATTCCTCCCAATGCTACAAATAATTTCCCTAGTTTCAATGGAGAGGGTTATATTACCCCATATGAGCATATAAGGGAAATTTCAAATTTTGGTAACTTTAATAATCTCACTTGATCCAACATAGCCATTATATTTCTTTTTATGTCTTTAAAAGGCAAAGCACCTAACTGGTATAGGAATTTGGAAGGTGGTTGCATCACAATTTGGGATGGCTTTGGAGAATTATTGGTAACTAGATTTGAGAATAAGAGTGACCATACTTCTTTAATCCATCAGATGAATGTGATAAGGAGAGGTCCTAATGAATCCATGGGATATTTTAATGAAATATTTCAAATGACATGGCATAGGTTATCACCTATCATGAGACCTCCTCCTAGATTTGTGTTTCCCACTTATCTCAAGGCTATCGATACTGATGTGGTAGTAATGTTGTAGTCAATGGGAGGATCTACTCTACCAAATGCATATGAGATAGCTATTGAAGATAAGAATAGCTTGATACAAGCTAGAAAGCCACCTCCAAGACTTTCCATGCCTTTGTTGTCTCATATTTCAGTTGAAGCTCCAAGCGTAGCATAATTTCCTAACACCAATGTCAAGCTAAGAACCTTTCCCAAGAAGGTGGATAATGCTATAGAAAAATATGAGGAAATTTGGTCATTATGTGCTCAACTCAAGCAAGTTTAGTTCCAAGTAAGTGCTTCACCTAACCCTCAATAAGGCTATAGAGACCACCCTAATACAACTACCAAGGAAGAGGACAAGGTCAACAAGGTTTTAATAGGCAGCCCAATGTCTCTAATCCTAATTCCACTCCTTCCATGAAGGTTGTTGTTCTAGTGCATGCTAACTTGGTCTAAGGGGAGGATCATTTATACCAATGGTGATAACCTCAAGGTCAGTTTATTTAGGATGGTGGAGAAGATGGCCAAGTTTTGGTGGCACAAGAAGAGTCTACTCCTTACATGACACTAAAAGAAGTGAATCTCATGCAAAGGGATATTAATGGAGAAGGTAGCAGCTAGAGTGTAGGTATGATAAACTTTCAATAAAAGGATGATTATGTGTTAAACTAAAGCATATCAATTACAACCAATAAAATAGCTAAGAAGAGACATCTAGGATATGTTTTGACAGTACATGTGACTCCAAGTGATGCCTCTCCAAGGCCAAAAATGAGAATCCTAGCATAATACCTACTACCAGTCATGTTTCTCAGCAAAGTCAGAGTGTGAGTAGGGTTGTCAATCCTATAATGTATCAAGTTTAGACTCCCTCTCTACCTTAAGAATACAATAAAAGGTGAATACTCCCCCTCTAAACATTATTAATTCTTGTAAGAGTACCAAGACAAGCATATCTCTTTGGGAAGTCTTGCATATGCCTGGTCAAAAAGAGCTTTTACAAGATTAGCTCATGAGCATTCATGTACCCCCCCCCCCAAACTTCAAAACACAATAGTGTAGCCCTTAACAATACTACAATTCATGTCTTAAATCCCTCCACAAATTTTTAAAATCCTCCACCCTTCTACCTGACACTCATTATGGGAGACAAGTTGGTTCACAATTGTATTGTAGATAGTGGAGCTAGTACCATTGTCATGCCTAAGGTGGTGGCTTATAAATTGGGATTGAAATATGAACCACATATTAAAGGTGTGTTTCAACTTGATGGAACTCTAACCAAGATATTGGCATTGGTCAAAGTTTTGAAAGTCTTTCTACATGATTTCCCAAGTTTCCCCATTATAAAAGACATTGTAGTGGTAGACCTTCCAACTCATTTTGATATCTACTTATCAAGGGACTTCATAGATAAGATAAGAGGGTACCTTTCTACTAACTAGTATTTTATAGATTTTAAAAATATATATGAAACCAAGGTGAATTTAAGGACACAACCTATAGCAAGGTTTCATATTAAGCCATATATGGAGACAAGTTCAAATCAAAATTATTTAATTAGTAAATAAGAAGAAGGTTTCATGAATGGTGAAGCATCCTCCACTCTTGAAGGTATTTATAATATTTTCCCTGATAAGTACAACACTAAAATTAATAGACTTGATCCATATACATTCATAAAAGATACTAATTTGGGAGTTTATTGTATGCGTGAAAAGGATGTTTTAATTCCTTCACTCACTAATGAAGATCATGAACTTGAAGGGATATGGGAAATGTTTTTTGATGGCTCAAGAAGTAAAGTAGGTGTAGGATCTAGAATTATGTTATTTTCTCCATCAAATAATCAATACTACTCCTCATGTATATTCCACTTCATCTGCACCTACAATGTGGCATAATATGAAAACCTAGTTCACAACCTCTAATGGGTGAAAAAGAGAGGGATCAAGAATTTGAGGGTTTATGGGGATAGTGAGTTGGTCATCCACCAAGTGAGAAATCAAGCTATATCCAAGAATCCCTTGATTAAATCCTGAAATCATAGGGTATGGAACCTATTTTAATACTTTGATGCCTTCAACATAAAACTCATACCAAGGGATTCAAATAAACATGTTGATAGATTGGCTGTCATTGGAGCATAGTTTGATGTGGTTGATAATGTAGGAAAGGAGAATGATTAGTCTCATATCAAGTTCATTGTTATGCCTTCCATTATATATAATGAAGTGTCATGGTAGGTGTTTTAAAGTGATGAACACATTGCACACTTCTTATAAAATGAGGTAGGATTCTCCTCGAGGAACCAAAAGAGACTACATGATCAATATGAAGAATAAGTTATTCATTTGAAGACAATCAAGATGCCTAAAGGGTTGATACTTTTGAGAGTGTTTTCAATGAAGATGATAAAAATAAGAAAGAAAGAGTGAGTATGTCCATAAAATAATAGAACTATGAGAGAGTCATGATTTACAAGGACAAACTTTTGAAAATTAGTAAGATATGCTCCTTGTCTGATAGGTAGGCCTTTATTAAATTATGAAAAGAATTCCATGACATATTTTCTTGGGAATATAAATATTTGAAAGGGTTTGATAAAAGTTTATCTCATCACACCATTTAGTTAGAACCTAGAGCTAAACTATTTAGGTAGAAATAAAGGCCTATCAATCCCAATATAGAGGAACTCATGAACAAAGAGCTGACCAAGTTGATTGAGTCTAGGATTATCTTTCCTATAAAACACTCAATTTGGGTTTCTAATCTTATACCTATCCAAAAGAAGAATGGAGAGATCAGACTTTGTGTGTATTTTTGAGACCTTAATAGAGTGTTTCTTAAGAATCGTTATCCACTACCTTCCATGGAACAAATTTTGTAGGTTATTTTAGGTTATCAATGCTTCTCACTTCTTGATGGTTATTTAGGTTACAATAAAATACTAGTGAATGAAGAGGATCAATTCAAGATAAACTTCACTAAAAAATGGGGGACCTTTTCCTATAGGAAGATTCCTTTTGGTTTATCCAATGTTGGAGCTACATTTTAAAGGGTAATGGACATGGATTTTAAAAGTTTGATCAATAAATATTTGCTTATGTACTTTGATGATATAAATATTTTTTTAAGGATTATATTGATCATATGTAACATATAAGGTAGATGTTTTAGAAATGTAGGTGTAGACACCTAAAATTGTC
Source organism: Torreya grandis (assembly GCA_037957365.1). Classification (NCBI taxonomy): domain Eukaryota; kingdom Viridiplantae; phylum Streptophyta; class Pinopsida; order Cupressales; family Taxaceae; genus Torreya; species Torreya grandis. The sequence continues at coordinate 3,644,030 of JARHVA010000783.1, read as the reverse complement.
CACCGATAACCTCCAATCAAGCTTTTGGCTAATTTCCACCTAAAATGTATAATTTTACCTAAAAACACTAAATCATGCTAAAAGATTTGAAATTGACATATTTAAATGCTAATTTTGGATAGGGTATCACTAAATGGGGTAATGAAATTTATGGGCCAGCTAACTTTGATTAGGTCATTCTGAGTCAAAATGCCAAATTTGCACCTAGATGCTTTGGATTGCTCTTTCTAATCAATTATTTTACACAAAATATGTGCCTTGGTTATTTTTTTTCAACAACATTCTAAATGGGAATATGGTTCCAACGCATCTGACAGTGCCTTCCAATTCCAATCTAGTCAAATTTAAGACCAATAATAAGACATTCTAATCAATTTGAATAATTTGTGCACAAAGTGATTAATCTTGCTTAAGATATAATTAACGCATACTAGAGGCCTAATAAATAATTCCACAAAAACTTGTTGAATAATTTATTTTGGAAATGAATATTGAATATCTACATCATCAAGTGACCTCATTTCTTGGGAAGACATCTTTAGACCATAAATGCCACAAATATTAGGATTCATGTCTCTCATGCCTCATAAAAGCCCTCCATGCCTCTTAATTTCCCCTTTTTCCAATGTCATAATGAGGATAATTATAAACTTAATTCCAAAAATTGAATTAATCCTCAACCACACATCTCAATCTTGAGATGGATGGTCTAGGTTGATTCTAGACATTCTCAAAAATTTATAAATAGAGAAGCCATGAACATCATTTTGGAGATATTTTTTTTGTACAAATTATAATGCACAAATATATTCAAGGACCCATTTAAACTATTGTTACCATGCCAAATTTATTCCAAGCCAAGGCAAACTACAAGCCACAATGTGCCAAGGAGAGATGGAGGTAGCCAAGCTTTTATTGCTAAGGGCTTTATGAGCACAAGTTGAGCAAGCCACTACTACAAAGTCATTTGGAGCATCTAAGGAAGGTAAAGGAACTCTTGTATTTGATCCCTTGCTTTTTATTTTTGCTTATCATTTGTTTTTATTAACTAAGCTCTCCCTAGTGTCTAGGCCTAGAGATGTTATGCTATTAATGTGTTTCTTTCATTTTGTCATTTTAAAACTAACACATACTAACCATCCTCTCTTGAGTAAAATTCTTAGATCACATATGGCATGCCTAGTTGGACAAGATGCATGTCACCCCTGAAGGAGATCATTTTTCAACTCTAAAATATTTATTTTAACCTTTAAAACTCTTGAAAATTGATTTTCTAACTTTATTTTGCCATTTTTGGTTGCCATAGTTTTTACATAGTAATTTATGTCGGTATAAATACCGACATCAGTTACTATCAGTTAGAAAAATTGGCATTGATTAGATTTTGATTAGCTAGAGTAACTGACGTTGGTGGTAATAACTGACATCGATCACTATGTTTTTTCAAAAACATAGACCTGAGAGCTAATTTTTCAAAGTTTATTATTTCAAACTCAAAAGGGATTTAAATATAAAGGACATGCTAACAATTTTGTTGCAGAACCAAGCTTAACATTTTCTCAAAACATGTTTAATTCACCTTTTCATGCTTAAAATTTGATTAGGAACCTTGTTTTTGGTGTTTAACAAAGAACATAGATGATTTGGTGAATGTTTTCAAAGTTTGAAACTAAGACCAAGGGATCAAATGAACACTACCAAAATTTTCATTTGGGTATAAAATTGAACACACTTGTCAATTCTTATTTGCAATAGTTGTTTATTTAGATTTTATTTGGAAAAGAGAGGAATGTTGCATGTATGCTCTTCCATTTTTACCCTATAGGAAACCCTTGGAATCAAAAGCGTTATTCTTATTTCAAATAGCCTAGTCCAAGGCGAAGAAAGAAAGTCATCTAAAGCACTCCCCAAAAACTCATCAAAGTTTGGGTGACCTTGAAAATGACCCTAAAGTCTTTCTATTTTCATGCTTCCTTTGTTTTTATGCATCTTAGCTTGTTAGGGGGACTTCATCATCTCCCACAAATTCTTTAGGGAAGCTTTGACCTGGGGTTTCATCTCCTAGAATTGACTTCATTTGTCTCTTTTGGAGTTGCACATGGGACATAGTGCTACTTTGGACATCACACTACACTAAACAAATAATAGGATGTAGTGATTGTAAAAAGGGCTAGACCTTTTTGTAACAATCCAAGTGATATAGACCCAAAATCTATGATTTTATTTTGCATTATTTGGTGTGAAATTCATTATGCAATTGATTCCTCTAGATCGTTCAAAAAATTGTTAGATTTTAGACAAATCCTCACTTGTCATAGAAGTATTATTGGTACAAGGTGCACCTCAAGGTCCTTGTCATAGTACTATCATTTGAGAGAAGGGGGTTGTAAAAACCCTACTATATAATTCACATTTACTTTTGGATGAACACTTAAAATCATCTCAAATGATGTATATTGATAGATTCCAATAATACCAAGCAACCTTGTCAGTTTAGGATCTAAGAATAGTTAATTAGTTGGTCTTGTCCTAGATTAAAATCTTGTTTGGAGTCAAAACTTGGTGTAAACCAATAATCCAAAACCAAAAACATATTCCAAATTTTATTTTGAATAAAGACATATTATGCTACCCATGTGAGATCATCGATTTTCCTTGTTCAAAAATTTCATCAAAAGATTGAGAGTCATATCATCCACTTTGGTATAGTTATGTTACCCAATTAATTCTAGGCCTTTACCAAATTTTTTTATGTCCTTTACTTATAATCTAAATTTGGAATTACACCTTTATAAGTTCATAGGGTTGATGTGTTCAGTGGGTTCGCCATTTTCACTAAACTTGAGGGAACTTAGGTTTAACTTCCAATTTAGGTTGAAGGTTATTTAAGACTCATAATCATTATCAACACTTGATAGACTTAAGCCATTTTATGTTAAACACTTTCACTTTAAGTCTATGCACCACAACATTTTGAGTCAAGAAAGGTAGTGTTATGCTATCAAAATTATAGGAAAAACATCTTTTCCTTAGAGAGTTTATAAAATAAACCTTTTTTGTCACACTTTTTGGGTAGTATAGCATCGTTAGGCTGCCCAAAACATTTCAAAAATTGTTTCATAGACCCTCTTACATAGAGTTCTAAATTTGTTCTTACATTTCTAGGCTATTCCAAGTGTAATTTTGTGATCCTTTGTTTAAAACATAGTTATATTATTCACCTTTGTCTATCTTGTTTGTCAAACGAACCCAGTTTTATACCATTTTTTGTGAGAAAGTAAATGTTAGCTAAATTGCCTTTTATTTCATACCTTATACCTAGTTGACCAAGTTCATGTCCAAAAATCAAATGCCTAGTGTTTGCTAGAAGTGTTTCAAATCTTTTAGATTAAAACTTTCATCCATTTTCAAAGTCTAGATTTTGACGTCATTTGGCTAAGAGTCCTAACATGTACCTTGTTTGAGCCTAGCTTTTGATGTTGTGTTTGGCCAAAAGACCTAGCAACTTTTAAATTTCCTAGATTAGACTGATTTGAAACACTTCAACATTAGAGTTTGTCATTTTTATTTTAGGTCCATTTACATGCTTACCTTTGTGTGAATAGTGAAATGTTAGATACTTTATGCTAGCTTGTTTCCTCATAAACCTTTGCATAAACATACTGATCCTTTTGACAAATCTAGACCATGTTAGAACATCATCTATTTTAGACATTGTACTTTTTAGAGTTTGTATAACTACTTGACCTTTTATCTCAAAGCATTTACTATGAATCCCAACATGTATTCCTATACTCATAGTGGACTCATGTAAAATCTAGGGATTAGTAATGTGGTTATGCAAGAAGAAATGGTGCAAGACCCCTATGTAGATAATATTGCTTATGAGATATATTGCTTATCCCTCTTATAATAATCAATCAGGGGCATAAAGCTAAGATATATTGGCTAACTATTTGGCTAACACACCACCTTACATATAATATTACCAAGAGCAAACCATGAAATACCTAGCTATAATATCCATGATAGATAAGCTAGTTCTTCAACAATCATATTCTACTAATACAGCTTCCACATATGATCCATTTTTGTTTGAGTGACATTTTTTAGAGAATAAAGGTGAGATTTTGGTTAGATCCATAGAGGTAGGGGCTAATTTTCCAATAGACATCCCCCATGAAAATTTACCAAGTCTAGTAAGAGTGCCCCACAATATCATTTATGATTAGTAGGCTTCTTCTAGTAAACCTATGGCTCTAGTCCAAACAATGTATCAAGACCATAATATATCCAATCAAGGCAAAATCCTTATGAAATATCTCTTTAACTAAATGCAAACAACATACCAAACCTACCTAAATTTAGCATGTGATTTCAATCAGATGAACATGGTGAGTAAGCCTCTTATTGACCTAGTACCTTCAATAGGAGTGTTCATAGAATTACTTGGACAAGAGAATATAAGTTATGACCCATTCATACAAACCATTTCAAAAGATAACTTGATGCATATGCTTGTTATTGAAGAACTACCTTTGGCCTTTACACTAAATAGTGAGCCATATGTAATAGATAATGTGAAAACAACATCCAGTCCCAATCAGAGTGGTACTAGTGCACAAAAAACTATCCAAAAACATGTTCCCATAGTTAATCCTATAATTAGGTAATCATACCAAGGATTAGATGTTTTTACACCCCAGCCTCAACCAACTTCTTCCTTAAGTGTGCAACCTATGGGGTTAGGTAATCAAACAATGGCTGATGTAACCCCTCAATGATAAAATGTGATGAACCCTAATCCTCCTTAACTAGTAATGAGTAGTATTCCAAAAAAATATGCATAATATAATGTATCTACACAATAGAGGATAAATACATTTCCACCTCAATAAGAGGCAACAAATGTTTTACCTCACCAAGTATCGATGAACACACCTTTTTAATCATAGACTAATATGCCAATCTAAAAGTAAGAAATGAATAGTCAATAATGTATAAATATTGGTCAATGGTAGATGTCAAATCTATAACCTAATTTCACTTCCTCATAGGGATTTTTGCAACAAAGAGGTCCTCATGTTTCTTAGGTACCTACTAGACAACCTTTGGTTCAAAATGTGCCATAAATCTAGAGATAGGGTCTTGGTCCACTAGTTCCCACTCAATAACAAGGTTTGATTAGTCAATATCATGTCCCTTTTCAACCAAAATAGGCAAAGTATAATTATATCCCTCCAACCAACCATAAAATCCCCTAGGTTAAACCTTTAGTTCTAACCTAAACTAGAATACCATGTAGCCAAATATGCAATTTCAAGTACATCCCAATCCACATATGTGTATTCCTAGTCCATTCCCCAACCAAAAAAATATACCCCAATAGATATCTCCATCATACCTTGGTCAAAGTGTTCTAATTGTGACCTCCAAACCATCTATCCAAACCCAAATTCTCCATCAAATCAATATTCCATTTAGTTTCCTATCCCAAGAATTGTAATAGATGAAGGATGTAATTGCTACCATTCAAGCTAGGAAGTATACCAAATAGTCAAATTAGATGACGTATCTTCCTATCCACTCAATATGGATTATTTGTATACACCATTTTCTCTAGGATATGAACCACCAAAATTTGATAAATACAAAGGGAAAGGTGATCCTAAGGCTTATTTGATAGAATTCTTTATTGCATGTCAACCAGTGGCATATAGTGACATATACTTTTTTCTATTATCTCCAAGGAGCTTGGTTAGACAATCCTTGGAGTGGTTTTTTAAGATGCCCAAAAACTTAGTATTATATTTTGATGATCTTTCTAATAAGTTTGTGCAACACTTTTCCTATAATCTCAAACATGAGATTTCATTAGTGGACTTGACACAAGCAAAGTCAAAAGCTAGGGAGTGTTTTGTGAGTTATTTACAGTAATGGAGAACCTTTTCAAGCTATTTCACCCACAATTTACTAGATAAACAATTATCTATTATGTTTATCAAAAATTTACATAGTGAGATAGCTTATCATCTAGAATTACAATGTGCACATACATTCAAGGAGATCATTGATAAAGGTTTGTTGATTAAAAGGGTGTTAATCAATAAAGGAGTCATCAAGATTAATTAAAATAATAAAAATCAAGATATCAATCATGTAAATGACCAACATCCCATCTAATCATAAGCATCATAACTAGCACAGGCCAATAATCATGAAATATTAAAGTAATTCAACTGCAATAGGAATGTTGTGGGAAATGGAGTAACCAAATCTCATCATGTCCAAACTATGTAGACATCATTTTCACCACATTTTTAGATTAATCCTACCTAGAAACCTCTCCAAATAATGCTTCAACATAATAACCAAGACCTACACAAACAATATAACATTCATTACCATTGCAAACCTCTCCTCCTATAAGAACCATCCATGCACGTCGTGTCTTTAGTGACCTAAGAGAACCTATTGAGTCTATATTTTTCAATATTTTTACCACTAATCCAATTATTTAGCCCATACCAAAACATTATCCATAAGGCATTCCTTATCTTGATTGGGACCATGAAAATGAATTCTATGACTATTATTAGATCAATAGGCATAATCTATAAAGATGTGTCTAAATTAAGCATTGAATTAAGAATATATTGGAGAATGGGGAGATAAAATTGGATAATGATGCTTCCATGTCCAATAAAACTCTTGGGATATATCAAAACCCCTTTCCCTAACATAAAAATCAATAGAAGCAAACTAATCAATAGTAACAACAACGGCCAATGCAGCAGCAAAATCAGCAGTATCAAAATCAAAGGCCGAACTAGTAGAATCAACAAAGTCAATAGTAAAACCCACAATGATAGAACAATAGACAAAACCAAATTCATAATGGTAAAAATAAATAAACCTACCATGTAATTTCACATGACTACAATAGGGTTAGGTCATATTTCAAGGGGTAACATTAATACCATCTCTATTAATCCTAGACTAAGTACTAATTAGCTTAGACCATTGCTAAATAACAATATTCAAGAAAATTACATGGATAATCCTTCTTTAACCTAGGAGTGCATATAGGAAAACCAAAAAACTAGGACTTCCACTTTTGGATTTTATAGAAACAACTCATTCTTGCCATGTGACCACATGTAAGTGCACCAGTAATTGAGACTTATCCTATCTAGTCCCACACCATTTCCAATAGCAATTAGCAATAATGATTTGGTATTTAATCTTGATTATGTAATCACAACTCAGAGGTTAAATATTACTATCCTAGGCCCATAACCATCTACCACCTTATCATCCAACCAATTGTTCAACCTTGGAATAAACCATTCACTATTGACCAAGACAAGAAGTTTGATATTATGGAATGATTATAGAAGACACCAGCACAAATTTCTATTTTAGATTTTCTACGAATGTCAATAATCCACAAGAACATCTTGAATGAGTTTTTTACCTAATCCACTATTGCTAGTGACATATCCCCTAGTAAATTCCAAGCTTTGGTTGGACACTTAGCTTCAGCCAAACAAGTCACATTCGACCAAAGCAATATTTCTTCCCTTGGCCCACTCTATACAAATCCATTATACATAAAGGTTTATATAAGATGACTTAAAGTGAAATGTGTCCTTATAGACAATGGATCCAGCCTCAACATAGTGTCCCTAAAGTTCATCAAGCTTCTTAGGTACATAATGGAAGATCTCCAACCAGAAACAATAACCATCAAAGCTTATGATAATTAGGAAAGAGAATCACATGGCATCATTAGTTTTCCAATTATCATTGGGCCTTTAACCCATGATAAACTTTTCCATGTGTTGTATCTTAAGTTATCATACAACATGCTTTTAGGTAGGCCTTGGTTACATGAGATTGGTGCAGTCCCATTAACACTGTACCAATGTATCAAGTTTTCCCACTCAAGGATGGAAGTGAATATTCTAGGAGATTTAAACCCATATGAACACTACAAGAATCTTGAGGCCAAATTTCAAAGCTATAATTATTAGTATGATATGAATCCAAGTTTTAAGTAAGATAGAGGAAAAACTATACTTATTGATCCTTCATCAGATAATTAAATTGATCCTAATACCTTCAATTCCCTTTCCCACATGCCACCTCTTGAAGCTTCTAATAATTTCACCATTTTAGATAATGGATAAAAAGAATATGTGACCCATGATAAATTTCATATTTCCAATCTTCCTCAGAATCCTAAAACCTTTGGGCAACCTAAATTCATCCCACATATGCATTGGTAACAAAAGAACAAAGATAAGGGACCTATTATATTTGTACTAGCAATTGGGCTAGGACCTAACCCTCTTAAAGGGGATGAATCATGGTTATACAATGATAACCAAGCTAATTTTTATAAAAATTCAAAGTATCCTATTCCCAATAGGATCATTGAGCATCACAATTATGAAAGAAGAGGCTTCAAAATGAATCAACAAGAAACCATTGAGCTAATTTCCATGACTAAGTATGAAAGACCTTATGGACTTGGGTTTAAAACACTTAGGGGTGACCCCACATATCATTTTAAATCCATCACTAGTGACTCATGATGATAATGCTAATAGTGAAGTAGAGTATAATCATAGTCTCACCTTTGATAACCTCATGAAAACCAACCTATTTGATAAAAATACCATTTGCACCCTTACCTTGGCCATTCATCACAACCATTTGCCATTATATTATCCCTAAATGATAAATTAGGACCAATAAGAATCTAGTCTATTGATTGATGAGTTCTATAATGATGAGGCATTCTATGCTTTCTTAGGCCTTAGAGACAATGTTCTATTAGGAGAACACAAATTAGGATTCTCAATCACATTGGATCCAATAGCCTATTTTGGAGAATGAGTGAACACCCTTAGCCAAAAACAAATAAGTAAAACATTGAGGTCCCAAAGTGAAAACCTCTTTAAGGTGCTTTATGACTAGGGAAAAAGCAAAGATAAAGGCTAGTCTAGTGGTGAAAAGTTGTTTTAGGCACTATTAGATGGGGTTGTTCATTCTTCTTCAAATTTAGACTAGGAGATCACCAATGACAAACTTGCATATGGATCTGAGTTTAGTTTTGAGCAACAAGTATTTGATCAAATTCTCCAAGAATTTATGACTATTTTTTTTACATGGCTAGATCTCCCACTAGGGGACTTAGATTCATCATGCCTAGGATAAGTTGAAGAGCAAGTCCTAACAGAGGACCCTGACATAGTCTAATAGTTCAAGTGGTTGCCTACTATCCTAGAATATGGTTTGAACCTTCTAGTCAAAGATACAATAGAGGTAAATATCATGACTCCATCAGACTTGAAATGGATAAAATTAGGAGTGTCTCTCACTGATGAGGAATGTGATGTATTTACAGCTCCATTGAGAAGTTTGTGGATATTTTTGCATGGGCCTATTCTGACATGCTAGGTTTAGACCCTACCTTAGTTCTACACCACCATGTGGTTAATATTAATGCCAAACTAGTAAAATAAAAGATTCATAAGATGCATTTTCATATTTCTATATTGGTAAAGAAAGATTTGGAGAAACTCTTAGAAGTAGGATGTATCTGATCCATTGACTACTCAAAATGGATCTCTAATGTGGTACCTATTAGTAAGAAGCTGGAAGGGATTAGAATTTGTATTGATTTTTTTGACATCAACAAAGCTTATCTTAAAGATGACTTTCCATTACCTAATATCAACATGATCATTGACTCTATGATTGGTTATGAAATTCTTTTGCTCATGGATGGATTTTCAGGATACAACCAAATCAGAATTGCACCAAAAGAACAACATAAAATAGCATTCACCACTCTGTGGGCAATATTTTTTTATTAGGTGATGCCATTTGGTCTTAAGAATTCTAGAGCTATGTATCAAAGTTCCATGACTATCATATTCCATGATATTACTGAAGACTATGTCAATGACATATTAAGAAAATCCAAAACTAGAGTTAACCATCCAACAGTGCTATGTAAGATATTTAAAAGACTACAAGAGTACAAAGTTAGACTAAATCTAAAGAAATGTGTGTTTAGTGTAACTTCAAGCAAACTACTTAGCTTCATTATGTATCATAGAGGTATTGAAGTCGATCTATCTAAAGTTCATGATATAACCAAGATGTTGCCACCAACCAATAAAAATCAACTCTATAGTTTATAAGGTAAGATCCAGTCAATCTGATATTTCATCTCTTAATTAGCAGATAAATGCCATTCATTTACACACCTTTTTAAAGAAAGGAGTTTCATTTCACTAGGATGATCACTGCTAAATATATTTTCAATAACTCAAATATTATCTTGTTAATCTACCTATTTATTACCTCCTTGTCAGGAAAGCCATTCTTGTTATACTTATCAGCTACCGATCATGCTCTGGGGGCACTCTTGTCTCAACATGATGACAATGGAAAGGAGTATGTTGTATACTAATTAATTTTTACTTTATCTACATATGAACATAAATATGAACCTATTTAAAAATATTGTCTATCTATGGTTTTCATAGCTTAGAAACTACATCATTACATGTTGAATAATAAAACCATGGTCATTTCAAAGTTATATCCACTAAAGTATCTACTATCTAAAATAGCCCTGCAAGGTAGAGTGGTTAAATGGATTATGCTTCTTAGTGATTTTGGCATAGATTATGTCACTCAAAAATTAATCAAAGGACAAGTTCTTATAGATCAACTTGTTAAAGCACCTCTCATAGATGCCCATCCACTCATGTTTCAATTTTTTGATTAATCTATCATGACCGTCATTGACACACCCCTTGAAGAGAAACCTTGGAAACTATATTTTGATGATTCATTCACTACACATAAAATGGGGGTAGGCCTATTATTTACTACACCATAAGGGGATCTAATCTCTAAATCATTCAAAATCAACTTTGCTTGTACAAATAACATGGCTGAGTATGAAACACTTGTTGCAAGACTTTGAAAAGAAGTCCATTAGAATATATCTCATCTTTAAGTTTATGGTGATTCTCATTTAATCATCAATCAGGTCATAAATCATTTTCAAACCAAAGATGACAAGCTGGTTCCATATAAAGACATGGTTGACACTCTTAAACAATAAATTTCCAACATTTAGTTTGAGTACATATCGAGGGATAGTAATAGAATTGTAGATGCCATGGCTACTTTGGCTCTCTTATTCAATAAATAGATAAAGCTAGAGAGTGTTAATTCCTCATCAAGAATTTTTTAGCACCAACTCATGAATGTTCAACCATTACTATGATTTGTGATGTTATTGGTCCTAATTCTATCTAGTACTCAGATCTTTAAAACTACCTTCATGACCAAGTTTTACCACTTAACCTCTCTCAAAAACAAACCAAATATTTCATTCATCATTTCACTTGTTATACTCTACTTGGATCCACTCTTTACCATCATAGTTTTGATGTATCTCTACTTCATTATTTAACTTAGATAGAGTCTACACTCTCGTTAAGAGAAGTTTATGAAGGAGTATGTGGAGCTCATTCTAATGGGGTATTCCTATCCAAAAAGTTCTTGTGTACTAGTTATTATTGGCCCATAATGGATATAGATGCCACTGCATATGTAAAAAAGTCTAACAAATGTCAATGTCATGTTAATTTGATTCATGCCCTAGTAAAAACTTTGAAATTGATGTTGACACCATGGCCATTTTCTACATGGAGATTTGACCTCATTAGGAAGATTAATCCCACTTCATCTAATGGCCATAAACATATTTGTACCACCACCTAATATTTCACTAAGTGGGTTGAAGATATATCCCTCACTTATGTGACTAGAAAGCAAATTTTCAAATTCATCTTCAACCATCTCATCTACCACTACAGTATCCCTTCTAACATTATATCTGATAATGGATGATCATTCAAGAAAAAATATGTAGACCAGTTGTGTACTCAATATAACATAACACAACATTTTTCTATAGCATATTACCCTTAAGGTAATGTCTAGGCTGAGGCATCCAAAAAAACCATTGTCAACATTCTCAAAAAGATTGTCAATGATGTTAGTTGTGATTGAAACCTCTAGATATTCCTTTCCCCTTGGGCATATCATACCAATAATCATACCCCCAAAAGAGCCACTCCATACTCACTTTTTTATGGTACTAAATCCATCCTTTCCATTGATGTCAAATTACCTTCACTACACATTGCTTTCAAGCATGTCTTGGATGATCATGACTATTGAGTAGCTCACCTACAATAACTAGACCTACTTGATGAGAAATTCATGGTTGTGCTCAAAAATATTCAAGCATATTAGAGTGACTCAAATTCCACTATAATTGGTGTGTTAAGTATAGAAAATTTGAACTTGGAAATCTTGTTCTTAAAGAAAACCAAAAGAATACCATGGTTGAGAAGAAACATAAATGGAAATTCAAAACCAAACTAGATAGGGACTTTCATCATCACTATAGATTATGGATCAGGAGTATACAAGCTTTCCACATAAGATGATGATAAACTTTTAGAGCCAATGAATATTATTCATCTCAAGTGGTATTGTGCTTGAATGCTAAGGTGTATTTTTTGTAAGGATTATTTTAGTTATACCATTTTATCACTATTCTTATTTATATAAATACCATTCTTATCTATCCTCTTTTCTATATCCACTTTCTACTTCTGACCTATCAAGCTAGCATGTTCTAAAGCCTAGCCCATTTGACCTTGGATTTTATCATTTGTTACATAATTTTAGCATCAAGGTATTTGATCAGTTTATTAGTTAATTTAAGTACTTTAGTTAATTAGAACCATATGGAGAAAACTTAGTCACCTCCTTCCTTTTCTTTTATTCCCCTATTTTTTTTGTTTGTTAATTTTTCACCTATTTTCTATGGGCAATGTTCATAGGGTTTTTGTTGAGTGTTTCTTTGTTTGATTTTTTATTGTTTTGTTTATGTCTACCTGTTTGTTTGTTTTTAGCACTATTGCCTTGATTCAATTTATGTGTATTCATTGGGTGATTCCTTGCCCACACTTACTCTTGAATTCATCCATATTCATATGTTTGCATTGTCATCATGGTTTCTATCATTGGTGAATTGTGTTCTATTAAGTATTGGATTTTGGGAGTCGGTATTTATGCATATTTTAGCCAAGTCCTCATGATGTTATACCATGATGCCTACCAATACATGATACAACAAAACTCAGCTTCAATATGTCTATTCATAAATGGTGGCATCTCTTTGGCACCAACATCCTGATTCAATCCCAATCATAATTGAAATAGAGTAATTAACCATGAAATAATTTCAACCTTTATTAGTTTAGATGAGCATCTCCCTATTAATATGTTGCTCTAATTCATTATTACCCTCTATGTTAAGTTATCATCATCCTCAGTGAATTTTATCATGTTTTCCATAATCAAGGTCTAATTATTATAACCACCTATGGGAAAATCATTATACACCATCCCACCTACATTTCTCAATGATTATAACCACCTTTGGGCAAATTATTGTGTTGTCACCACTTTAATTTTTCTACCTATATAGGGGCATGTTATTATCTTATTTATCTATCCTAACTGGGGTAGCTCCATCTTCTCAATGATTATAACTACCTTTGGGCAAATCATTGTGTTATCATACCACATTTACACTATTGGGGTACAATGTTTACAACCACCTTTGGGAAAATCATTGCACACCATCCCACTTGTATTCTCAATGATTTTGAATACATTTTCACTATCATTATGTTTTCACCCCATCATCTTTTCTTTCTTTGGTACCCTCACTTCACCTCTTTCTTTTTAAGGGATCATTTATTGACATACTTGTGCCAACCATTCCCTCAAGGGAACATCATATAGTTAATTTATTATCCTTACAATTATAAGCATACATGACCTTTACATTATTTGAGAATAAATTATTGTGCTTATAGCTTGCAATGCCTTTCCAAATAGGGGCAAAATGTAGACACCTAAAACTGGCCACTGATAACCCCTAATCAAGATTTTGGCTAATTTCCACCTAAAATGCACAATTTGGCCTAAAAACACTAAAGCATGCTAAAAGATTTTAAATTGACATATTCAAATGCTAATTTTGGCTAGGGTATAAATAAATGGGGTAATGCAATTTATAGGCTAGCTAACTTTAATCAGATCATTCCAAGTCAAAATGCCAAATTTGCACATGGGTGCTTTGGATTGCTTTTTCTTATCAAATCTTCTACAAATGATGCATGCCTTGGTTATTTTTTATTATCAACATTCTAAATGGGAATATGGTTCCAATTCATATGATATTTCCTTCTAATTCTAATCCAATCAAATTTAGGACTAATAACAAGATAGTCTGATCAATTTGAATAATTATTACACAAAGTGATTAATCATTCTTAAGAGATAATTAACCTAAATTAGAGGCCTAATCAAGAATTTCATGGAAATTTGTTAAATAATTTTTTTTGGAAATGAATATTGAATATCTGCATCATTAAGTGACCTCATTTATTGGGAAGACATCTCTAGGCCATAAATGCCATAAATATCAGGATTCATGCCTCCGCCTCATCAAATCCCTCCATGCCTCTTAATTTCTCATTTTTCCAATGTTATGATGAGGATAATTATAAACTTAATTCAAAAAATTTAATTGATCCTCAACCACACATCTCAATCTTGAGATGGATGGTTTCAGTTGATTCTAGACATTCTCAAAAATCTATAAATAGAGAGGCCATAAACATCATTTTGGAGCTATTTTTTTTGGTGTAAAGTTATAATGCATAAATATCTTCAAGGAGCCATTACAACTAGTATTACCATGCCAAATTTATTCCAAGCCAAGCCAAGCTACAAGCCATAAGGTGCCAAAGAGAGATAGAGGTAGCCAAGCTTCTATCACCAAGGACTTCATGAGCACAAGCTAAGCAAGCCAATACTATAAAGGCATTTGGAGAATGTAAGGAAGGTAAAGGAACTCTTGCATTTGGTCCCTTAATTTTTAGTTGTTTTTGTGATTTGATTTTGTTAACTAATCTCTCCCTAGTGTCTAGGCTAAGAGATGTTATGTTATTAGTGTGTTTCTTTTATTTTGTCATGTTGGAACTAACATCATACTAACAATCCTCTCTTGAGTCAAAGTCCTAGATCATAGTAGGGAGTATGTAATATACCTTAATCCAAAAAATTACATCTTTGTTATCCATGAAGGTAAGTTATTGGGTCATATTTTTTCAAAATAAGGCTTGTCTATTGACCTTAAGAGGATTAAGGCTATTATAGGCTTGTCTTTGCCTCAACACAAGAAAGGACTTCAAAGTTTCTTGGGGAAAATAATTTTTTTTTAAGTTTTATTCTAGGATTTACAAATATGGTAAATCCTATCACAGCCATGCTTAAGAAGAACCAAGATTTTGCTTGGACAGAGGAAGGTTAGATTATTTTTGAGGTAATCAAGCAAGTAATTGAAAAATATCCTACTCTCCTAAACCCAAACCTTGCCAAAGATTTCATACTCTATACCTTTTCTTACTTTGATAAAATCTTAGCTATGCTTATGCAAAAGAATGATGAAAAGGTAGAGCAACCAATTACATTCTTCAGCATAGGATTAGAAGATTATGAGGTCAGGTATACATTTATTGAGAAACAAGATCTAGCTATGATAAGAGTATTGAAGAAGTTTAGATACATGGTTTCATATAATAATATGCATATCATGGTTTATCATCCTAGCACTAAGGAGTTTCTCATAAGTAAAGACCTTAATGAAAAGAGAGTTGGATGGATTACCAAAGTAATGGAGTATGATGTCGATATTAAGGTGAAAAACTTGGTAAGAGGAAAAGGGCTATGTGAGTATTTATCTTTAGATTTTCAAGATCTAAAAGAGGAAGTCTTGATCAACCAATTTTACCCCTAACCAACAGATCACATACAAGTTTAAAGTTGGACACAATACATCATTAGTTTCCTACAAAATAAGGGGTACCCCAATGGCTTGAATAAGTCTCAAAGGAGATATTTTAGATTATAGACCATTCCTTACTATCTTGTTGATGGTGTTATCTTTAGGAAATATGTGAATGTTGTGTTGTTGAGGTGTGTTAATAGTGATCAATTTGATATGCTTCTAGAAAGGTTTCATAATGGTCTAGAGGGAGGTCATTTCTCTCCTATGATGATAATTGCAAAGGTAATGAGGGTTGGTTACTATTGACCTAGTATTTTTAAGGACTATTACCATTGGGATAAGATGTGTTGTAAATGTGCCTTACTTGTAGGAAAATAGAAACTTGTAGTCCCTCCATTGAATCCTATCTAAATAGACTAGCCTTTCAAATAATGGGGCCTTGATTTCATTGGTGTGATCAACCCTCCATCAACTGCTAAACACAAATGGATATTGACTGCTACTGACTACTTCACAAGGTAGGTAGAGGTTGTTGCATTGAAAGAGGCAAGTGAAAATGCTATCTTGGAGTTCAATGAGAACATTATAACAAGGTTTGAAGTTCCCCATCTTATCATTTTTTATAATGCACTTATTTGCATAAGTGTTAAAACTTTTGATTGGGCAAACAGGAATGGAGTTTACTTGAGTACCTTATCCAACTATTATCCTCAAGGTAATGGATTGGTTAAATATACTAACAAGAATCTCATCAAGATTATTAAGAGGACATTAGATAACAATAAAAGAGCATGGCACAATAAGTTAAAGATAACCTTATGGGTTGACAGGATTACTCCTAAGAGATCAATTGGTAATTCTCCCTTTGTGCTTGTTTATGGGAGAGAGGCTAGGTTGTCCATATCTCAAGAACTCCCTACTCTAGAACTTGCACAATAGTTGTAACTACTTGAAAATACTCTAATAGAATTCATATTGATAGAACTAATGAAGCTATAAGAAGTAAGAGACAATGCACATAAGGCCATGGAACACCACCAAGTACTCATGAAGAATTACTTTGACAAAAGAGCAAGTGAAAGAGTGTTCAAGGAAGGTGACTTGGTCTTGAAATGGGATGAAGATAAAGAAAAATTGAGTAGACATACAAAGTTTAATACTTTTTGGAGTGGCCCTTACATCATTAGAGAGTGAAAGCAAAGCAACTCCTTTCAGCTGACCAAGATGAATAGAGAAGAATTACCTATCCTTGTGATTGGGATACATATAAAGTTTTGCTATTAGTCCTTACAGGTCATGTTTGTAAATAGTAGCTTAAGTGTGTGTGTTTATTCTAGTTTTGTTTTGGTTTGTCATTGTGTTCCCTAAGTGCTTTGAAGCACAATTGTGTTTCCTTCATTTTGTTCGGTGTGTGTCTTAACCTTTGTACATATAATCAACCATCTTATGTGTTTTATCATTTTTTGGGTGCCTATATGCATGACTCCATGCCCAATGAAAGGATTTAGGCAACTGGTCTTAGGCATAGCAAGCATGTCACCCTTAAGAATCACCAAGAATTTTAGCCCATTTTTACACCCAAGTTTTACATCTTTCATTTTGGATAAGCATATCATTCTTGATTTGTTTATCCCCATAACAAGTGTTAAGTGTTATTTCCTTTGGAAGCCTTTGTTTGGTCTTGTTACAAGTGTTATTTTGAGATTTTTGTTAGGTGTTATTTATTTTGGCAAGGTTTTGCTTCAGGTTTTTTGTTCAAGGCTCAAAGGAATTGTTTTAAACTTTTTTTCCAAAACAAAAAGTTTGAAGGAATTGTTCCATTTTAAGCTTTCTGAAGGGTCACTTACATAATTTTGAAGGGTTTTTTTCTCATGGAAGTGTCCTTTGAAATATTTCCAAAGGGACATTTTCAATTTTACTAAAGGATATTTCTCTTGCAAAGGGACATTTTCAAAAAGTCTGAAGGGACATTTTGAAAAGTTTGAAGGGAAATTTTCAAAAAGTCTAAAAGGACACTTTAAAAATGTCTGAAGGGTCTTTCTCTTACAAAGGAACATTTTCAAAAAATTTGAAGGAACACTTTCAAAAATTCCAAAGGATCATTTCTCAAGCAAAGGGATGCTTTTTTATCTTTCAAATGGACATTTTCAATATTTTTGAAGTGTATTTTCTTGGGAATTGGACCTTTGTATTTTTGCTAAAGGAATTATTTCATACTTTTTATCCAAAATAATATTTTTGAAATAATTGGCTCTTACATTTTTTTCAAAGGAATTGGTGCTCTCTCAAAAATTCTGAAAGGTCCTTTGAAAAAGTCTAAAGGGTATTTTCTTGAGAAAGTGTCCAGTTCAAAAATCTTGAAGGGATACTTACAAAAAGTATGAAGGGTCTTTTCTCAAGAAAGTGTCTAGTTAAATCTTACTAAAAAGGGCATGTTTACACTTTTTGAAGGGCAAAAAGAAAAGGGTCCATAGGAAAATTATCCAAAAATATGCCCCAAAAGAATGGTCCCAATAGAGTGATAGTTATATGGGCATCAACTTCAAAGTGATGAGCTAGCCATTGGTGTTTAAATATTGGGTCCTAAGTAGATCAAAGGGTCTCATATCACCATTGAGTAGATTGAGATCCAAGTCATTTTTGATGGCTAATCAAAGGAAGGAAGGTTGAGGAGCTTTGCAGGGTTTGAACATTTAACTTAGTTGAGCTGGAACAAGTTTTCAAAAGATGTTTACAAGCACACACACATGGAGCCGTCATTCTAACAAATGCCATGAAGGCATACACACATACTCCAAGTGATGCTTCTCCAAGGCCAACAGAATGAAAGTGACTCTTCCCTAAAATGTTTCACACATTAGCAAGCCAGTGAGAAGCTATTAGCATCAAGACAAATTGACAACAAGTTGACTCATTTGCATAACCACATTGATTCTATTACTCAAATTGAAAATATATTATTTCTTCCAGTGAAACCATTGGGTAAGAATCTTTGAGAGAGTGAGATAGCTATGTAACCACTTGAGGTGACATGGATCAATTGAATGGCCTGAATGAGCATCATTTGCAAAGATAGTTACAACTGAAGATGGAGACTCCTAACATATTGATTCCTCTTTTTGGTACCAAAGGCCTCATCCTCTCACTTTCTTTATTCTATAAATGTAGCCCTTAGTCTAGTAAAAATATTGCCACATGGTGTATGGAGAATCCCTACTGGATTGATGTTATATTATACCTTTAAGCATTAAGTACAATTCTATTTATTTCAAGTTTTTGAATAATTTTATAGGTTTTTAAGAGATGTATAGTGATAGTAAGTGATGATTTTCCATCCTTCTATCATTTATCCTTCATACTTGAGCAAAAGTTCCTAGTCTAATAGGTCATACAGAGTGTGTTCAAGTGTGTTAAATTGATTTAAGTGTATAACTATTTTTGAAATGTGTAAAGTTTACCTCTCAATTAATTTTCATTGTGTCATTTTACAAATCTCACCTCTATACTTAAATAATTGTGTTAGAAACCCTTAGATCTTAAAAAATTGTCTATACATTTTTATATATTGTGCATTAAGAATATGATATTCATGTGGAAGATAATCTTGGTGTATCACCAATCCTAGAGTAGGTTTCCTTTTGAGAAATTTCTAACTCTTTTACTTTAAATCATGCTAGTTTAGATACAGGTTATTTTATAGAGATATATTTATGGAGCTATCCCTTTAAATCTAGAGGTTTATTTCCTTTATAGGTATACCCATATGCCTATAAATGTTCTAACATTGCCCAAATTTAGAAGAGGATTGAACACTCTCTTTGAGGGTGAAATATTTGGATATAATAGGGTGACACACCAAGATGTATTCCACATGACCATTTTACTTCTTTCACAAAGAAACAATGCCTACAACACTAGCTTAAGAGTCCTAGAATGCACTAGCATTAGTGTTTCAATATGAAGATGAGATGAATGAATATTATCCAAGACAAGTAAAACCATAGATCAATTGCATATACTAAGGCTCATTATACACTCAATAAATATTCATACACTTAACTACACTTCATATGACCTATTAGACTAAAATCACTTGCATCAAACATGGAAGGACTGAGAGAAAGCAAGGATATATTAATGTCACTTAGATATTCACAATACATCTCTTCAAAAACTTTAACAAGATGAGATATGAACTCAAAATAGATTGTATTTATTATTTTAAGGCAAAATACAATGTCAAAACCATTTCCATACATGGAGTGGTATTAGATTACAAAGGCTAAAATGGTAGCTACTTATAAAACTGGAGAAGGAGGAGAATAGAACATAGTAAAGAAGCTCAAAGGTCATAATGCCACATGTCAAGGCATGAGAAAAAGTTACATTTTATGAGAATGGAGTATGAAATATAACATAAATGTCTCTTAAGACAAATTTCTATATAATCCATGACAAACTCTCCAAAATGGTGTAGAGACTCTTCAGCTAGCCTTTGTGAAACTGCCTTCATCATGGATCATCTCTTGAGCATTTGAAAATAAATTAGGAGAGTTAACACATATGATATGACAATAATAAACATTTTCCTAGCTACTAAATATCTTCTACACACTTGTATTTACCATTTGTATTCATCCATTTGTCTCCTAGACTTTGTTCTTCACATTTGGTGGTCACTATTCATCTTGTATCTTGATTGGGTTACTTTATGGTGGCGTATGAGTCTGAAGTATTTAATCTAATATAGAATCCTTTGATCTTACATGGATTCCTATGTGGAAGTTACTTGCCATGTTTCTCATTCTATTTTAAAATATGTTTATCATTGTTTGTACATGTAGCCTCATCTTGTCCATATGGAATCTAATCAAAACTACTCTATCGATCTCCTATGGAGTCTCTTCAATTCAACTTTCAATGTCGGCCATTGATCTATGATCCAAGCATCTAAGATTATGAAATTTGGTAGCATTGCATGCTTTCTCAAGATCCTTTAACCCTTTAACTTAATACATACCATTGGATATTATCTACAGGATTCAATGCATTTTATTTATCTTGGGTCCCAATATTTAAATGTGTATCATTGATCTAGCTTGTACGTAAGAACACATACCATTGATCTACCCTAAGGACATTTTGATGCATTGACTACCCATGTGTCATTTATCTATGATTCAATCACATGGGATCTTACCACTTATTGACCCTACATTAAATTAGATCTCTTTAAGGATTTTTTGAATCCAAATTGCTACTTGCCATAGCTTAATGGTAATGCTCTTGCACACATCCGACACTGCTAGCTGATATTTAAAGGCTTGTATCTTAAGATGGAGAATTCTTCAAGATGCCACATTCTCAAAGGAAGATTATTAGACCAAAAGAATCATATCCATGTAGTCCTTTTTACCTTTTTTTTAAGCACACTTGTAAAATATACAACCAGACTACCCTATTCATTCTTGTGTGACACACTATGATGGTCTAACCCCCTAGATGACTCTAAATGACATAAGATTGAACTATATCATAACTAAGGTTATAATAACATTAAATCACATCAAATAGACCAAAACACACCCTATGACACTATGTTCTACCCCCATGTCAAGTTTTGACTATAGGGGGTTGATCCATTTTGACTTGTGGTTAAAATGGTCAACATTCTTGGCAATTTCCCAAGGGTGGTATACTTGTTATGCCATGACTAGTTGCCTAATACTATCCATTGGGATATGGAATCATAAGTACATAGTTTTGACATATAAATTGCCTTTGATAACACATAAAATAAAAGGTAAAGGCACACAAAATGAGATAAAATTAAAATAAACACATGTGTTTAACTAGAATACTTAGGGAACATAACACACACAACTAAAACAAAACACACACCTAATCTACTATTTAAAAAACTAACCTTTACTCCTTAATATCAAGGTTTCAAATGTATCCCATTCATAGGGATAAGCATCTCTTCTCCATTCATCCTTTCTAATTAAAAATAATTGCTTTGCTTACACCTCATGATGACATATGGTCCACTCCATAGGTTTTCAAATTTGGTATGCCTCCCTAGTTTTTCTCTATCTTCATCCTGCTTCAATACTATGTCACATTATGTAAATGATCTTGGAATTAATTTCTTATCGAAGACCTATTCATTGATCCTTGGTGATGCTCCATAGTTTGATTAGCCTTATCTCTAGTCTCTTATACTCCATTAATTTTGGAAATCTCACCTCCATTAGAGTGTTCTCAAGAAACTCTAATTAATGTGCCAAATCTAAAGCAAGAAAATATTGAGATATAGATAACCTAAACTCTCTTCCATATACAAACACAAAAGGATAATTCCCTACTAGGCTTTTGGGAGTTATCCTATCATCCCATAAGGCTATCTTCAATTTGGTGTGCCAAGCCCTTTGGTTATTCTCCAAGGTTCTTTTGATGATTTTGATCAGATTATTATTATTAGATTTAGCCAACCCATTACATTGAGGATAATAGCTATATTAAGTAATAAAAAATATTCCATTATTATTTTCCCAATTAGTATTCTTAGCACCCATAAAAGCAAGAACATTATCTAAAATAATAGTATGAGTGTCAAACCTTGTTATGATGCTCTCATATAACTCCAAGAAAACATTCTCATTATATTCCTTCAATGATACTACCTCAACCCACCTCTTAAAGTAATTAGTTACTATTAGTATCCATTTATGACCAATACTTGATGGGGGGTTTATCATGCCAATGAAATCAAGACCCCATTGCATGAAAGGTTGATCCACTTTGATAGGTTTCAAATGAAGAGCTACAATCTTATATTTTCCCATCAATAAATCACATTGTACAAACCTTCTCACCCAAGCATGGAATTCCTTGAAGAGTCTATACCAATAATATCCTACCCTCATGATCTTGGCAGTTGTGATTCTTGGGGAGAAATGACCTCCTGCTACTCCATCATGGAACTTCTCAAGAAACAATCCAAATTGGTCATTATCAAAATACATCAATAATACATCATTATTATCTCTTATAAAAATAATACCATATATAATTAAAAATTAAATAACTTAAAATTTAAAATATCTCCTTTGATATCTACTCATATCATTAGGATATTCACCACTTTGAAGAAATGTGGTCACATCTTATATCTAACTTTGTATATGCAATGAACTAGTTGGTTGGGAGCAATAATGATTAATTAAAACCTCTTATTTTGGTTCATGAAGATATAAATATATATTTTAATAAAGGCCCTTACCTGTTATCAACTTTTTTACTTTGATATCAACATCATATTCCATTACTTTAGTGATCCACCCTACCCTCTTCTCACTAAGGTATTTTCTCAAAAGAAACTCCTTGGTACTAGGATGAGAGACCAGAACACAAATTTTATTATTTGAAACCATATGCCTAAAATTATTTAGTCTTCTTACAATAAAAAGTAATTGCTTCTCAATAAATGTATGCTTTATTTCAAAATCTTCCAAAACTTGACTAAAGAATGCAATTGGTTTCTCTACACCCTCATCATTCCTTTGCATTAGCATAGCTAAAATAGTTTCAAGGTTATAAAATTAATACAACATGAATTATTTATCAAATCACAAGATTAAGAGCTTGTAAAATTGATTTTTTAATGGGTTTAAGACTATTTTCAACTTCCTTATTCCAAGAAAAGACTTGATTCTTTGTTAGCATGTTTGTGATAGGTTTAGCAAAGATGTAAAACTAGGTATGAATCTCCTTAAAAAAATTATCTTACCTAAGAAAAATTTGAGACCTTTCTTATTTAATATAAATGATAGGCTTAAAATAGCCTCTATCCTTTTAGGATCAATAGCCAAACCATCTTTGGAAACAATGTGTCCTGAGATCTTACCTTTATGGACATTAAAGATGCATTTTTTGTATTAAGAGATATTCCATACTACCTACATATTTCAAACACTTGTCTCAAGTGTTTCATATTTTTATTATCTTTTGAAAGCACTATTATATAATCTAGATAAACCAAAAACATCTCATTGATAAAACCTTTGAAGGCCATGTCCATTAGTCTTTGAAATGTGGCACCAACATTTGACAAACCAAATGGAATAATTATATAAGAAAAAGTCCCCCATTTAGTAGTGAATGATGTCTTAAACTGATCATCCTCATGAACAATAATCTAATTATAACTTGAATATCCATCTAAGAGATAAAAATGTTGAGATCCTAAAACAACTTGTAAAATTTGATCCATTGAAGGTAGAGGATAGTGATCTTTGAGTGACACCCTATTAAGATCTCTGAAGTCCACACAAAGTATTATCTCCCCATTATTATTTATAATAGGCATGAGTTTTTTGAATGATTTATAGAAATGATTATTTTATATTAATGGAGTTTAGTGAGCTATAACCTCATGAGTTTCTCAACCTTAGGATTGATGGGTCTTTGTTTTTGTCTAACTAGTTTAACTCTAGGTTAAAATTCAATGGTATTGTGTGATAGGCTAGGATAAAATAATTTAAGGTCATTATATTATCAATAAAATATATCATGAAATTATTTACACAACTCAATGAATGCTTGCTTCTCTAATGTAGAACATACCTTGCCTAGTTTGAGGAGTCTATATTTGAAGATCAAGACTCTTTCATAGTTCTCCTCTTTTGTAGACATACTTTCTTTTTCCTTATTATTTTTATTATTATTATTATTTAAGATACTTTATAAGGTCAATAAATCCTTAGGTATCTTATTTGTCCTTAGCTACATAATATGATCATCAAATTGTTCTTGGAGTCTCTTTTGATTCCTTGAAGAAAATTCATCCTCATTTTGAAAGAAGAATGCAATAGGTTTATCACTATCAAACACTTACCAACATAATTCACTATGAGGTAAAAAAGGTCTGATAATTATATTAATGTGATATTTCTTCCCCTCTTATTTTATGGCATTTGGAGTATCAAATTGAGCTCCTTTGCTAGCCAGTCTATCAACATGATTATTCTACTCCCTCAGGCCTAATTGTATGTTGAATGCATTGAAGTCTACAATCAAATACCATACCCTATGATTATATGACTTAAACAAATGTTTATTGGTAGAAACCACATTACTAACATGATGAATAATCAATTCACTATCTCCATATACTTATAAGTTATTGATTCCCTTTCTCCTTGACTATTGAAGACCATGAATTAAGACTTCATACTCAACCACATTACAAGTACAACTAAAATGGAATATATATGAAGCATAGCATTTTTTTTTATATGGGGATACCAACATATAACCAAATCCTACACCAATTATACTTCTGGAACCATCATAAAACATCTTCCACATCTCATCATCTTCACCTTCGTTTTTGGCAAGTAGAGGTGTTGGTATTCCTTATTCATGTATACAATATACTCCTAAATCAATTTCCTCCATAAATGCATAAGGATCATGCTCATAAGTATTGGTACCATATTCATCAAGAAAAAAATTATAAATTCCTTCAATCTTTGAATAATTACCATCATCTATAATAGAATCCTCTCTTCATGAATAATATAATTTAAATTAGAACTTGTCTCAATGTAGGGCTTAATATGAAACCTTAAAAGAGGCTAAGTCATTATGATCACCTTAGTTACATATATTGTTTTAAATTCCAAGAAAAACCAATCAGATGAGAGATATCCACCTATCTTGGTTTTAAATTCCCTTGATAGGTAGATTTCAAAGTGAGCTAGAAGGTCAACAACAACTATATATTGAAGGATAGGAAAACTAGGACAATCATGCAATAAAACCTTCAAGTTTTTTATCAATCCTATCATATTTTAAATTGTAACATCTAGTTTTATAAATAATTTACTATGAATCTCATAATTTATGCCCAATTTATTAGCTACCACTTTGGGCATGACTGAAGTAGAAGCTCCACTATCAACTATGCAGTTATGGACCAGTTTGTCACCCACTATGAGAGTGAGATAGAATGGTGGAGGTTTTTTAGCCCTATCATATGGTTCAAAAATAGTGTTAGGAGTATTTTTAAAATTAAAATGACCATGAATTTTATTTGAAAGAGGGATAGTAGTAGGGATACTAGATAAATATTTGTGTAGGAGTTTATTTTAACCAAGCATATAAAGAACATCCCAAAGGGAAATGGATGTTTTAGTGTGTTTCAAAGAATCTAAAATGTTTAAAGAAGACATACATAATTTATCTTGAATTTTTGGAGTCAAATAAGTGCATGGAACCTAAAACATGACCATGAATTTTATTTTAAGGAAGGACACTAGTAGGAATATTAGATAACTATTTTTTTAGGAGTTCATTTTAACTAAGCATATGAAGAACATCCCAAAGGGAAATGGATGTTTTAGTGATTTTTAATGAATATAAAATGTTTAAATAAGCCATAAATAATTTATATTATATTTTTGGATGCAAGGAAGTGATTTAAACTTGAAGAATTAAAGAACCTTGAACAGTCCTATCATTTTGATTTGGAAGAAGTGCATAGTTATTTCAGGTTGCCACACTTACAGCCATAACTTGTTGCTTTGTATAAGTATTAAGTGATCTTGTAGGCACATTACTATCACCACATAAATCCTTTATCTTTTCTCTAGTGTTTTTTTTCAATATATCTTCCTTGATTAAGCACAAAAGTGTCCTCAACTAGGAAGTTGGTGAAGATCTCTCCTTGAGGTTGTCTACCTTCACTTTTTGCATCATGACTTAATCCGTAGCTTATATTAGTAGAGTAACTCCTCCTTGAGAAATAATATATTTCTCTCTACCTTCATTAGAATCCATAAATTGGTCTTTCTACCAATTTTTTCCCTTTTCCAAGTTGTTATGCATAGATATCATCTCTCTTGCATTAGTGGTGGAGTTAGTATTGTACCCATTGGCAAGCCTATTAGAGTTAGGCTACCTTTAACATATTCCTCTTACAAATTTATGACCATTATATTGTTGATAGGGGTAAATATTTTAATAGGTACCTCATTCCATATTATTTCTCACAATATTATCCTCTAGCCATTGAATATATGCATATTTGTCTATGGCATTATCTTCCTTCTTAGGAGAAGATTTAGCTTTGGTGTTAGCATTAGGAATTTGGGCCAAATATAGGCTCTTATCATAATTATAATACAATGGAGGCATATAAAACTTAGGAGTAAATATTCCATCTTGGATGAGACCATTCTCAACCTTAATATCAAGATCATATGCTATGGGAAGAGTGGAACCCCCCATGGATTAAAGCATGATAGAAGTTTCAATACCAATGGCTCTCAAGTATGGAACACAAAACTAAGAGTTGGCCTCAGGAAGCAATCTATTCTAAGTATTTTGAAACCTCTTATTTAATTCATGCATTATTTATATAGATATTCTTATGATCACATTGAGCTGATGTATGAGAGAGGTATGGTTACTTTCATTTCCAAATATTGAGGTCATAAAAACTCCAAACTCATCTCATGATGTGATGCATCCACCTTCTAGAGTCTTATACCAATCAATATATTTCCCTCTAAGGGGCATGGAATGGATTCTATTGGAAATGTTTTTTTTGAGTGATGTTATGGAAGCTACAAAAGTTAGAGACATCCCTAATGTGTTCATTAAGTGTAACATGACTTTAACCATTGAATATGGGTACACCTTTTATGGCATTAGGAGGAATGGCATCATATGTTTGAAGATGAATTGGATTTTATTATTAAAGTTAGGAAATTCATGAGGTTTATCCATATATTATTCAAACTCTTCAAAATCCTCAATTTAAACAACCTCTTACTCTCTATCAAAAACTACTAGTTTTCCAAAGGGTAGATTAGGCTGAGGATATTGAACTTCAAGGGGAAGTTCACACTAAATAGGTGGATTAATGAGGTTGAGCACTCTACTATAGCATGACCTAGTGAGAACCATGAATTATGAGAACAATTTTTTAATATTAAAATGGTATTGAACTATATTTTACCTTGATGGAGTCACCAAATGTTGAGTAGCACACCAATTTACAACTAAGGTTATCAAGATCAACATTCACCTAGACAAGTTGTTTTGAAGATAATGGGTCCCATCAGGTGTACTAGAACTATTATCACCAAATATTTCACCCTAAATGATGGTGTTCAAGCCTCTTATATATTTA
Organism: Torreya grandis; assembly: GCA_037957365.1. NCBI lineage: Eukaryota > Viridiplantae > Streptophyta > Pinopsida > Cupressales > Taxaceae > Torreya > Torreya grandis. Next base: position 3,615,855 of record JARHVA010000783.1, on the reverse strand, counting down.
GGGAACATGGGAACACTTTCAAGTATGTGGGTGTACGTATGGTGGAAGTGAGCCTCTAGATTTAAGGGCTAGTTCCCTGAATATATCTTGGAGTAATTTCATTGTAATAATTATTTTCTTATGGGGGGGAAAGGGATATAATTTACATGAAATAAATTATTATAATAGGTTTATTCACAAATATTTATTTTACATGACCATTGTACTTTATTCACAAATAAACAATGCCTACAACACTAGCCTACGAATCTTAAAATGCACTAGCATTAGTGTTTCAATATGAAGGTGAAATGCATGAAGACTATCCAAAGAAATTAAAACTATATATAAGTTATAGATACTAAGGATAATTATACACTTATATAATTCATACACATAACTACACTACATATGAATTGCTAGACTAAAATCACTTGCATCAAACATGAAAGGACTGAGAGAAAGTAAGGATAGATTGATATCACTTAGCTATTCACTATACATCTCTTCACATACTTTAACAATATGAGATATGAACTTAAAATAGATTAAATTTATTTTTATAAGGTAAATTACAATGTCAAAACTATTGGGTATTTTCCATACATGGAGTGGTATTAGATTACAAAGGCCAAAATGGTAGCTACTTATAAAATTGGAGGAGGAGAATAGAGTGCAGTAAAGAAACTCAAAGGTCATAATGCCACATGTCAAGGCATGAGAACCAGTTACATTGTATGGTATTGGATTATGAAATATACCATGAATTTATCCTAAGATAAATGTCTATATAAACCATGAAAAACTCTCCAAAATGGTGCATAGACTCTTCAACTAGCCTTTATGAAACTGCCTTCATCATGGATCATCTCTCGAGCATTTGAAATTAAATTAGGAGAGTTGACAGATATGATATGACTATCATATACATTTTATTATATGATATATATATTCTAGATACTTGTATTTACCATCTAAAATCATCCATTTATCTCTTGTACTTTGTTCTTCACATTTGGAAATCACTATTCATCTCAGATCTCAATTGATCTTTCATAGTGGTGTATGAGTTTGAAGTATTTAATATGATATAGAATCCTTTGATCCTACATGGTTTCCTATTTGTAATTACCTTGCCATGTTACTCATTCTATTTTAAAATATTACTATCATTATTTTTACACATAGCCTCATGTTGTCCATCTAGAATATAATCAAAATTTCTCTATCAATCTCCTCTAGAGTCTCTTTGATTTGAATTTTGATGTTGTACATTGATCTATGACCAAGGAATCTAAGATTATGACATTTGGTAGCATTGTGTGGTTTCTTAAGATACTTTGACCCTTTTAATCAATGTGCACTATTGGATCTTATCTGCATGACTCAATGCATACTATTGATATTAGGTCCTAGTCTTTAAACATGGATCATTAATCTACCTTATATGTAGGAATACACACCATTGATCTAACCTAAGGACCTTTTGACTCATTGATTACCCACTTGAAATTTATATACCATCCAATCACATGAGATCTTGATAATTATTGACCCTACATTAAACCAGAGCTCATTAAGGATTTTTTTGAATCCAAATGACTGCTTTCCATAGCTTAATGTTGATGCTCCCACACACATCCCACACTGCTAACTTATCTTTAAAGGTTTTTGTATTGAGATGGAGAACTCATCAAGACACCACATTTTAAATAGATTATTATGATACCAAAATCATCATATCCATTTAGTCTTTTTAACCTGAAAGGTTTTCTAAACACACTTGTAAAATGTACAACCAGACTACCCTATTCATTCATGTGTGACATGTCATGATGGTCTCACCCCCTAGATGACTCCAAATGACATGATAATAAACTATATCATGACCAAGGTTATAATGGAATTAAATTACATCAAATAGACCATAGTACACCTTATGATACTATGTTTTACCCCCATATCAAGTCTTAACTATAGGGGGTTGACCCATATTGAATTTTGATCAAAATGTTCAATAGCCTATAAATGCAAATCTTCCATGGAAAAACTAACTTCCATTATTTAAGGGAGAAACACAAGTGTATTATATTTGTATTTAATTCACTAATAGAAGATGAAACTTTATAACTATAGAAACCCCATCCTATAGATTAATAGTGTTTGCCTCTAGCATAATGAGGGTGATCCTATTTATTCCTTGATATCCACATATGAAAAATAGACTAAAACCATAATATGTTCATATTATTAAATTATGCATATATTACTTGTAATCATTTGACCAATGAAAATAGAGATGAAAACTGAGGTGTTGGGGAGGTGTAGGCAGTTTGAAGGCATCAATAATATTAAATATTGTTCATAGAGCACAAATCACCAGTCTTATAACTACTACCATGAAATGGAAGTATAATGGAATTAATAACATCCACCAAGTGCATTCCCTTTATATTTGCTTACTCTATTTGTACTAAAGGAAAACCATTTGACTCCTTTGACTTTCCTAAGAGAGCGATGAGAGAGATAAATTTGTTTTCACTAATTTGGAGCTATCAAAGATATCTAAGCCTAGAGATGACCTATGGGGATTTGAAGGGAGCCTCTTGAAGTAGTCACATATGCCATAACTATTATGCACTTTGTGCAACTAAAACTCCCCTTTTTTCAAGTAATCTTCTTGCTTTTAATGTTTTTCAAAATAGTTCCTCTAGAAATTTCTAACATGTGAGATGTAAGATTGATCTTAGACACATTTCTCCTTTGTTTAAATATATACAACTCATTCAAATGGCCAAAAGGTGTCATAATATTACATGAGGCAAACTATACAAATGTGACAAGGATAAAACATATAATTTGACATTTAAACCATGACTTAAGCTCATTTATGACCTTGGACCATTTTCAAACATATAGGGACCCTATGATAAATTTGAATATGTAGGGGTGTTTGATAAATATTTGACCTAGGGAAAAATTTAATCAACATGACCTCTTGGTCATACCCCCTTTGTGTATCAATCCCAACCATATATTTCTCCAAACCCAAGAGGGTTTGCTTAAGGCTAGAGATGGATTGATTTGTGACATGGATATGTTGAATAGGAGCACTATGACCTTAACAAGACTGATTAGGAAGATAGGTAGGCTTTCAAGAAGGTGGATTTGGGGTGGAAAGTGATATATATTATTGATAATCAGGTTGAGGAGGTTCAACATAAGACTGGTAAGGGTAAACATGTTGGTAATAAAGAAAATAGGGATGGTATGAGTCATAGTAAGGTTGATAAGGAATTGAAGGACATATATCTACTACATATCCAACAATTACACATCATGAAATAATTGAATATCAAAGTGAACTATCAAAAATAGTTATTTTTACCCTTAATTGGAGACCTTATGATGACCCTTTTTGCATGAATTCTAACTATAAATCTACTTCTTCAATGTTTATAGCTACTTAATATCAGTGAATGATGATGGAATATTCTCTAATATTTTTGAATCCATTCCCACTAGGTGTGCAATAATCATTAACTCACCAAATTGCACCCTTTAGGAGAAGATTGTTTAGACCTCTCTAAGTTTGGGGTAACATGGGATTAGTCCAAAGGTTGTGGGTGACTTGTAGATGGACTAAACCTCTAGCTTGTGGGGATAGCTCCCCTAGTTCATCAATTAATCTCAAATCACTAATCCTACTAGCTTGTTGGGGTGAAAAGAGATAGAAAAATACATCAAATAGGTCAAATCACCTAAAATAGAGTTTATCCACTCTATTTGACCTTAAACAACACTAACAAATAATACATCAATTAAATCACTCTCTCTAAGGTTTATAAGAATTAGTGTTTCACATAAAGGATATTATAGATGGTCAAAACATGAGGGTCATGAAGATAAGGTCTATTTCAAGACACTTACCATTTAGATTCCACTCTAAGCTTAATCACTAACACTTGTACACACTATGTAACCTTTGTAGAACCATGTACTAGAAACTAAGTGAGGTAAGGACATAAAAAGGGAGATAAAGTACCACTTATTCAAATCAAACAAGAAAAAAACACACTAAGCCAATATTAAAGAAGGTAAAAATAGTCTTTCATTAGTTTAAGAGGTTTACAAAGTACAAATTTGGGTAGAGTTTCCTCATACCCAACTAAGGGATGATTACAATGGCCTTGTTGCATTAATTTATAGAATATGATAAAGATATATAAGAGAGTATGGCATGGATAATACATGGATATTTAATCAATAACTCTCATTCACTCAAAAAATAGTTATAATATCCACAAAGATCAGTAATAACTCCTTCAACTCTCTCATGCACTGCCTTGGTGGTGACTTGATGAAGCTTTTAAGAATTAAAATGGAGTGGTGGAGGTTAATTTATTATTGGTTGACCCATGAAGATCATGTTCACTAACTTTTTTTTCAATTAACTCTTCTCATGATAGTTATAAAGGTGGCATCATGGTTTAGTTGGCCTTCATAGGTCATTAAGTAGCCTCCTTCCCTTTGTGCATGTTGACTAGGCTTGAAAAACTACCCTATCCTCCATTATGGGAATGAGAAGAGTGCCTTATCACCTCCATTAGTAATTTACATGGATTTTATGACCTTAATTTAATCCCTTATCAACTCCTCATACCAACCAACATATTATATTATTATCAAAATTGGCCTACTAGGCAATTAGGCCTAGTCACTCAATGCTTGTTGCTTAGGTGGCCATGAAACCTAAAAAAACATTTATAATATTTAAATAATAATTAATTTAATCATAATGAAAATTTTACATCATTATATGTTCCTTCCCAATAGTCTACACCTGTAACTTTACTCATCTAGGTGATTAAGTCACCTTTTATGATCACCTTTTACTAGATTTTTTGGATAGCCTATTTAGTGCAGGCATGTAAGAGTATTTATAAGAATAATTGTGAGTATTTTTTTTATTTATAAGTTATAAAACACCTCATACTACCTTCCCTAATGATATTTAACCTTTCACCATGTTCTGTACATTGGATTTATCCCTAAACCTTGGAAAAATAATATTTTTGGGGGTTCTATACAACTATCCATATAAATTGATGCCATGAATAGGACATTTTAAAAGTTAATAAAGAGTTATAGGTGTATTTAGGACAAATTTATGGAATTTAAGTGCATATTCTTTAATTTTTCTTCAATCAATTGTCTATTAGGGTTTATGTAGGGTTTTAGTGGCCTACCATCGTAATGATGATTCATAGAGTACAGGGCTCAAAATAAAAAGATTTTTCCATGTTTTTTTTATCCCATATAACCCTTAAAATATTTTTAATATCTCCAAATCCCATTTATATTATATAGTGAGTACCAAGTGAAAGTTCATGACCTTTGAGCTCTTTACTAGGCATTATGTGTAGGTTGCAGTGTTAATGATTGTTCATAGAGATGGGATCTTTAATAAAAATATTTCCTCCATGTATATTGAGTGTATATAGGTCCCAAACTCCCCTTAAGATCACTATTTATGAGTCATCATGTCACGTGAGATATGAGTGTTTGAGTTGGTAGCTTGAAATGGCACACTAAGATAGTAGAGCTCGAGAGGGGTGATTGGACCAATTTTGACTAATTATTTGCTTTCTTCTATCCCAAATAGCTTATTCAGAACCTATATCACCATAATAAATATTATCATGAATTTAATTTTATTTGAGGGTTTGGATATGTCACTAAGATGGAGATGGGGTCTTGAGGGTCAATGATGGGTTTAGGTCTTATAGGCTCAAACTAACCTTTAAGATATTGAGTCACTTGTAGGTAGTAAATTATGGATTAAAAGTCACCATATCATCCATTTACACCCTAATATCCAACCTTATATTTACTAACCATCATCTCAGTCCCTCTCTCTCTTAGGTCTATATTTAAGTCTCATTGCTAGCCCGAGTGTTTGACTAGCTATGTTAGGGGCCTAGGTAGGATATATGTCTCATATTCTTAATTTTTATAGAGTATAAAATAATTTTATATGATATATTTCCTTGGTAATACCTTTTTTATTAGGCCTCCCTTCAATTTTTCTCTCTTTACTCCCTTATATTCTTGCTTAGGGTTTATGAATAACTCGACCTATGTAACCCTAATGGCTTGGTTTAACATCTACCTTGATTTAAATTAAGACTTGTATCATATTGGAAACCATTTTTATGACTTTTTAATTCCTTATATGATTATTAAAACTCTCATACAACCCCAAACATGCAGTATTCTTCAACTTTTAGGCACATGCATGTACATGCCAATTTAGGCCTACTAGGCCTAACTAGACCATTAGGCTCTTTTTATCTATCTCAAAGGATAAAATATAATTTTATATTGAGAGACTTAATAAAAAAATTCATATTCCCTCTTATCTCTCTTTTACTCCTCTTCACCATGCATGTTTCATCACTTTTTACTCTTCATACTCATGTCCCTACCTATAAGTGCTCAAATCAAACCTGCTTGGACTGTGAGTATATACCTATTCCCTTACTATAAATTTAAGGTATATTTAAATAAAATATAATTATTTACATAACTTCAATACTTTAATCGACCCTAAAAATATATTATACAATTTCAAATTAGTTACTTTGGTTTCTATGACTATCTGAAGAACACAGTCCTAATTGGTTGCATGTGTGAGACAATTTGAGAGGCAAGTTTATTCTTCATAAAGATATTATATTAACTTTTCCATGTTAATCATAATTTATATGGTATTATTATTTTAAATTCATTCTTCCCACCTTGAATACACCTTAGACAATACTGATGTTCAGCTTGTCTTTCATCTATAGTTAGGCAGTAGGATATAATTATGTATCTCTGACTATGTGAGCCTATTTGAAAGGTGATTAGGTGATCCAATGTTGGTTACTTATAATTATTATTTTTAACCTCATAAACCTCATTTTTCCCATCACACAATTAGTTTTTCTCATATTATGTAGTCATAGACCTATTTGCATGGAATCCTTGTCTGAGATTATCTTCTTGGGATGAGTTGATGGCATTAATCTTGTTTGACCCTATTGATTAATATCCCATGATTTTTCATAGATCCTTATAAATCATAAAAAATCCTTAATACCTTCCACACCCCATCCCACCAGCTAACACTTCATTTGATTGGTCTACCTAAATAGGCCTATAGGTGCCTAAGTGAGGGCTTGTCTCTCAAGGGCTTAAGGATAGGAATAGGTCATATGGGTAAGAGGCAATGAGGGCATGAGGTAAATACAATAGAGTGTGACTGAGAGGTGAATTACATTAATGGTTTTAAAATAATCTTGATAGTTCTCTACATCTACCTTGCTTACACTTTCCAAGGACATTACATTATATGAATGATAGTCATCTTAGAATAAGAATTGAAGGAGTTATTTGTCCCAATGACTCAGTTTAGTATTTAGGGAAAATATGGATTTAATGAACTCTAAGGAACCATCATACAACATAAAACCATCATTCACTTCTATTTTCATGCCTTGAAGACTTTGTAACAAGAAGAAATATTGCCTATAACCTATAAATATGACAATATAGAGGTTTTATTGATTTTTAGGACTCAAAAATGTGAACTAATAGTGTACAATGGGGGATATGGACTATGTAAACCCTTATAAAACACATAAACTTACATTCCTCTTTCATCATCCTCAAAAGTATTAAAAATGGAGAAAATCAAAACCTTGCCTAAATGGATGAGATAGTGTGACCTCTTCACCTTCTTAGTGATTGTTCATAAAGGAGGGAGAGGAAATATGACAATAAATGACACAAAAAGGAATATATATAGGGTCCACTTCTCTACCCAAAGTCTTAGGTCCTCACCTTCTCTCTCTTGTCTATACCATTCACAATCTTGATTAGATTTTCAAGGGAAATAGTTTTTGACCTATTTGAATTTATATATCCTATATTATTCCATTTGATGTTTTAACTAAGTCCCCTTTACATTTTTTTGACTTCCTTTGACCTTAGCATGTCTGTATAATCTTGAAACACCTACAAAACCCCATATTTTCTACATTCCTTCATGATTTAAATATTTAAAATCCATTAAAGGATGAGAAGAGGGAAAATATAGGTCAAATATGCATTTCAAAACATAATGTATGGCTATGGGAAGTTAAAAGGTTAAATTTTCACACTTATGGGGCCCTTTTGATGGATGAAAATGTGTTTGACTTCTACAATGGACCCTTTTATGGATAAAAATACATTTTCATAATAATAAGATGGAAACGAGACTCTTTTAAGACCCTTCCTAATAAAATTTGACACCTAAACACCACTTTTCCAAAGTTTACAATGTGGATTTCGAACCATATGATGTTTGAAGGGTCATTTGATGACTTGGAGAGTTATCAAATCTTAAAAGAGATTTGAATAAATATACCATGGAATACAACCTTAGATACATTATTAGACCTCATTTTATGACTCAAATGAGGCTTGTACACCCCCATATCATGTTGAAAAGTCTCCTATCACAAGAATTAGATTAATCATGCATAATCACTATGAGGACTAGAAACCTTAAACTCACCAAATTACCTTAGCCTCTTATAAAAAACCTTAATTTTTTCAAATAGATATTAGGACATTCTCTAGGTTTCAAAAGACATTTGAGACCCCTCCACTCACTCAAGGACTGCCATGACAACTAGCACATCATCCAAAGACCCCAAAATAGGCTATTCTATGATGATCTATCAAACTATGTGTAGCACATACAATGACACCTTAATCAATGCTAAAAGGCTCAAAATAAGACCAAAAGAGGACATCATAATGCATGTAGACCATTATGTACAAGCTTAGATGGATGCCATGGGAATTTTTTTGGTTATAGGGGTTTTAATTTAGCCTAGGAGGTCAAATTATCAATAATAGACTTGTAGGATATGGACTTGTTTTCAAAAACCTTCTTCCTCTATTAGAATGCTTAGATAATTAAGCAAGTTCAAATGGTATACCTCTAGTTTAATACCTTTTATAAAATTTAGGCATGAAATTAATACTTCTTGCTAATTTCAATGTCTTTTTTAGGTTTAATTTGTGTCCCATTAGGCGTGTTAGAAACCATTATCACTTAGAAGTGTAGCCTTGTAAGAATGTGTGCCTATTCTCACTCCTATTGATACAATGTAAAATATCTAAGGTGTGTATGACCTTATGTTGGAGATAATATCTAGATGAATGGATTGTTCCCTTTGGTACACTCACCCAATTCTCTCTAAACTCTCTAATTATATGCTTTCTTGACTAGGAAAAGGGAAAAAGGAGCAATGCTCAAGCTTAAAATGAATATGAAAATTAGAAATTGGGGGTAATGCACCAATGTAAAAATTTAGTTATTCATATACTTGACACACTTTAGAAGCTAAATAATGTGCACACATTCACTTGATCTTCATACAATGACTCTTGCATCAATATTTCACATAGAGGTCTAAATAACCACTCACACTACCTTGGAAAGAATGAACAATGGTTTAATTCACTTCTAGATTAGGTATAAATCAGAGTTAGACACTTTATATGACCTTAAATAATTCTCATTTTTTTCATAAAGGTGAGAAGTTCAGACATAAACATAGTAAAAACAATCATTAACTAAGTTACAACCATGAACATAAGACACACACTTCATTAATAGCTTATAAATGGAGGAAAATTCATCTCTTTATTTCTTTAAAGGTGATGTAGTACAAATTTTGGCATAATTTTTGTAACCTAAAATCATAATTTTATCATCATCATTAAAAAATGAATATACATATAGAAAGGATAAGCAAGGAGAGAGGAGACAAATAACTAGATATGAGTCCACATGCAAACTCAATTTCACTCATAGTTTAAATGAAATTTTAATTAAACCTAACCCTCCAATTCTAAATTCCAATGTATCATTTTGATTTTAAACATTATTTCTAGGAAAATGGCATAGTAGGAGAGAGAATTTGAAAAAGTCAAAGGTTCTTGCATGCATCTTAGTTGAGTATTTAGTTAGTTCCATTTGATATTGCAACATGTATTGAAATAATTTTAATATTTAGTTAACTAATTTTGATATTGCATGCATATTTAATTTTGACTTCAGTTACTTTATTGCATCTTGGAGTTTGACTTCACTTATCTTGACTTGTAACTTAGAGTTTGCCTTTAGCTTCTTGACTTGTAACTTACATGCATGTTTGATTCTTGACTTTATATATGTATCCTAAATGGGTAACATTAGGAGGGATATTTTATGTTTCCTATCAAAGGATCCTCTTACATGAAAATATGACATAAAATCTTTACTAAGACTTCAATTCAACTTCTCCACTCTTGCATGTTTCAAACTCCACCTTTCTAAGGCTAATAGAAGGTTTGATCTTATTTAAATTAACTTTTTTTAAATTATCCAAAATTGGGTAAATTATTAGAGAGATATAATCATGTTTATTTTATTCAATTCATCATAAAAAAAATATTTTCTAGGAGTGTAATTGATTATGACATTAACAACTCTCCATACTAGTTCTTCTTGGAAGTGTACATCTTTTCTAGTTTTTGCAATATATTTGAATGCACCATGATAACCTAAAAATTGATGAATTTTAATTTTTTTAATATATAAGGTGTTTAAATAGGATTATAACATCATAACCATGATGTCATAGTCCTTGAAACAAATTTTCAGCTCCAAATTCCACTTATAACTTCTACAAATGTCTTTTTTATGCTCTCTTACATCAAGAAACCCTAATTTAGATTTGGGGATATAAAATGAGTTATAAGCATACTATTCCCATTTTAATTTTATGAGTATAAATTGGGAATAACTAGATAATTTTTAAAATATCTAAAAGTATTCACCAAACTCACAAACAAAATTTACAAAAAATAACATGCTTGTTGCCCATAGGGTAACTTAGAGATGTTTTTCTTTGATCTAAACCTATTTTGAATTGGTTTTCATTTCATGAGTATGTATTAATAATTTTACATTAATTATACACACTTTTAAACCATTTTTTCCATTTAAAGTACATGTAATAGTCATTTGCAGCTCTATTTGTGAGTAAATTCTTAAGAAAGCCCTAGTTTCCTTCATGAACAAAATTATGTTTAACCATTTTACCTATACTTGGGTATAGTACAAACATTAAACCAATTAAAAACATTAAAATACATAAAAATATACTTCCATGTCAAATTTATAGATATTTCATTTAATAAAACTCAAAATATGCACTTTTTGGTGTTTCTTAGCTCGCACAATTTCATTTCTAAATGCCTATAGATCTATGTTTTTCCATTTTATTGAGTTTTAAAAGGCCTATAGACCTCATTTTTTTTAATTAGGACATATAATAACCTATATAATTATTCCAACTATTTTATTTCTTCAACCAATCACTTAAACCTCTCAAAAATGCATTTTCTTATTATCTCTCTTATTTGAATGAAAATATCATAGCTATACCTTTAAATTTATCCATTATTTGCATCAAAATATTTATTTAGTAAAATTTATTAATATTTTTCATACCCCATAATATCTCACAAAACTTTTAATTTTTAGCAAAGAACTCAAAAATGTAAACATACTACCTAAAACTAATCCGTTGGGGTTTAAGAAGGGTTTTAGAGCATCTTTTCATAAAGTTAAGCCCATGTTACCTAAAATAAATTCATGTAATATTTAGGTGATATGGTTACTTACATCCCCCTAATACCACTATAACCAAATCTTCTTATCCTTCATGTACCAAGCATTTGAAAATTTCCTTCGCTGCTTGCAACTAATTAGTTAGAGGAATAAAAGAAACCTCTATCAAAATTTGGACCTATGAACTATTCATGATAATGGTTATGGATTTATTAATTTTTTATTATTTTTTTTATCCCTTTTTGAGTCTTTAATCCATGAATGGAGTCTTATTGAAAACCTGCACATAAGCAACCTTGACCAATGGTGAAAAAATTATCAATAGGTACATATCAAGCCATACCATAATGTTGGACTATATGTATGCAAGATCATTTCTATCACCTATTTAATTCAATTCCCATGACCAAATTGACCTTGGTATCTACCAATAAATGTCACAAACATGTCTCACATTCAAAGAAGTTTTTGTTTCTCAAGGTTTTCCCTCACACACTTACATAGTAGATGATAAAGCACACATTGGCAAATCACAGTACTCGCATAAATTTATAGTATAAATAACTTGAAAAGTTACTATAATATCATATTAAAGTATTCATAGATACTTAATCATTCCAACACACTACTCAATAAAATACTACATCAATTTGGTCCCTATATCTCCTCTTATGAATAGTCCATATATTATAGATCAATTTGGGAGAATGATGAAATCCATTAACAAATAGAAGATCTCCTTGATTAGGTAAAAATAAGGTCTATCTCTTTGCCTTATAGGATTTCAATATTTATTTCACCCAAGAATGATGGGTCATGGTGATTCTACATAGACTATCATACACTCAATAAGATAATTATGAAGAATCGATATCCATTACCACACATTGACAACCTTGTAGATAAGCTCTAAGATGCTAAATAATTCAACAAGATCAATTTGAAGTTAAGGTACCATCAAGTTCTAGTCCATCCTAAATACATCTAGAAAATAACATTCAAGACATAGGAATATTTTTTCAAATGGTTGGTCATGTATTTTGGCCTAACTAATGCACTAGCCACATTCTTATACTTAATGGATGATCTATTTAGGATTTTACTCAAATTTTTTTTTCAATGTCTAATTGGATGACGTTATCATCTTCAAAAATATTTAATAGGAACACTTGGATCACATCTCACACATATTTGACACCTTGCATCAACACAAGTTGTAATATAACTTATAAAAGTGTATATTTGATGCTACATAGATCTATTATATGGGCTACATCATTGATTACATAGACATCTAGTAGATCCAAAAAATAAAGTAATTTCAAGATTGGCCTACTCCATTTAATCTCACAAAATTGAGGAGTTTTCTTGGACTTATGTTGTAGAAAACATGGTCAATTTATCAATTCAGGCACTTATTTGGTTATTCAAGTTAGTTCTACACTTATTACCACTAGGCATAAAAATATTAAATTCTCTTAGTGCTTCAACATTTATCACTCAACTACACTAGATTCAATACAAATAAGGCACAAACCTTATGCACTCACCTAAATAATAATAGATAAAGAACTAGGGGCTGTATTGGGCTAGTTGTGCCATGGTGCATGATTTCACTTATAGGACTTGGTCCTTTCAACATAGGCTCTTGGTAGTTTCATTAACACAAGCCTTGTCTAGGCTAAGCCTAATTTTTTATAGGCACAAGCCTTGTTCCACGAATATTAGTGTCATTCAGGTACTTTAAGGAGTTGAGTGAATGCTTTAGATCAAGTGTTCATGTTTTGGCTAGTACTTCTTATAAAAGGTATCAAAGTTTGGCCACATGACTCTCCTTATACTTTGGTTATTTCATAGAGTATGATGATATCATCATTTAGCACAAATATTCCATTAATTCCATAACCTAAAATCTTGAATACACATTACTTGACATAATTGAAGTGAAATTACAACATTACATTCACAATCATATAACATTATCACAAATACATAGAGTACATTCACCAACATTAAACAAAGTCCAAATAAATAGAGTACATGATAATTGAAATAAAGTAGCACTACTTATATTATTTAACTACCCAAAGGCTCAAAATAAATCTTGGGAATATACAGTATGATCTTTAGTGGCATTCATTTTATTCATAACACTATTGGTGACCATTATATGTAGAACCATTTCTTCATAGCTTTGCTATATTTCAATTGCATCTTTACCTTACTAGTTTGATCTTGATTTTATAGCACATAGGAGTATCTCTTTGCTAGGGTGGAGAGTGCATGTCGATTTCTAAGATGGATACTTTATTGATCATTCTATCAGATCCATCACCTTACGACATTCACACTATGGTCTCCATGTGTTTCCACTCATAGAGGATGCCTTGAATATCTAGGTGTCAGTTAACCACCTTCCAGTTGTCACAAGATTTGTGTTGGTTCTTTTCATTGGCACCAATATACCAAAATAAAAATCATGCTAAGTTATTTCCTCATGTCAATATGTATATTGATTTGGCACGGATCCATAATTTAATGAATTAGGGGCTCAATATTACCCCATATAAAATTGCTAGTCCATCCTTGGATTAGGCTACCAAAGCCTTTAGTGTGTATAAATTAGGTTCACTCTCCTTAATTTCAGCACTGAAGTCCTTAAATCTTTTGATAGTGAGCTTGATTTCCTTAGAAATACTATCTATTTTAATGGAGGTGGCACTAAGCACAAGCACATCTATCTTCTCCAGCTATTTTTTAAAGGCCTCAAGATTTACCTTATGTTTTATAAATCCTCCATCAAGGATTACTCTTTATTCATAGAACTTAGTTTTCAAGGCATAAAAGAGTACTTATAGGTTCTACTCTTGGTCCTTTATCTATGTGCTTAGTGTATTGACCCTTCTCATTATCTATGCATGCTCTACCCCACTCATAGAGTACACCTACATCATCATCTCCTCTTTCTCCTCCTTTGCTTGCTTAAAACACACATTTATGACTGATGATTGGTTAGAAAAGTTCATGAATATGACATCAAATACATATAGACCTTATTGTAGCTTTTTGAAGAGGTCTTCTACCTCTTTGAGCTTAGTAGCTAGTTCTTTTTGTAGTGTGGTGCATGGGTCTTCCTCTTTTTATGTTGGCATTAGCTCTACTTTCATTATTTTAAGCATCTTCTCTACTATAACACATACTTTATCAACATCTAAGAGGTTAAATGTATCAACACTAACCAAAAGGGATGGTTTGACTATCTATATGCACTCACATAGTTGTTATTGTTTGAACTTCATGGTCTCTGCTTCATCTTCATCATCCTTAAAAAGTTTATTTCATTTATTTTATCTACCATCATTGATGATGTTATTTTATGCAACTTCAATAGCCATTTGGATAAGTGAATTCATAGGCCAAACTAGGTTCATGGCATAGGGATTTATGATGATGGAGCCATGCCCTTTCTTAGGTTCATTTAAACCCAATATGGCCTTTTGAGGTGCCTCAAAGTGAGGCTTATCCATGTAGTTATCAAACACAAATGCAAGTTTTTTGTGAATCCTATCTATATAAAATTCAAGGGACATGTATTCAAACATATATAAATCATCTTCCATCTACCCCTTCTACACTTTTTCCCTTATGCTCAATTCCATTCCTTCTTTCTCAATGATGGCCAGCTCTATTTGTTCTTCTTCCTCCTCACTGGTGTTATCACTTTCTTTGATGATTTTTTCCAAGGACTCATCTTCTTATTCTACTAGGGATTCTTCTCAAGACTTTTTTCCTTTGTCTACTTCTTCTTGGGGTTTGCAATCACTTACCTCTAGGTTTATTTCCTCAACACCATTGTCACCTTCTTTTTGTTTCTACTGGGGTTCCTTGGCACTCTTTATTTTTTTCCAAGGTTCCAGCATTACCTTCATTTTATTTAGACACCCCTTCACTACTTAGGCATGTTTATTATACAACTTCATCTATTGTCCAAGTGGGATTACTAGGCACCTTCTTTATTTTCTCAAGGGTTGGTTCCATGATTTCAAGAACCTTCTACATATTCTTCTTTCTCTTGGATTTTTCTCCTTAGCCTTATCCTCCTTGGCCTTAACTTTGTCCATATCTTCCTAATTCATGTTGGCTTCCTTCATATGCTTCCTCTTTTTCTCTAGCACTAGTGCCATCTTAATTTATTCCTCATTATGGCCTATTTTCTTCCACAACCTTCTCTTTTCCACCTTATTTTGTGGAGGATATTTGGATGGATCTTTGGATGAGGTACTGGCTCACTTCTTTATCTTTTTAATCATGGCAGTAGTGCCACCTTAGAGGGCCTTCTAAACATATTTAATGTTGGGATCCTCTCTTATTTCTTCTTCTTGTATAATGTATAATTTTATTCCCTATTTTTTTGCATCTTCCTTTTTATCTTCCTCCTTTCCTCATGCATGGGCTTCTTCTACCTCCATTTATGCCAAGGTTATTATTGGGGGTATAATAGACCCCTTAAAATTCTTCTTTTTATGTTTCTTATTGGAAGAAGAAATATCTAGCATGAGTGTCACATTCCTCTTATTTAGAGCTAAAGGAGTTTATTATTCATTAGAGGTGATCCTCAATCTAATGCATTCCTAAATTTCTTCGAGTGTCTCTCTCTACTTCTTCTAAGGAGACTTATGCGGTATCTTTGGCACTATCTTTCCTTCATTGTTGATCTATAGGGGAGATCATCATATTTTTCAATGTTCATGCCATTATTTTGTGGCTTCATCTCATAATACAACATTAAGATATGCTTGTCTATGACTTCCATCTAGAGGTGATGGAGGTTCATGTGGTCAAAGTCATCTTCCTCATCCTTTGTAGCTTTCTCTCCTGGGTACACATACTGGTGCCTCAACCTACTCCTTTCCAAATCCATAGCCTTCATTAAGATGTCCAGATTTTATGCATTGGGAATCCTCCTTAGTGCCTCCTTGAAATATTTTTCCAAAAATTCATAAGGGAATTTGAGCCAGATGGATAGGTTGTCGTCTGTGAGTGCTAGGTACACTACACATAAATGTTACATGATGGTGAAGGTCATAGTGCCAAAAATATGTTGGGGGAGCTCCTACAATATGTAACAATCTATTCCAAATGCCTCAATGTACTAATCACAACATATTAACAATCATGTATTATATTTATGAGAGGACAATGGGCAACTGAAGTCCTAATACTTCAGCACTGGGGAGTCTTTATGCATAAATAAGACCCAAAGATTATCTTCATCACCATCAAGCATACCAATCTCCTTAATTATTATAAATATTCACATTGACCCCCACCTAAAGGTCTCTCATGCCTTGTTACACTCTATGACATTCTTCACCATCTCTTTATCAATGAATTTGGTAATGATGAATTTGACCCCTTGTGCCATATGGTGGGAGATGCACAAGTAGGTCTTGTTTATTTCTATCCATATTAAATTGGAGAAATTTTTGTAACTCATGAGTCATCCCACTAACCTCCTGATAGGGATATTTATATATTTTATTGGGATTGCAAAACTTACCTTGTAATAACCAAGGAGTTTCACAATCCTCTCCACCTCTATGTCAACTTCCATCATCAGGCAAATATATGTGCCTAAGCCTGGGAGCCTAATGATTATGTTAATGAGGTACACTAATATTCACATGTACCTTCCTAAAAATTAGATGTGAATTCCATAGAGGCATGATAGGATGAATTACATGAGTTTCTCTAGTTTGATAAAACATGGCATTCACACAACTAGGTCATGTTAATGGTTGTAAGCATCTCTTGGATGAAGATGACAAACAATGTTGTGCCTACCTCTATCTTTTCTCCCATGTCAACCACCAAATCATGGTTGAGCTCATATATATATTTATTTATGTACAATGGTTGTATTATTTAGACCTATAGGTCTGTATGAAATATACCCAAGTCTTCCCTACTAAGACCTTAGGGGGAAACTACATTTCTATG
Organism: Torreya grandis; assembly: GCA_037957365.1. Classification (NCBI taxonomy): domain Eukaryota; kingdom Viridiplantae; phylum Streptophyta; class Pinopsida; order Cupressales; family Taxaceae; genus Torreya; species Torreya grandis. The sequence continues at coordinate 3,598,157 of JARHVA010000783.1, read as the reverse complement.
TATGACATCTTGACAAGTACATTAGGGTCAACCTTAACAATGCTAACAACTTAAACTAACTATGCCTTCTTCTTCATAGTGTTTATATCTTTTATCATTTATGCCATATTAGCATACTTATGTGTCTATAGTGGACCAAAACTCATTCGTTTCTTTCCCATTCTAAACTAGCTAGTGTTAAAACATGGTTTGTTGATCTTGCCAAACCCTTTAATGTTTTTTTGTACTTCCTCACAATCATGGGGTTTGAAACTATGAATTTAGATATTGAGATTCATTCACTATTAATATAATCCTCAACATCACTCAAGATTTCCTCTGTCTTGTTCTCTCATAATCCTTTCCCCACACTCCTCTATTCCAATCTCACATGGAACACAATTTCTTTTTCTTTATAACCATTCTTGTTTGGTGGTTGTGGGTGATTAGGGTTTCAATTTGGTATCATTTCCTTATATCTACTCTAGTTCATCTCTAATTTTACATTAAAATTGGTATAAGGTTTTTAACCTACTACAATTAACCATTCACTCCTTTATACCTTGATTTTAGCTACCATATTAATTTTAGGTGAGTAATGGCATGGTGGTGCATGGATTTCTTGAAATCTTCTAGAACCTACGAAATATATAAAAATCCACTACCACATTCACATTTAATGTGGATCTTTGTGCCTCTACCATCACCACATTAACTTATCTTAATGATATTTTTGATGAAGTGTCCAGTGATTCAAACGGTCACTTCCCACCTATTATTAGGTGGATGCCAACTTGTCTTGATGATATTCCTCCTACACTTTATTCATATTGTTATGATCTTCACCCTTCTTATGGTAACTTGGGCATAGTGCTTGACATGTTCATGATTTAGTCTCCTTGGTTCCATCTTCTCTTCTTATTGTGCTTCCTTTCCATCATTTTTACATTCATTGGTTGATTTTTTTCACTTTTATCTCTTGTTTGGCCTACCCTACCCCATATAAATTCTTGTGTTGGTCCTCTAGTGTTTCATTCTATAGGTTTCTTACATACTTATCATATTTTGCACATCTTTTTTATCTATTGCATACTATTATCCTGTGAACCTCCCTTTATCACTTGGTACTAAAATTTTTCAAAATCTAGCCAACTCCTCATGATAATAAACTTAGGTGTCTAGCCTCAGGTGCTGAGAAAGCACCTGTGCTTGAATCACCTAGCTAGAGTTATGCATGGGAGTGCCAGATAGTTCACCTATGGGGCTGAAGTTCCTTGATTATCCATTCATCAAAAATAACATAAAACATAAGGAAACATTTGGCTTATGTGAAACTTTATTCTGGTCAGCACAACACAACTGACTTATGATTGAGAAGTCTATGTTTTGATGGTGAAAGTGCCATCCTATTTAATATAAGGTTTAATTTAGTTTACATTGAAATGCCCAGGGAACATCTCACCCGTAAATGTGTGCAACTTACATTCACTAGTCTCCAATATGTTATGGATGACATAAGGCCCCATCTATCAGATTTGAAACTTATTAAGGTGTTTAAGGTACTTGGATTCATAGATCAAGACCAATACTCCTTCAGTATCTTATGCTTAATATGATTGTCATGCCATAAAATTTAGTGCACCTTCTCTATTTGGTGACTATCTTTCTTGAGCATGAATCTCATCCAAGAAATCCGAGTCTTCCATCCATGCACTCAAAGATTTTTAGTCATCCATTAGACCAATATGTGTAATTCCCAATAAGGGTACCATGATTTCCATTGTTAAAATATCCTCTATTCCAAATACTAGTTGGAAAGGTGTAGCCTTATTTAGGTGCTTATAAGTTGTGTGGTAGGCTTATAGCATTGTTGACGCTTGATCATACCAATATTTACAACCAACATTGCATATGTTTGTGAGTCACTTTCCAAATATCTTATTGAATGCCTTAGTTGTATCATTTACTTGATGATAATGGGTTTTCTTATGATGTGCCACCATGTATTTAGTTAGTAAGATTTGCATAGTTTCATTTAAGAAATGTGTGCCCTTGTTACTAGTTAGACTAAGTGGGAACCCATAGTGACTAATTATGTTAACCCATTTAAACCTTGTAGCTATGGAGACTATGTAGTCTTTGGTTGGAGCTACCTCGACCCACATGGTGAAATAGTTAATGGTTACTATAATGTATCTTTCACCTATGCACCTTACTATGGGAGTGATTGACCCAACAAATTCAATGGCCTATTTTTAGAATGGTGCTTGTGTAATAATGGGAATGAGATGCATCTCATCTTAGTGGTTGGGATTTCTTATGCACTAGAAAATGTCACATACCTTAGCATAATCTTTTGCATCTTGGAATAGAATTGGCCATCACAACCCTAATTCGAGCACTTTGTGCATTGTTGCATCTCTAGTGGAATGGTCTCCTACTATCCCCTCATGTACTTCTCATAATATGGATTCTCTTTCATGTTCTAAGAAACATTAGTGTAGGACATCATCTCAGCTCAATTTAAGCAAATACCTACTAATGAGCAAAAAGGGGGTGGCACAAATTTTGATTTTTTTTCTCTTTGGTTGTCATAGTCTGGGGTGAAAACCTAGATGTTATAAAAGTGATGATCTCTACCAAGTCTTTAGGAATGCACTCGACTCTATAGAGTTTCACGTCCATCATTTCATTCTCAATAGGCATTATTGCATTACCAAAATTTATGGGGGACAAATGGTCTGGGCTTAAGTTACATTTTATCAGCTTCATAATAACTGACAACTGGAATTATTAGAATAGAACTATCTATCTACAAATTCACCCATGGATAATGGGCTTATTCATGATGTACTTAAGCACCTCATGATCAATTAACAAGTTTAATGGGATTACCAAAAAGTATTTATTGAATTTCTGTAGGGTGTAGACCATGGAAAGTGTCTCATACTTAGTTTTTATATAGTTCTTCTCCACTTGGTTAATTTTTTATTAGTGAATGAAATGGGATGATCCATTTTTCCTTTACCTAGTTGTATCAAAATGGTTCCAATTGCATATACAGATACATGGACATGAACATCAAATGGATTCATCTAGTAAATAAATTATAGTATTGGCATGCTAGCTAATTTGAGCTTCATAGTTTCAAAGGCATATTCTTGTGATGTACCTTAATAGAATGGGCCATCCTTGTGCAAGATCTCTAATAGTGATGAAATATTTTCAATGATCCTTCTAAACTTTATATAGTATCCATAATAGTCAAGAAAGTTGTGAACAAATTTCTACATAGAAAGTGTCAAGAGCTATAGGATAATTGCAATGTTTGTGGGATTGATGAGTAGACCATGTTTGAAGATAATGTGTCCAAGAAAGGTTCCAAATAGTTTCAAAAAGATGCACTTATTAGGTTCAAGGATATTTATAGCTATCTGTAGATCTCAAACATGAATCACAAGATATCATAATGGTCTCTTACAAGCCTATAAATAGTTCAATCATTTAAATACACTTGGAATAGCTTGTGAATGAAATCCTTAAATGTGGTTATCACCACTTTAGGGAACATGTATGATGCATTATTGATTCCAAAGGGAATCATGTTATATGTGAAATAACCCCATTCTATCACAAAGGTTGTTTTAGTATTGTCCTCCTCCTCAATCTAGATTTGATGGTATCCTAAAAACCCATCATTGAAAGTGTATATTTTGTATCCTACAAAATCATCCAAGATTTCATCAGTGAATGGAGTTAGGAAAGGGTTAGTGATGAAGGAAACATTAAATAATGTATAATCAAAACAAATATTAATGTGTCTATCCTTCTTGATGATAATAACCATGGGGTTCACCCTTTTAGATTCTTTTAAATGGTAGATGATGCCTAAAACTAACATACCATCAATCTCCATTTTGACCTTGACATAGAGATTAGGATTTATTTTGTAGGGGTGCTTCTTGATAGATATTGCAAATTCAACTATATTTAGACTCATCTTCCCAAGGGATGGGTGGGTACCCTTAATTTCTTGGTAATTTTGATGGAATAAGTCTAATAACTCCTTTAGGAGATCAATAATTAATGCCAATTATGCATCAAACCAATATGTGCCCAGAGTAGCCATCTTTGGTTCCCCTACTGAGCTAATGTATACCTTGGTAGTTTTGAGTGGCAAGTAGTAGGACTCAATCCTCTCCTAATAAGAATCCTCAACTTGACTAATACCCTTGATTTTTTCTATGTGAAGTTGGGTAGGGTTTTCTTCCACTATAGAACTATCCTAAACTTGGTGCACAAGCTTCCTTTTGCCTATCAAGTTTGTCTAGTTGCATGCTTTCCATGTTTAATCATCATCTTCACTCCAGTCACTATTAAGTGATTATTATTAAAGGAATGTCAGGAGCACCAAACACTTTTCCCTAAACATGTCTTTAATTCATTCCTCTAGGATTATAGTGTCCTCAAACACTACCCTATAAACTACTTCTAGTGGCTTGATCAATTCCAATTTCTATGTAGAAAAGGAGAAGGTGTGCACAAACCACTCCTTAAGTGCATCTTAATTGGTCATATTGTAATGAATTTCATTGAGAATGTACCATTTATATGCCCATGTATTCAAGGTCCTATAGAAGGCATACACCCATAGGTTCCTTGGGGTAATCTCACCTTAGACAATCCAAGTTTCTTCACACAAGCATACATACACTACAGGGTCAAAGTCACCAAAGTAGGTAGAGATGTCTAGGTTCTTATTGATTTTCCTAAATCTAGTGTAGATTATTGATTTCACATCTTTCCAAGTTGGTAAGCTAAGCCTTTGCACAATCCACCAATGAGTGGTAGTGATCCTTAATGTATATAGTAGTCAACCTATTTTGTCTACTTATTTTAGGATGCATGATTCAAGATCATGGACATAATCTTCCATAGGATTTATCTCTCAATATCTTGGGAGCATTGTAAGTTTACCTTTGTTCAAGTGAAACACTCGCTTTCCCTTTTTTATAGTATAAGGAACCCATCTTTTCAAAGTGAGATCAATTTGAATCGAGGCGGTCCTCATAGGTTTTGGAACCTATGCACGCATTAAGTGATACCTCTAACCAATGGTCTCATAAGCTTATTTAACCCATTAGTCAAAATAAATGTTGGTGGTTTCTAAGGTTGATTGTTCATCTTCCTAAGAAGGCACTCCTTGGTCATTAGGGTTGAGATCCCAGTGCCTTATTCCATGATGTTGTATATGTGGTTGATATCATCTTAGAGGTTAACACTCTCTACATATGGGGGTCCTTGGTTACTTGAGAGGGGGGTAAATACCCTCTCCAAGCCATTTTTAAAGGTCGTGTAGTGCCTTTTAAACTACATGTCTACATTATTTAGATAACACCATGGCCTTCTTATAAGTGATGGATAATTATCTTGCTCTACCAGCCTGATCACCTCAAAGTCAATGTGGAACTCAGTTCCCATGATATCTACAATGGTGCTCTTAATAATTTTGATCAGTTATACTCTAGTCTTGTTGGACATGAAAAATACTAGAAGGGAAGGACTCAAGGCTAGCCTACCCATATTCTCCCATGAATTCTTGTTTAGAATATTAACCTCTATGCTTATGTCTATAAATACCTCACATATAGACCATCCATCAATGATGGCATTCATAAGGAGTTATTTATCATAATCTACATTCTTTGTATGCCTAACTTCTTATATCCATTCCATGCATGTTTTAAATTCAACTAGATTTTTTCCTGCATGATCCAAGAGTAAGGTTTTTAATAGGAGTAGTATTCTTTCCATTTGTAAGAGGTACATGATCTCTATTAGATCTTGTATCTCAACCTCTTATCTATATTTATTCTTGTGGGAGGTAGCATCTTATGCCTCTAGGTCTTGTGCTAGTTGGATCTCTCCTTATAGGTTATAAATAATACTTAACCTATTATTATACATCTTTCTAGTATGTAGGGTATAGGTAAGGTATATATTTGGGTTAAATCCATGTGATACACTCAATGCAAATCTATTCCCTATATTCTAGGTGCAATTTTGGTATTCGCATAACTAGTAGTTGAGTGGTGAATCCACTAAGAGTAGTCACCTACACCTTGACTATCTTTATGCTTGTCAATTTCACCTTTAGATTCCACTTCTTTGCTTTCAACTCATGCCTGATCATTATTGTGCCCTTATATGTGTTAGGTCTACCTTGGGTCAACCTTTTGTATAATTCAAGGCATTCCTTGACCTTATGGGTTCCTTAACATTACCCACTTGTTGGGTGTATAGGTAAATCATGTTGATAGTGCTCCATTGAGCCACACTTGTATCATGAGTGGGGTGGGAACCTCCCACCACTATGTCCTCCACCTCACCCTCTGGTACCTCATTAAATTTCATATCCTATATTTTTTTGACCATAGCCTTCATTTCCTTGGTTGGCCTATCCTCTGATTACTATAGTAGCCTACCTCATGCCTCTCTCCATGTTATCTTACATCTCATCAATTACATGTCAATTGGTTATTTTATGGGTATAAGCATCACGTAATTGATAATAAATGGTTATGTTGACTTGGTTGGTGCATTGCAATAATGGGTAGTTATGAACATCATGCACCTCTATGTAGACTTCACAGCTTAGAAAAAATGTGCACACATTCATTAAAGGGTATTTATTCATGTTATGGCCTTTTACTTCACAATCGGCACACCATAACCGGCTTTGAGCATCTTATGATAAATTAGTGGTAAGATTTTGGAATTAGGAGGCTAAATATGTAATCTATGCTTTCATGAATAGACTGATCCTAGTATCAATGCTTCTGATTACCTCAACTTTGAGCATGGATTCAAGTAATTTATGAGGGTATATTAATGTATTCATGGAGATCACTCTTCTAAATAACACTAACAACCCTCTGATGAACCATTATGCATGTTAAGAGGGGTGAATATCATAAGTTTGTAAAAGCGAGTCTTGAACCTTACATCATATAGGTGCATATTTTTTTAGATTCCTTGGTTGATCTCCTTGAGTACAACAATGCTCTACTATTAAAACTCTAGTATGTTGAATTCCTTTAGGAATGCTTCCTTCAAGGTGTCATAGTCAACCATAACCTGGTTAGGATAAAATTTATTATACTAGGTATGGGTGGGATCTAGTAGATTTGTTATGAAATGGGTTACCTTATGATTATATTGGGTTATTCCCCATGCTCCACTATAGTTCAAACTTTAACACATGTTCTATGGAATTTTTTATGCTACCATATTCTAGAAAGTGCATGTTTATTTCATAATATATTTGTTTGGGGGGTGCATATAATATCTAAGGCACTTGTTCCCCATGCATCTATGTGGGTGGTGGCCCTCCAATGCCTCTAGCCACTAGGTTAGACATTTTCCCCATTGTTAATATTGGTACTAAATAAGATTATGGAATTATACTATTGACTTTTGGTGCTAGGCCACTTTTTATGAGTTATTGCTTAGTCTATGTAGCTGACATTAACTAAGCTAGTATGTTTTCACTCATGTTATATTTTGTAAATCTAATGTCCAATGGTTTAGAGGTACTATCACTCAAATTATTGTAAGAAATAACTTTTTCAATCATAAACTTATACTCCAAATTTTTAAAACATCCAAAGTTTATGTTAACAATAGGGTTAATTATCACTTTTCTTTCTTCACATGGGGGATCTAATGCATTAGCTTGAATTTTAGGTTCAAAGATGCTAGGTGCATCCAATGCATCTTTAATTATCAAATTCTATAATAACAAATCATATTTCACACCTATTTAACTATTGAGCTTAATCTATCACTTCCTTGTTTATCTCTTCCTCACATTGTTACAATTCAAGAGATCTTTCCCCATGCCCTTATTTCTCACTATGGGTTCTCTCGACACTTCTAGGTTTTACATATTTCATTTTCCTACACCTTCTCTTGTTATAAGTCTATCTCTTGAGATATCAAGTGTCAATATACTTATCCCCTTCCATTTTACTTCACCTGTGCACCCCCTTCTCCCCCTTTACTCTACTCATACGTGAAAGGACTTTAGCCTTCCATTCTCAAAGTTTCAAATTAATAATCCACTATTATTTTCTTGAGTTTTACACCAAACTCTTTCATAAATTTGACTCTGGGTTCATGCAAAAATTGATACTTTACTTTATTAGTGAAGGAGTATGTGGAAACAACAAACTCAAGCATGTAACTATTCAGTACTCCTTAACATCATTTGTCTACTTCTCTCATCCAAGTGGTATACAAAGTCTCATTTCTCTCTAAGCATTCTTTCATCCACTCAAGGAGTTTTTCATAGATTTGTCTTTTATGGGTCACATAGGTAGCTAACCATCAGTACATATGCTCAGGCAAATAATAGAAAAAGACCTCATACAGAGCATCATATAGGTTATTCTAAACCCACTTTCTTAGCTTGTGTCTTATGTAGGTTGGATGCTTCAACATAAATATGTCTTCCACCTATTATAGCCAGTACTTGATGTTCTAGATGGAGATTTGGAGAATTTTTATGTTGTATCATTGTAGAAATAAAAATCAACATGGGTTCTATCAATATAACCAAAATGTTATTTAAAATGGGTCAATTCATCAAGTAAATAATTTATTCAGTTATCCAAGTTACTTTTGGAATTTTTACCACTAGGAAAAATCCTAGTATATTCCCATAACACTTTAATATTTATCACTCAAATACATTGGAATCAATCCACATAATGTGCAAGCCTTATGCACTCATTTCAAGCATAATAGAGTAATAATCAGGGCCCATATTGGGCTAGTTTTTCTATGGTGCAATGTTTCACTTTTAAGACTTAGTCCTTTCAATATAGGCTCTTGGTATTTTCATTGGTGCAAGCCTTGTCTTGGATAATCCTAATGGTCTATAGGTGTAAGCCTTTGTTCTACTAATATTGGCATCATTCAAGTGCTTTGAAGAGTCGAGGGAAAGTTTTAAATCAAGTGATCATGTTTTAGCTAGTGGTTCTTATCGAGGGTATCCAATTTTAGGCACATGACTCTCCTTACACTTAGATTATGTTGATTTAATCACTTAGAATAGAGATTCCATTAAAATATTGAAATATAAGGTTAAATACAAATTACTTAACATAACTAAAGTGAACTTATAGTATTACTTTCATAATTATATAACATTATCATAAATATATAAACTAGGTCAAACTCAATTTGGAGAAACATTCACCATCACGAAACAAAGTCCAAATAAATAGAGTACATGATAATTGAAATAGAGTAACACTTTTCTTAAACTATTTAACTCCCATAGGCTCATAGATGAGCTTGGGTGTATACAGTAGGAGCCTTAGTGGTGTATATGATATTCATAACACTACTGGTAGCCGTTATATGCAGAACCATTTATTTAGGGCTTTATTACATTCCAATCATGTCTCTACCTTACTAGTTCAATCTTTCTATTATAACATATATGAGAATATATTTTATAGGGTAGAGAGAGCATGTTGGGTGATAATATAGATCCTTTTTTTATCATTCTATTAACTCCATCACCTTGTGTCATTCTTGTTATGATCCCCATGTGTTTCCATTCATAGAGGATAACCTAAAGATTTAGGCATCAGTTAACCACTTTCTGGTTATCATAAGATCTACATTGGTTATTCTAGATCATGCTAAGATATAAAAATATCAATCATGCTAAGTGATTGCCTCACACTAATATGTCTATCAAGCTGGCACTAATCCATAGTTTAATAAATTAGGGTTCCAACAACTTGTTAACTTTTACCACATGTTCATCCTTAGTTTATCACACATCTCTTGGGATATAAACTAGATAACATGTACAAAATCCAAGTTTTATTGGACTCATTTGAAATGAAATGATTTTGAGGCACTAAAGCAATGCCTCTATGTAGCTCTTATTCTCATATTGCTTGACATAACATGTCCATTCAAAATTCACATAGATACATCTAAATATGCATTCAATGTGATCATGAAGTATGGGCATCTAGTTGCATACCACTTAAAAGACATTAAAAAACATGGTGAAAAGGTACTCCACCTATGAAAAATAATTTTATGTTATTATGCAAGAAATCATGTAATGGTGACACTACATTAAATGGAAGGATATAGTTGTTCATTCAGACCATAAGCCACCTTAGTTCCTATAGATGTAGAATAAGCAAGATAATATGTGACATATGAAATGGATGACTTACATGTAGTAATTATATCTAGTGATCAAAAACAATAAATTAAATTACAATAAGGCACTATATTACCTTATCCAACCAATGTTTCACAAGCTCATCACAATGTTGGACACATGCATCCACAACTTCACAAACAAGGTATCCCTCTACTCACTTGACCAAGACTTCGTAGTAAATTACACTAGCCTAGTGTAAGGTAAACAAGTTCATGATTTATACTTGTCTAATTATATTATCTTCAATCTTAGACATCTTAATGTTCCTATTGGCACACCTCACCAAAGACTCATCTCAGAGGTACACAACACTAAAACCTTATGACACTTCAGCATGATAAAGACTCTAGCCACATTATGGTCATACTTATACTAGATGCACATGTGCATAGATGTGGAACACCACATCAAACCTTGTTTTACTTTTCATATCACCAAGCCCATCAATAAAATCTAGAACTTTATGCACCTCTATCAGTCTAAACCATAGTAATCTATTAGAATGGATTTTATGACTAGGTTACCTAAAACAACTAGCATGACATTATGTTTGTTGTATTGTATAGGTTTTATAATATGGCTATCATGGTTTCTTAAAATAAGGACATTGATATATTTGGCATTGTTAAATATTTCTTCAACCATTTTTGAGTTAATTTTGGACTTCTAACATCCATCATCTATGATCAAGATCCATGATTTATAAGTCACTTTTAGTAAGCATTATTGGACTTGATGGGTATGTAACTGGATTGGTTGATATATTTTCATCCATAGGAATATGAGAAAACTAAAGTAGTTAATTGTACACCTTTTCATCTTCTATAAATTTAAATCCATGTACATGATCGCACTTGGTATGGCAATCTCTTATACATTAAACACACCTATAATAAATTCTTTTATATCTCTATGGGTCATAGTCTATTCCATAAATGTCTTGGGTTCCAAACTTTAGCACCTCTAGACATCTCTTACCACACACTAGCTTGCATTGAGTTGTTCACATAGAATGGGAAGTGGACAAATCTTATATGTTTATGTGACACATCGATTCTATTCATTAGTAGGTTTATTATATCTTCTCTAGCACATAATCAAAGTACAATAGGATCACCATGGTTCACATATCAAACCTCATCTATTTTGAGTTGGTAATAAAGTTTTTCTACACATTAAAAAGGAACACTTTAAATTTCCACACTAAAAGATCAAGCCTATGTACTATGGTCCCTACACCATTCTACATGTAGTTAGTGAGAATGCCTTGATTCTTGATCTACCTCAGTGCTTATTCATATAGCCTATCTTTAATGTGTAACTTCTCAAACCTTACACTCCACCACTTCTTGAGTAAGTAGTGTAACAACATCAATCTAATTTGGATCTTGAACATTTGTGCTAAGAAATAAAGGACTAGATCATCGAAGTAAAAAATACACACCCACCATGACACACATAAATTTTTATGAGTGTTTAAGGTGGAAAATACATTGATCAAGATAAGTGTTACACTTCTTAACAACTTTGAGTATAGTTTCTTTAGTTTCCCACTAACATAATGGATACAATTACTCTTTAATAAAGGGTGAATGATCCATGTGCAACCATTGTGAAATTTAACACACTCCTTATTTGTTTTACTATGTATATCATGCACCTCTCATTCAATCATGTGAACTCATTTTTCCAAAGTTTACTAGCAACCTTATTTATAATTCCCATACCTACTCACAAAATTTTGCGTAACATTCACTTCAAATCATAGACTACATGCTCTAAACTATGTAGCCCCATTCACTTCATGAAAATCTACTCATAGAGCCAACATATCTTTTGGATCCCACCTCAATGTAACCATGCATTAGCATACCCTAACTATGTGATCTAAAATTTGACACAATTAGCCATTAGTCTTCAATCAAGAATCATAGGATTAGGAATAATTGAAGATAGCATGGACATTAACTATCTAGACTATTGCCAACTATGACATCTAATATGAGATTGATGTACCTACCAAAATATTCCTTGGTAGATGTATAATATTTATCACTACTCTTTTAATATGCCCATTAAATATGTGACAAACACATTTTTTGAAATGGTTAATAACATGGCCATATCAATGCCATACGCACAATCATAACATAATTAACTTGCACTATGAATCTACTTTATATACATGCACTATATATATTATAATTTTTATTCCCTATTCTTTGATTTATGACAAAAAATTAGATTTTTTACAAGTAAGACTTTCAATCCACTAAATGTGTGTTTTATTTTCCTTTCTGAATAGTCTCTTCTCATTCACTCTACACAAGCAAACTTTATTGTACCCCAAAAAATTGTTCTTAGGCCCCATGGTGTAGATCAACTTCTCTTCAATGTTGATTGAAAATATCACTAGGAATTGGTTAGATAAGGGGTTGAATGTTCTTTCAGATTGAGGAGGGAGATAATAAAACCATCTCAATACATTATCCTTAATGCTTATTATAAATAACTTATTGAATAGTGTATTTTTGTATGCATATTCTAAGCATGTTGTATGGAATTATCTATTATATTCCTCAGATCATTTACCTTTATATAATGGGAGATTTGGAGATAAAAATTATAATGGTTATGGATAAAAGCATGTGAATCCATGGTATGTCTACATCTTGATGCACCTTCCTCTAATTATAATACCTTGGTATGGAGAGATGTAATAGATTACTTAAGTGAATCTGTAGTAGGAAAGGTTGGTAATTTAATGTGCATATCCATCATGGGAAGATTGAATTTTTCTTCATAATAATGAGCACCATAAATTTTTGAATACCTCATGTTACCCCCAAACTTTGGTTGGATGTCAAATAAGTTGCTAAAGGTATAGGCATATCAATAGTATTAATAGTGGTTAGAACACCTGATTTGGAAGAACTTTATAAAAAAATTGGATAATAATAGTAAATGGATATTTTTGAGGTATATTATATGTATTTATATTATCTTGTTGTGGATCCTTACATGTCAAGATCATTTGGAAAATTTCACCCATGTCTTCAGGACATTGATAGAGTCCATCAAAAAATTTAGAATTTAACTTGATCTGGATCTACCTTATGAATTTCATTGGTATGATTTATATCTACTTCTTCATATTTATATATATTATCATGCTCATTTTGATTATCTTTAATATCATGTTCCAAAATAGGCATACCAAATTAATCATCTATTTACACTTATTCATCAATAATTTGCATCATCAATAGAAGAAGAAATACTCATTGTATTTACTTTTAAATGAACTGATAGGGATATGATTATGCTCTATATGGGTTGCACTTAATGTATCACTTCATCTTAGAGTTACAATGAAACTAGAATTCTTGGATGGCGCAGGATGGGATCATGAAATAATGTAGAAGTCTAGGGCCAAAGGTGAAAATATTTGTTATTTTTTGTCTAGGGAAATCATAAATTATATATGAAACCCTAAGATAAAAATCTAAACCTCTAATGGAAAACCTATGTTTTTTCACTATTTGATATGTGTACGAGTGAACCAATATGTTTTACCCTAATTTATACTAATGGGTGAGATTAATATAATTATGATAAAACATTGAAATGTAATTCAAATAAATAGATATATCATTCAAACATATATCTAAATGTAAAACATTGAGATTGATTATTCTAATTTAATAAGAGCATATGTTAAATATATAAACTACTAAATATAACATGATACTTATATTTTATCATTGAATTTATGATTTTAATTATATTATAGAAGTGAAAATTAAGGATATATAGGCCTATTGTTCATTTAATTATAGACTTTATTTATCATCTATGTTAGTCAATTCTATAGGATCATGTCAATATCTCTAGTCGATACTAACCTACTAGTTGGCACTAACCTATGAAAAAATAGGTAAAAATTATTATACAACCACCTAAAACTATCTTTTATTCCTATGTTTTCAATATTGAATACTGATGATGTGTGTAGCTCTAAAATTCAATTTCATTTTCCTTTAAACCATAAGTATACCATATAGGAATAGAAACCTATAAAAACATGGTAAGTGTAATGGGTTGAGATAACTCCAATCACCCATAATTTATGAATTCTCATTCATACATATCCAATACTCCAAAAATGTAAATCAAGACATGTGTAGTTCTCCCACCTAGTGTGATTGTATAATTATGTTCTTTTGTTATGCATATGCAAATATTAATATGGAATTGATACATTAAACTAATTTATTTGACTTAAATTTTTAGTGATTCATAATTTTATTATGACTCTTCCTAGTGATAATTTTTTAAATTGGTAAGAATAGGGAAATTTTAGTTAGTGTGCAATAGTGTATAAATGTATAACAGATAATTTCCATGTCCCTTCTGAATGAGACCTTGATTTGTTTATAAATAGGTCCAATTGAATAATTCCTCATGTCACTAACATGATAGGATAATTTTTTATCCCTATGGATGCATTTTTTATAAAATAATTGTTGCTGATAGTGGGTCAGTACCAACCAAATCATGTCAGTATTGACTAGTGACATTGATTGTATCTGATAAAACTAACTTATGTACAAGTAGACTAAAGTAAGAGTTTGGAGATGTTTATACTGGATATTTAGTAGGTTTAAAATATATAATTATATTTATTTAGGTTATATACACTAAAATTTAATCAATAAATTATTGATAATTCTTATTCTTAACATCTTTATCTTTCTTGGTCAATTCACCATTCTGATAACCCACAATCGATAAGAAACCCTTCAAGGTATAACAATTATTATGTATATCTCTAGAGTTCCCTATTTTATCTCTATTCATCCATATTAAACACAACAATTTTTACTACCACTTTTATTTTAAAACCTTTTTTCATGTTGAATAAGAGTACACTGGTCAAAGAAGGATGCATTGTGGCATTGTCTAGTAGTGTGGCCTTGTCCACAGTGCTCTAATTGTCATCTTTTCAAAATGACACACTTCATAATAGCTTTTCCATGTAAACTAATAGGTTTATTATCATAAATATTCAAAATATTTTATTATAAAATCACATAAAGGATCACACTTGAACCTAACTATCTCTTACTGATAAGAGTATTTATTTTTTTATTTTTAAAAGCATTTACCTTCTGAGTAAGCATTTTTATTGAAATTTGGATACAATGCCATAGTCTTTAGCAAAGTATATAATTTTTTAATTATAATTTAAGGGAATAATTTTTTAATAATTATAATAAAATATTTTTAGTTTCATTGACATTATATTCCAAAAATGGATAACTATATCAACCTAAAGCCTTCGGGCTATGTAGGCAATGCTCAGTCAACAAGGGGTTTTCTGAGGATAGCTCGACCAATCCCACATCCCCCATTTTTTCCCCTTTTACATTTGATATATTTTGTGTGTTTGTGTTGGAATAGGTAATTTATTTTACAATTATTCTTCACATCAAATAAAAATTCAAACAAAAATAGGTCACCTATAAATAGATGTAAATAAGCCTAGAGTTTCAAATCTAGTGCATAATATACCTAAATAAAGCCATAGTAGAAGACAATAATATACTATGACCTTATCCACATTTTATGGCCTTGTCCCAGTATATATAAATTTATTGTTTTATTATTAATCTATTTTTGTTTTTTATCTAAAGTTATCACATCTCATGGAAATTTTTTAAAATCTAAATTGATTTTTTTATAAGGATAATTCTCTAACCCTAGCCTTAGTTTTTATTTTTTGTAATTTACGACTTGTTTAATTTTTTAGGTATTTATATTTATTTTGTTTTATCTTAATTGAATTATTATATCACATTTAAATAGTTTAAATTTATAATTAGATTTAATTGTAATTCATAATTAACTCTAGTAGAAACATTTTAGTCAACCCACATTTAAATACAAGCATTGCTTTTTGATTTTTGACTTAGGATTTTAGCTTAATTCTATAAATTCATGACACTAAAAGAATAGAATATTAAACCTTAGATACTATTTATAAAATAATAATTCACCTTTTATTGACTTTGGAGTAATCTGACATTGAAAAAATTTGTCTAGTCACCTCACATAAATACTGACACAGAGGCTTTTTTTCAACTTTGGGTTGAATTTTGATGTTTTTCTATCAAAAAATATTTCACCTTTTTATCTTTATTTTAAATTTATTTTTTCTTATTTTATAAACTATGCTTTGAAAATTTTAAAACTACTTAGCTACTATCATGAAGTTATATGTGTTGATCTATTTAAAGATGTTGTGGCATGAGGGGTTTTACTCTAATACTCATAGCCATAGTATAGAGCTAAACATAGACTTTAACTTATATGCCCCTCATAGTATATCAAAAATGCATATAATCCTTTTTTTACACCAATAGAAAGAATTTTTTATCTATATGATTTGTGGTGTCCTAAGAGGTGTGTATTTCCCAAGGAATTTACTTTGAACTTATCCTTAATATTAGGGTTATTGGGCTATAATAATGATTCTACCTCTTTAGTTAGTGTTCTTAAATATTAGGTAAAACCTAATCAAAAAATGATAATGTATACTTTATATCCTAAAAATCATTCAAAACCTTACCTATATCACCCTTTATCTTTGATTTTGACTTGCTTTCTCTTTGAATCTAACATATTTTCTTATTTCATTTTCATATTCATCATGGGTTTAACATATACATGTTTCTCTCATGTCTTGCATCGCATTTTGAAGTTCCTTGTCACATATCACATTTATTTTCAACTTGTTATTTATTATGTATTTGCATGGGACCAATATTAATTAATTAAATAATCTCCCTCTTGCACTTTACCTCTTGTTCATAATCAAAACGCTTTCTCTAGTGCATCTTGACATTTGGTCATTCCTATTATTTTTTTAAAACCTTCAATGACTTGGGAATAAGAGAAAGCCTATGTTATGTAGTTATCCCCACAAAGTGTCTTAGTACCCACCCCTCATACTCTCAATGGGCACATCATGGACCTTGTCTCTAAACTTGATGCCAAAACCAACCATGTTGAATTTTGAGATTATGTTAGATCACATCCAAAAAATATTTATTTTTTATATATATTTTTTGAGATGAACTTAAGAAATTAGATTTTAATATTCCTTCCAATGTTGTTACATTTACCATTATATCTATCAAGATTTATACACCTTTGGTTAACTCTACCACTCCCATTACTAAAACCAATGTTTCACTTGAGTAAGCCTTTCTCTTTCAATCCAAGATAGCTAATACTAAGAAAATAATTTCCCATGTTATTCCTTCCTTAGATTATGGTACCTTATTGTATAACCCTTTGGATCCTCAAATTAGATCCTATCCTCTTCCAACTAGTTTTTTGGATCCTTATATTCCTCTTTATGAAAGAAAAGCTGATCCTAAATAGCATTTGTACACCTTCCATGCATCTTGTCTAGATTATGTAGATAATGATAGATTTTTAACTAAGATCTTTCCATGAAGTATCAAAGAATATTATATTATATTTTTTTCTAATCTTCCTTTCCAATCAATTATAGTTTTCAATCCTTTGGAAAATTAGTTTTTGGCACATTTGTTTTCAATATTTGTGAGAAATTATCCTCTGATCAATTTAGGGTAAAAATGAGATACTTTGTTAGTATGTTCTAAGATAAAATATTATTCTTGATAAAATGATAAAACACATGTTTGATAATGGGCTTAAATATATTTTTACTCAAACATTGCTTACTCCTCTCCAAAATATATATCATTCTTGATAAGTTTTTAACCCCAAATAATATGGGGATTCCACTCTAAAATATATAGGGTTAAGATTATATAAATGATAATACATAAGGGTGATGATTGGATTTATAATAGGCTAATTAGGTGTTAAACTTAGATATAAACATACACTAAATTTCTTATGTTAAAAATAGACTAAATATATAAATTATAACTAAGCTATAAATGTAAATGGAAAATAATTAATATACTTAGTTGTTTATGATGTTAACACATTATTGGATCTATAATAAGAAGAAAGCAAGCTATAAGATGATTCTAGAATGGTCATTAGATTATAGATCCAATCCTTCTTGATCTCTAGACACTAATGTTAACTTGGGATGGTTGCATCAACACTAATATCTAGGTTATATTCAAGTATCTTATATATAATACCTATTATAAAAGGATGTGACTATCTAGATGATTCTAGGTTTGACTTTACCTTCATTATAGTGCATTCAAATCTGGGTCATGGATTTTTTCTCCTCTTAAATTTGAAAAACCCTAGTTCTTCATCTTTATGGTGAACTTGGGGAGAATGGGTTAGTGGGTACATGATGTTGAGTTGACCCAAAATACCCCTTTATCAATGAGTACTACCTACATAGCCAATACTTTGAAGAGGGCCTTAGGTTGATGTAGTTCTCCCCTATATGTTGTCTTGTGTGTGACTCATGCAATATGTGCAAAGAAAATAAAATAGTGACCTAACATGTCACTTAGAAAATTAGGATCTTGGGATACTCCTTTATTATTTCATACCTATATATGTGATTTTCCTATGACTGGTATAGAAATAGGGAATCTTTGTTCAATTTAGTGTTCTTTAAATGCTCTTTAGTAAGAATAAAAGGTATTATTCCCATGTTTTTAGTTGAGGAATGAATTAAGTTTGATCTTATATTTATATAAATCCCTTTAAATAAGTAAATCACACTAAAGTACTTAGGCTGAACATTAGGATATGTTTAATTCACAAAATAGATGAGTTTAGGTCACTAGACACTTGTATTGGGTTAGGATGCTAGTGTTTATCTTAGACATTAATGTACAAGTAGGAAAGTAGGTACAAGTTTAGAACTTGAAGTGATGGAAGATAATTAAATTTTAAGCATTCTAGGCAAGATAGAAGGTATGGTTCATCAACATAAGACTAGCTACACTAAGATATAGGCTAAGAAACACAAGATAAAGTATATACAAGACTTGTCTAAGTGGGAAAAGGTCCATAACTAAGAGGAATAGTCATGGCTTGAGTTTTCCAAGTGTACAAGATTGAGGTGTTATATATTTCATGAATATCATTGACATTTCCCCCTTTAATCTAGTAAATAAATTGCTAGGTTAAAGGAAATGAAGGCATACTTGGGCTTGTATAACACACCTTATCTTTGCATGTGCCCAAATTGAGTGTTTTTAGTGACTAACCTATAACCAAGATCATGCTATAATATATAATTATTGCATATAATTTTAGATTGAAAGTACTTGAAATTTATTAAAATTGAAATACCAAGGTTTAAGAGTACACGTGTGTCGATGTAACCACTTTTCCTATTGGTAAGTTGATTTGAAAAATGTGTATCATTGCAAGGCTCTAAAATTGAGAATAGGATAAATATAAATAAATATTGAAAGTTAATATATCCAAAGAGATATAGAGAGAGATTGGAAGGCACATACCCCAACTTTAGAGCAAAATTGAGTTTCCACTTGGTAACTGAGATTAGCTCAATCATGCAACCTAATGAAACTTATAACCCAGTGAGGTTATATAATATAACCAAGTCTAACCTAAATACTTGGAAATATTAGTTTATTTAATCACCTCAACCATACCAAAAAGTGAGCCACGTACTACAGTAGACTAGATAAATAAAGTCTATAAAAGTTTGAGTGTGGTATTACTATGTAAAATATTTTTATAATTTAAAAATAATTTGGGTTTTACAATATTAGTCATAAATTACATATAATATTGACCTTATATATGTTTCATGCTAAAACTATGTATAATAATAGTACCAATGTATAGAATTCTACCATAACTATAAATGTAAATAATATAGCTATGTGCTTTGGATAATTTTGAATACTATGTGAGTGTGGATATCATGATTATAAATAATGACCTGACTATCTATGAAGATATGTAAAAAGATATATAAGTACTAATGTCGATAATATGTTTCCAAAAAATGCTCCCACTATAATCTAGAGATGTTGAATATTGAATAGCTGTGGAGAACATGCTTCCAAATCTTTCCCCTACTAAATCTAAAACTACAATTGTGTGGAATCTATGCCATGATTGAATCTAAAAAATATGAATGTGTGGAATACATACCCATATGACATGCCCCCACTAAATTTAAAAATGTTCCAAGTATGGATAACATGCCTATATGACATGCCCTGATTAATATGCCCCCTTTGAGGTGAGGGAAAAATAGGAATTGGTAGTTAGCTCACCTCAAAAGGATAAGACAACTATATAATATATGAATGTAACCATGTATCATACATAAGTAACATGTCTAGGTAGATATAGCATTGAATCACATGGAACCAATGTGATCACGTGAAGGCCTAAGATGCATGATAAGGATCATGGAAACATCTAGATAGCAATAGTAGAAGCTCAAAAAGAAAATAAGAAAACACATAAGATCACTCAAAATCAAGTCAAATGGTAATGGTCCAAGGAGACCTTAAACAAGGGGCATGTTTAAATGCCACATAATTGAAGGGACATAACTTAGTCAAATTTACACAAAATAAAGGATGATATATTCAAATGTTTGTACAATAAATAATGACATGATAGTGTTAAATAAATCCTACATAGGCATGTTGGCTAAAAGAAAAGGATAATATTCAAATTCTATAAAAATTAAGATAATATCAAGGGAAGACACTCAAATAAGTACATAAAACAAAGCATAAGCAACCAACATAAACATGTCATAGTAGCCCATGCATCAAATGTGTTAGCAAAAAATGTCAAGTGTATAGCATATCAAGTACACTATGTAAGATATAATCATGTATGAAGGCATCTGTAAGTACATATGTAAGCTTAAACATGATAATTAAATATGATCATTGAACCATATAGCATGTGTGTATCAAGATTGAATAAACAAACACCCCCAATGTTTGTACGACATGAGTAGAGTTAAAGCCCAACATCTAAAATAGGAATAGATCATGTATATGTGTATGCTTATATCATAATCAAGTAAAAGTGTGACACATATGTGTGTATGTAGGAGTAACTAAATATACCATCCATCAACATGGAACTAACACATAGATGCTACGGAGCCAATAGAACATGTAGGTGCCTAATTATTTAGTTGATTTTTGAATGTTTTTATTATTTTGAAATGTTTTAAAATGTATGATTCCATCCAATATATCATCATATATATCTCCCCATTGTGAACCTCGTATAATAATTTTGTGGCATTGTTATGGAGTACACATAGTTTCAATATCTATCATAATAGTATTAGTGATGCTCTATGTATGTAAAATATGACTATATGGTTATGAAATAGTATTAGGATTAATAAGAGTATGGATTCATATAACCCATTTTTTAGTGATCTATGGTTTATTTTTAATAATTTTAATTGGATCATGTGTAGGTGTTTTGGATATCTAAACATGGTGCATAGTATATGGGGATTCTGTAGAATCCACTATATGTCTCTGATGTAATGGCCTCTCAAGTATTAGTCACTTGGTAAAGGAGATTTATTATTTTTTAATCTTTTTTGGTTAATGATCCTTAGTAGGATTGTTAATTAACTATATGGGTATATTTATTTCTTGTTCAAGAGGATGTTCATATGGAATCCTAGAAACTGTAACTACTCGATTGGAATGAATGTATTTTACACACCCATGCACTATAAAGGGTACTTATTGAAGTGTATGGATCCAAGGTTTCCCAAATAACATATTGAATATTCCCATATAAGGTATAACTAAAAAGGTGATAGCCACATGTGTGGGATTGGCCTATAAAGGTAGGTCAATCTTACCAAGAACCTTCTAGGAGGTCCCATCAAATGCTTTAACTGATCTAGTAGAATGATCCAAAACATGATGAGTATAAACCAAGTGCATAATTAATTTCATGGTTCAAACATTATCTCTTGCACCATTATAAATCATAACACTACATATAGTGTGACTAAGGTATGCTCAAATGAATAAAGGATTAAAAAAAGAGTCATCATCCTTAATCTCATCAATAGATGGTCTCTAAACCATATGATGTATATGCCATGTGTAATTACCAATAATATCATATAGTGTATGCCAATAATTTGATGGATGAGGATGTGCATTATATTCCATTTTCACTTCTAGTTACTTTTTAGAATGGTCTTGTAAAGTATTGTTAAATATTTTATGTTTATGGTGATCACCAGGTTGCAAGCTTGATTCCTTTATAGGATATTCAAATTAAAGTTTTTAGTCATCAATAAGATCTTATATCTTGTTATTTAAGGTAAATTATATGATTATAGAATTCCCTAGTCCTTTAGAATAATCACAATAATCATTTTCATCATATATTTTGGGTAGAGATCGACTCATATAAACATCGATAGTATGAAGGAGAGATATAAGATGACACACTAGTAACCAAGAGAGTAATGAAGATAGTGACTCAGGTAAATGAGAGAAATATCTCCTTAGTTCATTATAAAAAAGAAGTTTATTAGGTTATTATTAAACTATGTTAACCATGGTGATTGTTTCCTTTTTAGGCTCAAGAAGTTTTTCCTTATAACTTGGTTTGATTTTAAATTTGGTAATATATGTAGATATATATGGTGTGTTTGTTACATACTTGAGCTTATTTAATTAAATAATCTTTATTTCATGGTTTTATACTACATTGCATAAGTCATAATAAGATTTAAACTTCTTAAAAATAATGGACTCGTGTAAAAGTGTAAGAAAACTTTGCTTCAATATGTCTTACAACTCTTTATTTTCCATAGTATTGGTCATTTTACCTAGAATTTTCTTATATCTCAATATATGTTCATTTATAGTTTCATTGGTTCCTTATTTGATTTTGGAACTATAAGCATAGGAAACCTTTTCACAAATATTAATTGAAAAGTGTGTTAAAAACCATTCTTTAAGAGGTTTGAATGCTTTCATAGATTGGAGAGTTAAATCATAGAGCCACCTCAAGTCATAGTCCTTGAGCCTTCTTGGAAATAATTTGGTCAAGAGTTTATCATTGGAGGAATAGTCAAGGCATGCCACATAAAAGTATCAAAGATGTTCAAGATAACTCTTTCCATCATAAATGGAAACTTAGGTGCAAAAAACCTAGTTAGCAAAGGGTGAAAAGATATATCAAGTGCAATGGGGATTTGTAACACATCTTAAAAATAAATAACATGAGGGGATTTTAAATCATTTTTTTCAATGTCTGTAACCTTATCCTCCAAGGTCTTTATAACTTTAAGGATGGTTAAAATTTTTAGGTCTATTGGGGTTTAGATTAATGAGTTGAGTAGACACCAAGGGGCATGTAAAAAATGTTTAATTAGTAATAGGCATTAAAAATATTATTAATGTTGAAACAATTGGTAATTCCATGGTATATGTATCAATAGTGTTTTGGTTTTCAAGAAACAAAGGTTGAAAGACATAATCTATGCATCCACTATATGTAGGTATGTTGATAAGCATGGACTCAGTTATATTTCCCTCTAAGGATCATTGTCATTAGGTGAGGAAACCTTAGTTTTATCTTATTTACTTATTTCATCTCTTGTAAAATACAAAAATTCATCCATTAAGATGTTTTTATTATTGAGATGAGTATTCAATGCTTCTTTATCTTCCATTTGGAATCAAGTTTTTGCACTAAAATTTTCCATTACTTTTAAAATGAAAAATTTTCAAAAAAGTATAGAAATCAAGAAAAATCATAAAACCCTAATTAACCTAGGGTTTTACATTCAAATATTATGTTCACCAAATGTTTAACCCTAAATTGGATGGGGATCCTATTATGTATTATATAGGGTTAATAATATAGAAATGATAATGCACAAGGGTGATGATCAGATGTATAACATGTTAATTGGTTTCTAAACTCAAATATAAACATACACTAAATTGATTATATTGATAATAAGATAAATAAATAAAGTACAACTAAGAAATGTATGTAAATGAAAAATAATTAATATACTTAGTTGGTTCTGATGATAACATAGTGATAGATCTAGAGTAGGTATAAAATAGGTTGGAAGATGATTTTGAAACAATCATTAGATTCTAAATCTGATACTTTTAGAGATTTAGAAACTAATGTCATTCTAGGATGATTTCATTGACACTACTATCTAGGTTTTATGTAAGTTTCCTATAAAAAATACCTATTGGAAAATGATATGACCACCTAGATTCTTTTGGGTTTGACTTCACATTTGGTCTAGTGTATTCAGATCTAGGTCATGGACTATCACACCTAATGAATTTGTAACACCCTAGTTCTTCATCTTCATGGCGAACATGGAGGAAAAAGAGTTAGTGGTCATTATAACCTCAAATACACCTTTATTAGTGAGTGTTTCCTACATATCCAATACTTTGAAGAGGGCCTCATACTGATGTAACTATCCCCTACATGTTGGACTTATGTGTGAATCTTGAAATATGTGTAAAGCATGTACAATAGTGAACTACCTTGAAACTTGGAAAATTGGGCTCTTGATCTTATCCTTTAGTAATTTAGACCTATATATGTGTTTTTCCTATGAATAGTAAGTAAATAGGGAATATTTGTTCAATTAAGTGTTCTTTCAATTCTCTTTGGTAATAATACTATGTATTATTCTCATGTTACTAGGTGAGGAATGAATGAGGGTTGATATTATATTTATATCAATAAATTTGGATAAGTAAATCTCGTTAAATAACTTAGGGTAACCATTAAGATATGTTTCATTGGAAAAATATATGACTTTAGGGCATTGGAGACTTGTGTCAAGTCAGGACACCAACATCAATGCTAGTGTCTATCCCAAACATTATTGTCCAGAGAGAGAAATTAGGTATAGGTTTAAAACTTGTAGAGATGGAAGATAATTATGTTTTAATAATTATGGGAAAGATATATGTCTTGGGTCATCAAAATTAGACTATTCAGACTAAGAGATAGGCTAAGGGGCACACGATAAATTAGTTTTAAGACATGTACAAGTAAGAAAAGGTCTATAATTAAGAGGCACAACCAAGGTCTAAGTTTTCCAAGTGTACAAGAGTGAGGTTCTTATAATCCATAAATATCATCTACAATAAGTTCAAATCATATGATGAACTATGACATATAGTTAAATAATATGAGGTCAAATTGATTACATTGAATAAGGTCAAGTATAGCTCCAATGCTCCTTCTACTTAAACTATCGAGTTTCAAGGCAAGGCTAATTATAAGAGAAAAATTAATGATATAAAAAATTAGGCTAAATTTATAATAAATTCTAAATCATAACCACCTCATAATCTTTAACTACAAGCTCCACTAAAGAAGAAATTCTCGAGGCTACCTTCATCTCCTAATTTGATACCACAAAATCTACATGAATGTCATGTTAGTACACTTCCTCCACCATTCAAAATAGATACATATAGACCTAAATCTAGAAATTTTGATTGGTAATACATTTTGTGATTATCATATATGTGTTATACATTCCAATAATATATGTATGAAACTCAAACATAAAATTCAAGACCTTATTGATGAGAATATTATTGACATTGGTACACCTAATGAATAAGCTAAGCCACAATAAAATGATAATGAAAATCTCAATATTTATAAATATCCATTTCCAAATCATGAAGAACAAGATGACAAACAAAAATATTAATTACATTATGAATATAATTCCCATCCTCAGCCATCTTCATATGGAAATCCACTTGATAGAATCATTAGCGCATATATAATAAAGATAACATCATGCCCATTTATTATATTTAATGATTCTAAAAAAATTGGTGATAGACATATATTATTCATTAGAGCATATTTTAGCATCAAACCAATCCATAGTGTCATGATAGACAATGGATCTAGTGAAAATGTGTGCACCATAACACATTCTATTGGTTATAAGGAACAATATGTACAACATAAATTTTGAGTTGTGAAATATTTTTATGGTGATAAAAAAGATAATCTTGGACATAACTTATTTCCTCTACAATTATGACCTCTCATATTACCCACTCCTTTATTAGTAAGTGCAAATATGAGAGGTCCCAATAAAAAAAACTAAGACTTGTAAGCATTATTTCATGTTGTTAAAATACATATTTGTATATATCATCAATATTTAAATTCATTTCATAGCATATTTCATTATATTTTCAATGGATAATGCTTCTCAAAATTTATTTGAGTGTGTAATAGGACACATTTTTATAGAAACAAAAACTATTCATACACAAGATAAGTTGTCCAAATTAAAACATATTACATATAATTAATCAAGATAGAACTCAAAAATTTAGACAACAGTTCATTATGGCCTTATCCTCTATTATATTCACGTCTTTGTGTATTTTAAATCTCTTATTTCAACTACAACATAGTCATAGGGACCTATTCCATAGTTGTTCATCTTAAAATAAAGAATATACTTAATAATCATTCACATTTCAAGATTAAGGCATATTTTCCCATGGTTATAATGATGGGCTAGCCTTCTACCCAATATCATTGCTCAGTTTGGGTAATCCCTTTGTTATATATATAAACATTCTCATAGATTTTATTTATCCAAACCCTCTTTTTTTCATGATTGAGCTATAATAAAAACATTTATCTCTTTTTTAATCATAATATACATGTACCATGATGCTTATGTTATTTTATAACATGAAAATAGATACATATGATAAAAATATGTTAATTTTAGTGTTTCTAGGATTCTTTCATATGCTTGTTTCATTACATCATATGCTTCAACTTGTTTGTTTCTTGTATGTGGCCTTGGCCTTGTGTATTGTTGTTGCTCGCAAAAAATGCCCCATTTTAAAATAAAATGGGGAACTTATGTCCTTCCTTGATATTTTTCCCTTGGGGGTTGAATTATTTTCCTATTTGATCCCTTCTTCAAACAACCATCTTCTAGATGTTAATTTTTAAGTGACTAGACATGTTTTATTTTCACATTAAAATGTTTAGTCCAATATTTGAATCTAAAGTTGTTAAGGTAAGTTTCTTGGATATGTCTTAGGATGAAAAGGATTTCATTTAGATAAAATAACATTTGAAATATGCTTGAAAATCCCATTTTTCAATCCATTTCTACTTCAAATTTGACCTAAATTGACTAAAATTTTCCTATTTTCACTTTTTACCTTTGTAAATTTTGTTAAGATGGTCAAAATTTTATATAAAATAGATTTATGTTCATTTGAAATGGATTCTATTTAGTAAATTTTGTGCCCTTTTTGTTTCATTTCAAAGAATTAGTTGTTTTAAAATTTAAATGACTTAGCCATTTTCAAATAAGCTTATTAGATGTTGGCTTTTAAATATAAAATTGTTGACTGTATCTTTTCAGTTTATTCCCATAGGTACCTAAAATGAACCCAATTGTGCATGGTATTCTCTCAGTGGATCTAACCTATCCAAAATTCCATTTGACACTTAGTTGATTTTTAATTTTTTCCTAGATCTATGTGGCATCTTTATGTCATTTTATGAGGTTCAAACCATCAACAAAGTTTTGGGAAAATAGGTTAGTGGGATTATACCAAGTGGGATCAACCTAGTGACCCATTGATCCCAGATAGATCCATACAAATTTTAAGCTCTAGGTAATATAGTTAGTGGGATGCTTTCACATGGAATCATCTTGATGAATTACTACCCTAGAATGGTCTGTACAATAATAGAGCCATTAGGCAAGCAAATTAGTGGGATGATGCCATGTGGAGAAATCTTGCCTCACCATAGAAAATAACATGTTGATGCTAATATCAATGGAATATGAGCTTAAATCTGATGACCTATCTATCCATCAAAGGCATCACAACCCAATAATGGATTGGGCATCTAATCTAACCTATAACATTGATTTATAGGGGCATCTTAATGGAAAAATTAATCATGAAAGATAAAATTTGAGGGTAATCTAGGAAATGACATTGAATATAGACATGGCATGTATATTTAGGAATGTATATAAATAGGTTCTAAGGATAAATTCACCATGAATAATAACATTATTTGATAAGAGGATAGATAAGGATAAAATATAAATTATGATTCCAATGCATTTATAGAAACTTCCAACCACACTTGGCCAATAGAATTTAATTCCCTAATTCAAATTAGCGTGGTCTAGATGAAAGTTTCAATTGCATTCTTAATCTCACATTGAATTCTTATCTACTTCTATGTGAGCATGAGTTGCCTCATTTTTTTTATATTTAATTTTTAACCTCTATTGTTCATATTTATAGGACTTCAAAACCTTGCTCAAGGCTAGTATTTTTTAGGATTGGAGTATGTTATGCCTATATGGATCTTTGTGAATTTTAATAAATACATAGATAACTAAACATTTTCATTCTTTATTATTTCTTTCTATGATAATTTCTTCCTCACTTATTTTAGTCTTGTTTCTTCAAAGGTGTCTCTTATAATTAGATGATCATATGAATCCATAAATTTGTTAATCAAAAGGAAAATATTGATAATTTGAAGGATATTGAGACTGTATAGTCATTTCTTGTACATGTTTTATGGTGGTTATGTTTTTAATACCCATATTCAACCTCCCCAGAATCTTGCACTATCTTTAGTTGTAGTTCTACTAGGTTTGGCTAAACTTAAGATGTGTTTCATAGGATTCACTCAATCAGATGACTCTAGATTCATCTCTATTGGCAATAGGATTTTTATCTCTTTATGCATACTCTTTTGTATTTTATTTATAATCAATTTAATCTAGGAACAAAAGAAACCTAAAGTTAAATGTTTATCTGTATTGTTATGTCACACTATATTTATCACTAATATAGTATTGTTTCATTTATAAGTGTGGTAAATTAGTTAAAAAATTAATAGTTTTCATTATATGTGTGTGTGTGTGTGTGTGTGTGTGTGTGTGTGTGTGTGTGTGTGTGTGTGTGTGTGTGTGTGTGTGTGTGTGTGTGTGTATTAATAAGTTTGATTTATATTAGAGGTTAGATCATGTAATTATATATCAAATAAAGTGTGTAGTCTCTCAATGAATGCCTTAGCCAAATAAAACTACACCTTAATTTGTTAAAACATACCCCTTACATGGAATAGTCCATATTAACCAACTTAGTGAAGAAAAGTATACCAAGACTTGGTACATTTAGACCTTGGGGAGGTATTTTCCTCACAAGATATCCTCATTTAAGGAGAGGTAGGTCTTAATAAACCCCACCTAATTTTTGGTTGTGTAAAGTGATGCATCAACATTTTTTGGTGCTAGAAGGAGGGTTATTGAATCATAATTTAATAAAATAGCTAAATCTCTAACTAAGGCATTCCAAAAACATTTTATTCCACTGAGTTAAATAATATAAATTAGAATAATAAATATAATATCTAAGTTGGTTGGGATAGATTTAGATATTTTAGAGCTCATAAATCAAAGGAAGCTAAGAGTTGATAAGGATAAAAGGAGACCTAAACCTATGCAATTAGTAATAAACTCACCTATAGTTGAGATCCTTCCCTTGGTTAATCCATTTTTTATCCCAAGAGGTATCCCAATGGATATGACATGGATTGGATAAGGATGTTATTATCATGTGGCTATCCCAAGCATAACCCATGACCTACCTAAGAACCCATATAAATTCTATCTTAAATTCATAGTAGGATGTTTATAGATGGATTAAGAACATATCCAAGAATTCAAGGATATGCTCATTAGGACACATGTCCAATTTAAGGATGTGGCCTACAAATTATTGGCCTATTCTTTAGGGTAAACCATTTATGCTTGGTATATTGGGTTAACCCATGGGTCAATCACTTCTTGGGATGATTTAGAGATAGTATTTTTGAATCATTTTAAGATCCATATTGACCCTACAATACTATATCATCATTTATTAGCTGCTCAAAGAGATCAAAATGATCATATGAGCATGTTTAATTCTTGGATTCACAAATTATACCAAATGTTGAAAGACCCTTATATATTAATAGAAGGCCTATCCATCTAAACTTACTTAAGGGATCTTGATCCTTTGATATCAATATTTCTTATAAGAACACTAGCTGCACTAACATCCTTATCTCTAGCCTATAATTAACCATTGAACATAAAGAACCAAATGGTCCAACAAGGATTTATTATAGGATATTTACCATCTTTGTGATAACTAAGGGCATATAATCAGGTCTTTATGTTAAACCAAACAATCATACATAATACTCCAATCATGAATCCCATCCTAGATGTTATGTATGACACTCATGGCCCAATGTATGCTATAACTCCAATGATATACATTCCTACGGTGCACCCTATATAACTTAAAACCATGATTTCTCATAGGCTACCAATAATAAAACTATCCTAGTTACTTATAATAACATAGTCATTATGCCTAATACTAGTGGTTATGCTACTTTTAATAGTCATCCACTCGTAGTCCCCTCATTTTGGATAAATCAAACTACTACCAATAATACTCTTAATCAAACATATCCTATTTCCCCAAAATTTATAAATTTTAATTTACATGTGGCCAACCCACTACAAAAAACTAAAAATAAACTAAATGTTAGCATAGAACCTAATTAGGCAATCTTAAAAAAATGGTCCAAATATTATCTAATGATATGATTAGCATGTGTAATCAAGGCCCTCAGAATTTGAATCAAAATACTAATAATACACCTTAGGGAAGGAATATTAATTTCTAAAGGTCCCATAGGCAATGGAATTCCATGCCTAATAACATAAGCTTGCACATTCCTCTTGATTGTTGCAACCAAAATACTAATCATGATTCTAATTTTGTGAACTTCATAGATTTGGCCTTAAACACTTTGTGTAGAGTGTAAAACACATTTTACCATGCATAAACAAATTTTTTCCAATTCATATATACCTAAAATATATTCTAAAAAGAGATGGATAACATGTAAATTGTGCCTACTCCTAATGAAATTTAGAATCAAGATGGAGGGAACTTGGGCATGGCTTTAGTATTGAAAACTTGTGACTTCCCATTTGAGGATGAAAATGAACTAGAAGATAATATGAATGAAGTTCATGATTTTAGGTAGTTCTAAAGAGGAAATAATTATTATCTAAGGAGTAAATCAACCAACCCATTGACCGCTTCTACTCCTCTAAGAAATAATTAGGTTCCACCTGATATACATTCAAGCAATAATCCTCTTCCACATAAAGGACCTCTCACTTATTATCAACCCAATAATTATTTTGTGTACACCCTAGATAACAAATAACAATAAAATTTCAAACTTAGTTATGATATTTTTGAGGATCTTAAGAAAACCAAAGCTAATATAACTATATTTGATTTGCTTCAAATTTTTAATAAAATGGATTTGTTTTTAAAATAATTTAATGATAATAAGTAAAACAATCAACTAATATTTATGATGCACATGTTTCTTTTTATAAATAAAGGATTGATACTCCATTTCTCTTGATAGTTAAAATATTTTTCAAAAACTTCAATAACTTATTGGTTGATTTAGGTGATTTTATGAACATCATGCCATATGTTATCTACTAAAATTTGGGCCTTACACCTATGAATTCAAATAAAAAAGTTTCCCAACTAGAAAAAATAGAGATAATGGTGGTGTGTGAGCTAATACATATACACATGTAATTGGACTTAGATCCAAGGATTTAACAATTCATTGATATCTAAGTAATAGATATCCTAGATACTTGTGATATGTTATTGAGTCAAGACTAGTCAAGGAAACTAAATGGTTATATGACAACAAATTTTAGCCATATATTATTACCATGACATGGCTTACCCAACAAAATAAGAATAGACTAAGAGCTAAAGATGTCTCATATGATCACTGAGTATAATAGAACAAATGATATCCTCTATGAAGAGTCAAAAATGGGAGTGTATTTATTGGACAAAAAAGAAATAACCCACAATAGTCTATCAAACATGTTTAATATACAACAAAGTATAGAAGTGGAATATTTGGATATTTTGTATGAGTAGTAATTCTATGATTCCCATGACTTAGTCTCATTTAAATATGTTTCTCTATCATGTTAGGGTCTAAAGGCTAATAATTTAAACTAAAACAAAGATTTTTTATACTCTTCATAAGGTAAAATGATTATGATGGATGTCTACATGTGTGCTTATCCTATGGTATATTTATCTAAAACATCTTTTTTAGATAAGGGACTTAGAATTTGTTTAATAAAATATGAAGACATAAAGTCGGGTAATCCTAATGGGAGTGGATAGTTTGTTTCAAGCTCTCCCAATGAGAGAAGAATAGATCTAGGCACCTTTGGACCCACCCCTTCCATAGAAGATCTAATAGATAAACCTTCATTAGCTAAATATAAAAACACTTTTTTAGTCAAAGGTGATAAAATGCACCAAGAGGTTAATATTGCAGTAGTGTTTCCCTTTCATAGAGCACCAATGTACACAGTAAATTTTTACTTGTGGACCCTAAAATTTGATGGCTCTATGTCTCAAATTTGAAGCATTTTGTACATGTAATCCATGTAAAATTAGGGTTTTAATTAAAAAAAGTGGATGTGGCATTGTCATTTAATTTATCAACCCAAGGGGGAAATATTATTTGTATATATATCACTTGTAATTTACTTTCACAAACAATGTTTCTAAGTATGAAGCATTAGTTCATGGACTCTTGTTTTCCCTTGGAAAGAAATTAAATAATATCAAAGTACTAGGTGATTATGAATTATTAGTAAGGCAAGTGAGAATCCAATATTCATGAAATAATAAACACTTGTCTATATATTACAGTAGAGTCTAGAATATGATTAATTATTTTTATGCATTTGACATTCAAACTCTACCCAGGTAGAATAATTATATATCAGATGCATTGGCCACCATTGTGAGCACTTTAGAGCCCATTTCCATTTTGATAATGAGAATATTATTAGTAGATATGGTGCTTACCCATTCATTCCTAGATAATATTAATAATTTTTAAGTCTTCAATGGTGACCAACACATATTGAAATTCATCACCAATACTGAAGTATTTATAGATCAATTTATTGATGAAGATGGTTGAGAAGACTTTTAACTAAATGAAGTTGGGGAAATAAATTTGAAAATAAATAGCATACTCAAGGGAATGGTCTCACTTGAGAGGCTATTAAACATGGACTATCAAAAGGGTAAAGATATATCTACCCCTATCAAAATCATGTATCATGAGAAGTGTAATCTCGGTAAGGTAAATGATGCGAAAAATGTCCTCCTAGGCACCACCTACACCCTAGAAGAGACATTATTTTGCATAATCTCTAAAATAATTTAGATACATTATTTAATGGAGTTATGAATATCTCAAGGTCTTTAATACATATATCTTGACACACACTATTCCCCTAAAACTTGGAATCAAGCCATTTAGGTAGAGACAAAGGCCTATCAATCCATTTTTAGAGATGTTGATTTTTGAAAAAATGCAAAAACTACTTACAATGAGGATCATCTTCCTAGAGAAACACTCTACATGGGTTTCAAACTTAGTGTCGATGAAAAAAAATGTAGATATCAAACTGTGTCAATTTTTGCAAACAAAGCTTTTGAAAAGGATAACTACCCCTTTCCTTCATTAGAATAAGTGCTACATAATGTGAATGGTGCCCAAGTGATGTCATTACTTGATGGGTATTTAGGATATAATCAAGTGGTAGTCAATTATGAGGATAGAATCAAGACAACTTTCACTACCAAATGGGTCACCTTTACATACAAGAGAATGCCTTTTGGTTTGATTAATGTGGGTGTTACCTTTCAAATATAAATGCATATTGCATTTAAAGACCTTATGGATAAGTGTATAGTTGTATACATGGATGATCTGATTGTCTTATCCAAAATAATAATAGATCATGTAAAGGATTTGAGAAAAGTGGTGTAAATTTCCATAGACCATGGGATTTCATTAAATCCTAAAAATTATATATTTGGGGTAACTAAAGGTGAATTGCTAGTTCATATCATTAATGAAAAGGGCATATATATAGACCTAGATAGAATAGAATTTATTATAAATATATCATATCCTATCACAAAGAAAAAGATTAAGTCATTCTTTAGTAAAATTAACTTCATAATTTTATTTCAAGTTTTAGTGAGATAATTAGGACATTAAATAACATGTTGAATAAGGATGATAAAAGCAATTTTATTGATGACATGCAAATAGTTTTTGACCAAATCAAGGTTTCCATTATGAACAAACCAATTCTCATCATTCCAAATTACACATAGGCCTTATACCTTTATTTATTTTCCTCATAACATTCTAATATTATTCTGCTAACATAGAAAAAATAATTGGTAGATGTAAAGCTAGTATCCTTCATGAGTATCCCACTTAGAAATGTTGAACTCAAATATTATATAATTGATAAGTAAGCCTTTGATTTGATCAAAGATATTATAAAGTTTAGGAATTACATATATTTCAATAAATTTTTTGATGTAGTACCTGATCTATCCATAAAATCCTTGATAATACATAATGAATTGGGAGAGAGGCATGGTAAATGGATGATTATACTCCTAGATTTTGATCTAGAGTTACAATCGATGAAATTTTTTCAAGGTCAAGGAATCTATAAATC
This sequence comes from Torreya grandis, assembly GCA_037957365.1. Lineage (NCBI taxonomy): Eukaryota > Viridiplantae > Streptophyta > Pinopsida > Cupressales > Taxaceae > Torreya > Torreya grandis. The sequence goes on along the minus strand of JARHVA010000783.1, from coordinate 3,563,178 downwards.
CATGGATAAAGTGGATCCCCAAATCATTTTCTAATAGTAATCGATGTAGGACATCATAAGCAATGATTGGTACATGGATATAGTTAGATATTTACTAAATAACAAGTCTCTTATGCACCTAATTCCATGCAACAAATAGTGTTGTGCCTAAAAATTAAACATTTTATGATCAAAGTAGGTGCTCTCTATAGAAGAAATCATAAGGGTATATATTTGAGATGCTTGAATAAAGAAGAAGAAGTTAAAGTACTTAAAATTTTCCATGAGAAATATAGAACTAGGCATGGTTCAGGGAGTACTATAGCTCATCAAATACTAAAAGTAAGTTAATATTGGCTACATGTTTTCAAAGATTCACATCTACATGTTAAAGGTTTTCATTCCTACAAATTTTTTACACATTATGAATGCATCCCAACTTTGTCATTACTGTTAGTCATTAAATCCTAACCATTTTATAAATGGGGGTTGGACTTTGTAGGAGCCATCAATGCTAATTTTAGGCCATAACTTCATCCTTACAGTGATATATTACTATAATCGATGATCTAAAGCTCTCTAATTCAAGAATTTAATAACTAACATATTCATTAGATTCTTAGAGTAACATATTACCATAAGATTTGGTATTCCCACCATGCTAGTATGTGATAATGGACATTATTTATTCTCCCTAAAATTCCTTGAATAGACTTATGATCATCAAGTAACTCTTAATTTTTTTTTAAATTATTATCCTAAAGGTAATTAGTTAGTTGAATCAATAAGCAAGAATTTGGTGAATATAATTAATAAGATATTAAAAAGTAACCCAAAGGATTGGCATGATATACTAAAATTTTATTTATGGTCTTATAGAACTAGGATAAAATCTAATTTAGGGTCATCTCCTTATCATCAATTTATGGCCTAGATCTTATCTTCCCAACCAATCTAAAAAATCCCTACCTTGTTATTTACAATAGATTATATGGAAATAGGTAATAAAATAGAAGCACACCTATTTTACCTCATGAAATTGGAGGAAAAATGAGATGTAACTTTACTAAATTTATGTAAGTGTTATTAATTTGGCCTATCAAGGCCAAATTTATACCCTTTCTATTCGAAAATTTCCCTAGATTGGTCAATTTCCCTTTGTAGCTCATCAAATTGGTCAATTATGGTTTAAAAGTGCTAATTTGGGTTTTAAAAAAACCAAAATGGGGTTAAAAATTTAAAAAAAATAGTTTAAAATTTTATCAAATTATGTCAAAATATCTTTATTCATGTTCAAAAAGGTGAATTTATCCTAAGTTTCAAACTTTAAAAAGGTGTTTTGATATGTTTTATAGCCCAAAATAGCCCCAAAATAGCCCACACATGCCATTTTAAAAGTTTAGAACATGATAAATTTGAAAATTTATATTTTTTAATGTAATTACATGATTTTTTTCTCAAATTTTTTTTCAAAGCAGGGGAAGGCCTTGGTTTCCTTTTAAAAGGCAAAAAAGACTCTTTTCCTTCATTTTTGAAGTAATAGTATAGAATCCATATAGAATCCATACATCCAGGGATGGTAAGGCATTTTTAAATGAATTAATAGGATTTATTAGGAATTAAATGGTGTTTCATGGACATATAGGCTCAGAACTATATTTCTTTTAATTTCTTGCTTATTGGCAAAGAGTGATATGCCTATAGGTTTTTTGATGGTACAGATTTATAGAGGAGGGTACAAATCTCATATTTTGGGTGAAGAAACTAGACTTATATGGATTACTAATGGTTTAATATTTTTTTCAATTGGATTCTCTAGGCTCAAAAACCATCCATTTGAAGTCAGGGTAAATTTTGTTGCCTGACATCCAAAAGGGTAATTATTTTTCTTCATTTTCTCTTCATTGGGAAGATTTTTTGGAAAATTAAAATTGTTTAAAAATATTGAAGACTTTATCTACCCTTCCATGTAATTTTAAGGTCAAACAAAGTCCTCAAACTCAACCATTTAACCTACAGTATTGGCAAGCTTACAAGGAGGAATTATATATTCAAAAGAGAAGAGTTTAGCTTCAATTTTATAGAATTTAGTTTTTGAAGGGTTTTCCATCAATTTTTAATGATTTTAAAGCATATTTATTAGATATTATTCTTGTTTCATGGTATTAAATCTCATCTCCATGCTCTTAAGGTGTCTTCAAAGAGCTAGTTTGGCATATATTAAGGAACTTTTATAGATTTTAAAGTGTTTTTAGAATGCTAGGTTTGAATTTTTCCCTCTTTCACTTATCTAATGGCCTTAAAATTCATGTGATATTATTTTTTTGTGCCCATATTTACATATATTTCCTCATATTGGCCTTTTCAAGTTCCACTATACTCCTTCCTACCAACACCCCATTAGATAAGATTTCCCATTTCAATTTCCTTCTCCTTTTCCATCAAAAAAATCATAATAGATAAGATTTAATTTATAAATATTAAGGGAACCAGATCTCTATATAGGTTCTTCTCATCAAAGAGTCACCCACACTCTAAAAATTTCCCATTGTATCAACTTGAGTGAGGGTGTGATCTACACATCTTCAAGCAAGGTGCACTCCATAGTGATAATAGTTTCTGGCATGCCCAGTGGGACAACTTATTCTCATTTTTGAACTATTATCTATGTATTTTAGTATTATATTAATTTCAAAATTTTCATTTTTAGATATGTATATTTTTCATGCCATAAAGACTTGTCACAAGATCATCTACAAAAAGGAAAGAAATAGATTTCTCTGAATTATCTTACCAGCCAAAGAAGAAGAAATCTTCTCAGCCAAATCCAAATCCTACACCTTCTATTTCCCCAATTATAACACAAAATAATCTTGTTTAAGTTAATATTTTTCAGCAAAATATTGTTTTAAATCATATTCCTCTTATGTTTATTCCTATAAGATAGGCTTTTTTTGCATTCAATAGTGGAAGTCCTCTAAATCTCAATCAATGGGATGATATTCCAATTTTAGCTCTAAAGGCTCTTCCATATTTTATAGGAGAAAAAAAATCTTATAGAACATATTATATATATTTCTAATCTTTGTTTAGTGCATCATGTGACATATGAAAATGTAGAAATGAGGTTGTTGGCAACTTCTTTCAAAGGGAAGGCACTTCAGTGGTACAGAGGTTTGACTCCTGCATCAATCAATAACTGGGATGAGATTGGAGAACATATGTGTAAAAATTTTGAATATAAAAGTGATCATATTTCACTTGTGGAGAATATTACAACAATTAAGATATTCAACCATGAGTTCATGGTGGATCTCAATTACAGATTCTAAAAGACTTGGGATAGAATTCCAGTAGTGATCAAGCCTACACCCAACTATGTTTTTTTTTTAATATTTGAAGGCTCTTAATTTAGATTGGGTTATAATGATACAATCCATGGGAGGTAATTAATTACTTGAAAATTTTTAAGTAGAAATAAAGGATAAAATTTTCCTTATACAAGTAGCCAAGTTATCTCCAAGGTCTTCAATGCTTCTTTTTCTAGAGATCCATCCTCCTGCTCTAACTATTTCTCCAATTCTAGAGTCATCAAAGTTAAATCAAATAGAAGGTGGTCAAATTGACAAATTGGGGAAGATAAAGAGTCTTATTAAGGCTCAAAACAATAATTTGGTTACAATTAAGAGGCAACAAGCTCTACCATACATGTCATATCAGAATACTAATCAGAATTATCAGCCCAATAGGCCATCTTATCAATCTAATTAGCAAGGTCAAGGGAAGAATTATAAATCAAGGTAATATAATCCTAATTCTCAAATTAATTCAAGATATAGTGTGCCAACTCAAAGAGATTATGCTCAATAAGGATAATGGAACAATCAATGGGATTAATCAAATAATATGGTAATGGCTCCAACTAGTGAGAGTTCTCGTTAATCTTTAATGCAATAAATTTTAGTTCTTCCTTCATTTGAAAACCATCCACCTTCTTAGAATAAGGAATCCTATCTACCCTATGGAGACATTTCTTCATTCACTAAAGCATAAGTTCAAAATCAACAAGGAGAAGGTAGTGGTAAGGCACCTACTGAAACTACATTTGTCAATCTATCAGCATATTAATTTCCAGGAAGCTGATAGACTTGCTGCCATAGGTGCACAGTATGACATTTTGGATCAGATTAAGGAAAATAAAAATTAGACCCAAATCAAGGTGGTATGTAGGCCTTCAGTCCCAAATAATGATTTAATTTATCAAATTTATGATTTTGACAAGTAAATAGCATATTTTCTATAGAATGAGGTAGAGTTTTGCCAAAGAAATCATGATAAATTGTAGGATCAATATGGAAATCATATTATGAAATTAAAATAAAACAAGATGACTAAAGGTTTGGTGATTTGAGAGAGAATTTTAAATGAAGATTATCAGCTAAGGAAATACAAGGTGATTATTTCTTCCAAGAAAGTATTATGAGCCAATTAGCATAGCTGAAGGTAAGCTACTAAAGTTGGGTAAAGTTAATACTGATTATGAGAGAGTAGATTTTATTTAATTGTGTCAAGAGTTTATTGATGTTTTTGCTTTATAATACCATGATTTGAAAGTTTTTGTCCTATATTGGCACAACATACCATTGAACTAAAATAGGATGCAAAATTGGTAAGACAAAAGTAAAGGCTAGCCAACCCCAAGGTTGAGATTCTTATGAGAAAAGAGCTTACAAAGCTGATTAAATTAGGTATTATTTTTCCTATTAAGCATTCAAAATGAGTATCAAATATTGTTCCAATAAGGAAAAAGAATGGAGAGATAGGACTTTGTGTTGATTTTAGAGATTTGAGTAAAGTATCATTAAAAGACTACTATCCACTTCCTTCCATAGATTAAATCTTACAGAGAGTTTCAGGTTCATAGAGGTTTTCTTTATTAGATGGGTACTCAAGATACAATCAGATACTGGTGAAATAGAATATTAGTATAAAATATCTTTCACCACTAAATGGGGTACCTTTGCTTACAAAAAATGCCTTTTGGACTCTCCAATGTTGGAGCTACCTTTCAAAGGGCAATGGATGTTGATTTTCATGGTCTTTTGAGTGAAATGGTTTTCATATATCTTGATTATATTATAGTATTTTCAAAGGATTATAATGATCATCTAACACATTTGAATATTGTTTTTGATAGATGTAGATAATTTAGAGTTTCATTGAATCAAAAAAATGAATTTTTTTAGTGCATGAGGGGAGACTTCTTGGGAATGTGGTGTCCAAAGATGTTATTTACCTTGATTCAAAAATAATAAAGGCAATAATTTATCTATCATTGCCTAAACACAAGAAAAGATTGTAGAGATTCTTGGGTAAGATTAATTTTATTAGAAGATTTATTCCTAATTTTATATAACTAGTAAAGCCACTTACTCAAATGTTAAAGAAACATCAAGAGTTCACTTGGAGTAAAGAAGGTAAAATAAGTTTTGAATGTATCAAGGAAGCAATAAGCCAAGATCCTACTTTGCTCAATCTAGATTTTAGTAAGGATTTCTTCTTGTATGCTTTCTCTACTTTTAGTACTATATCAGCCATGTTTATGCAACAGAATGATGAAGGTTTGGAACAACCCATTTCTTTATTTAGTCAAGCTTTAGAAGGATATGAGGAGAGATATTATTTTGTATAAAAACATGTTCTTTTTGTAATAGGAGGTTTTAAAAAATTAAGACATTTGTTTTCAAATAACAAGATTATATTAATGGTTGTTCATCCAAGTGTGAAAGACTTCATTCTTAATAAGGACTTGAGCAAAAAGAGAGCTAGATGGGTCACTAAATTCATGGAATATGAAATTGAATTCAAAGTCAAATATCTAGTATAAGGTAAAGGATTGTGTGAACATCTTGTAGAAGATGTAAAAGAAGAAAAAGAAATAATTTGACAATTTAGGACACTCAACAAGAAGCTGAAAATACACCTACAAACTAAACATAGAACATTGCTAGATTTATTCAAACTAGAGAGTGTCCAAGGTGTTTGAATGCATCACAAATAAGACCCTTTAGGATAAAATTAGTACCATACATTATGATTTATGGAGTTACTTTAAAAAAATACATTAGAGGTATGCTTTTAAGGTGTGTTAAAACTAGTCAATTTGACAAGCTTTTTGAGAAATTTCATGATAGTCCTTCTGGAGGTCATTTTAAAACCAAGAACATAGCTGAAAAAATCATTAGAGATGTTTATTTTTGGCCTAATTTATTTATAGATGTGCATGCATTGTTTAGTAAATGTATAAAGTGTATAATGTTTGTAGGAAAATAGAGACTAGTTGTTATGACACTAAAGCCAATTCAGGTTGAGCAGTCTTTCATGTAATGGGGTTTATACTTCATTGGAATTATTCATCCTCCATCTATTTCAGGTTACAAGTGGTTTTTACAGCTACCAACTATTTAAATAGGTGGGTGGAAGCAATGCCTTTGAAAGAGGCAAATGAGAACTTCGTGCTTGAGTTCTACGAGAGCCTAGTCACTCATTTTGGATCACCTTCTACTATCATATCAGATAATACTTTAGAATTCAGTAGTGAAAATGTATGTGAATGGGATCTTTAACATGGTATTTATTTAACATCTTAATATAATTACTATCCATAGGGTAATGTACTATCTAAGTCCACTAATAAGAACCTGATTCAAATCATCAAAAAAATAATGGAAGATAATCAGATGTCTTGGCATACAAAGTTGAAGACTATTTTATGGGTTATAAAATCACCCCTAAGAAGGCCATTGGTCATTTACCATATCTCCTAGTTTATGGAAGAGAATCAAGGTTACCTATCTCATTGGAGCTTCCAGCTTTGGAGCTTGCACACCAGCTAGAGATTCTAGAAAGTGATGCAATAGAGGTAAGAATGAATGAATTGAGAGAATTGGAGGAGATAAGAGATGATGTTATACATACCATGTGGTCAAATTAGTATAAATTCAAGAATACATTTGACAATATAACTTCATCAAAAACTTTTCAGTAAGGAGACATAGTTCTTAAATGGGATGAAGAGCATGTAAAGCCAGGTAAGCACTCCAAATTAGATAGGCTTTGGAGTGGACCTTATATTATTATTGATTACAAGAAGAAAAATGATTTTCAATTATCCAAATTTAGTGGAGAATAAATTTTCATTCCTATGAATGAGATGTTTCTTAAATATTGTTATTAGGAGAGTCACTTCTTTGTACATAGTCATAGTTTCATTCCTTTATGTGCCTTTTTGCACATGCTTTAGTAGTTGTTTTTAATTTTAGAGTTGTTGATGTCCCTTCCTATAAGTGTACACATGCACAAGCTGTTATTTTTGAGTTAGTTTCTCTTATTGAATATTGGTCTGTAGCTTTTTTAGTTTTAGTGTTTGTCTTAGCTTATCTTTGTAAGAATTTAGAGTTATTTTAACTAGTAGGCTGGTCAAACCCTAAAATTCATCAAAATTGTTAGTAATTTATCCTATCAAGGCCAAATTACTACCCTTATTATTCCAAAATTTTCATAGAATGGTTAATTTCCCTTTATAGCTCATCAAACTGGTCAATTATGGTTTAAAAGTGCCAATTTGGGTGAAAAAACACCAAAATGGGGTTAAAAAGCATAAAAAATAGTTTCAAAAGTTATAAAATTATATAAAAATATATTTATTCATGTTTAAAAAGGTTAATTTATCCTAATTCCTAAGTTTTAAACTTTAAAAAGGTGTTTTAATATGTTTTATAGCCCAAAATAGCCCACATGTGCCATTTTAAAAGTTTAAAACATGAAAAAGGAAAAAAATTGTATTTTTGAATGTAATTCCATGAAAATTTTCTCAAATTTTCTTTTTTGAGAGGTGGAAGGCCTTGGTTTCCTTTTAAAAGGCAAAACAAATTCTTTTTCCTTCATTTTTGAAGCAATAGTACAAAATCCATATGGAATCCATACATCTAGGGATGGGAAAGTATTTTTTAGGGAATTACAAGAATTTATAAGGAATTCCATGGTTTTTCATTTACATATAGGCTAAGAACCATATTTATTTTGATTTATTGCTTATTGGCATAAAGTGACATGCCTATAGGTTTCTTGATGGTATGGATTGACGGAGGAGGGTACATATCTCAAATTTGGGGTGAAGAAACTAGACTTAGAGTGATTCATAATGGTTTAATAGGTTTCTAAATTGGATTATCTAGGCTTAACAACCATCTAGTTGAATTTAGGGTAAATTTTGCTGCCTAGCATCTAGAAGGACAGTGGTTTTTCTTCATTTTCTCTTCACCTAGGAAGAGTTTTTAGAAAATTCAAATTATTTCATAATATTTAAGACATTATACACCCTTCCATAGTCTTATTTAGGTGTTATTATTTCATTTCAAGGTCAAATAGAGGCATCAAACTCAGCCAGTCAATCTCCAATATTGGCAAGCTTGCAAGGAGGAATTGTATAGTCCAAAGAGAAGAGTTTAGCTTCAAGTTTTAAATAATTTAGTGTTTGAAGGGGTTTTCATAAAACTTTAAGGAACTTTTACATATTTTAAGGTTTTTTTAGAATACTAGGTTTAAATTTTGCCCTCTTTCACTTATATAATGGCCTTAAAATTCATGTGATATGATTTTTTATGCCCATATTTTCATATAGTTCCTCATCTTGGCCTTGTAAAACTCCACTATACTCCTTCCCACTAACACCCCATTAGATAGGATTTCTCATTTCAGTTTCCTTCTCCTTTTCCATCCAAAAAATCACAGTAGATCAGATTTAATTGATAAATCTTAAAAGAACCAACCATTTCTAGAGTTTATTCTCATATTATATTCACCCACACTCTAATAATTTTAACTGGAGTGAGGGTGTGATCTACACATCTTCAAGCAAAGTGCACTCCATAGTGATAACAGTTTCTAGCACGTCTGGGGTTTTGGAAGGAAGGTAAAGTCTATGAGTCAAGGACTTGAGATTTACAAAGTTTTTTAAAATGAGTAAGGTATGGTTATCTAAGGATAAGTCAATTTAGGAAAATTGAGTGACACAAATATTGACCTATAGTGCCAAATTCAAACTCTACATGCCTGTGACATAGCATGTAAAGCCTAATCTTTAAGAAGTATGGATTATTAAGCACAAAGACTATTGTAAAGAGGGATATAGAGATCAGGGTTCTAAGTTTGTGGTCATCATGAGCATAAATAAGATAGGCCTATTAAACATAAAACATATCAAATCAGGCCTATGATGACCTACAGCCCCAATATTGACCTACAACCATACTTTGATAGGCACGTGGTTATCTATAGGGTGTCTTGAAGACAAGATTTTTGAAGCAAAGAAAAATGGTCAGGTTTGACCCATCAAGGTGAATAGAGAAGTTATAAAATAGATAAATTACATGATTTCACAAATTCTCAATCACCCTATAGCCCCAACATTGACCATACTTAAGGGTGACAAGCCTATAATCATTTACCAAGGTCTTTCAATGCTAGCAAGAACAAGAGTGGATAGTAACTTATAGGATTATTGCATAGCCAGTGGATGAAGACTTTGAGGAGATAAATGATGAAATATCATTATAATATAAATGAATTATCTTTTAGGGGACCATCTATATAGTCTAACCATGCAAACATGTATGAAATTATGCATAAAAGAGGCCTAAGAAGCCTAAAACTTGTCAAATTACTTTGAAAGAGATGACTTGAAACCCTCATTTGATATAAATTATCTTAAATATTTTTTTTTACTATGGAATGGTCTCTAATATTGTTCAATCCTGATCATATTCACCTAAAACAATGGCAAACACAGTCATTTGAAGCCTATAAATGTTTGTTTGGAGGTTTTAACATGCTTGAAAAAAGGGATATAAGAGCTTTCCAAACTCATAAAAGGAATATTGAGACTAATGATTTATTTTTTTACATTTAAATCCTCTAAATCCATTTAATTTTCCTTAAAAACATCAAAAATTAGTAAAAAATGTAGACAGTCCATGCATGGAGGTCAAAATTTAGATAAATTTGAAGATTTCAAGAGCTACATATGGAGTTAAGACCTAAAATTTTGTAAATAGGTCCATCATGATTTGGGGAAAAATTTTACCAAATTTAATAGCCATTGGAAAAGTTTACATATTCATTGTTTTGTCTCAGACCTCAACCTATTTGTTGAAGATCACCATTAAAGCATGTTTCATCTCGGAGTGCCTCAAAATCTTCTAGTGACAAGTAAAGGATTTTTAATCATTTTATGAAATTTATAAATAATAATAATACCTATAAAGAGTGTAAAAACTCCAAATTTTATGCAAACTATGCTCACATAATGTTTTATAGGTAAATAGGCTCTTAAGTCAAAAAGGCATTCTTGGTTTTTTCATGGAAAAATAAATTTTAGAGTGTTTTATCGCATAGTAAAGGTCCTAAAATTATTTTTTCAATTTTTTTAATTTTTGAATGAGATAATTTCATTTTAGTGAAGTTTTTCACTTTTCGTAGTTCTAAGCACCCTTCCAAGCCACCTATTCAGATGCTCCTTTTCTTCACCACATGTGGAGTTGAGAAAAATTATATTAGTATATTTTGAGGACACATATTTAATTCAAATTAATTAACAATTAAGATTATTTGAGGGATTGAGCTTTATGAACAATTACTAAGAGTGTAGGCAGTTTAAAATGCAGTCAATTCCCCACAAGGAAACTTCATTCACATGGTAAATTTTCATATCTTCCACATGGGAGTCTTATATTTTCAATTATGTCATAAGGGTAAATTTTATACACATAAATGGAATTGGTTTGAGATTTGGAGGTTTGTACCTCATGAATCATCACTTTGAAGTTCTAGCTTCATAACCTTCCTAAGCACCTTAAAAACTAGTTTTGAGAAAAGTGGATTTTATTGAAATAAAATCATCATGGATAAACCTAAAAACTTTTCAAATTTAGACTAAACTCTGAGAGTATTCCATAAATCTAAATTTAATGATAAATATGTACAAATGAGGGCATAAATTATGTTTTTTTGTGTGGAAAAAAGCATGTAAATTAAAGTACAAGTAAATTTAACATAACATAATCATTGGAGCTCAAATATTAGAAATTATTATTTATCTTAAAATATTTATTTGATCATAAATAATCTTATAGGTGATCCTATCAGCTCAAGAAAAATAGCTAGTCTGTTGGAAATTTATGCAAAATTGGCCTAGTCAAGCATGTTGACTAATTGGTGAAGTGTTTCTCATAAAAATCATAATTTTTATGATGAATAACTATTTTTTAGGTTTATTTTGTTTTTATTTCAGGTTTTATGGCTTATTTTTTATGTTTCATGGTGTCTAGGTTTGTAAAATGGACCTATTTGACTTAACTAGTCTAGTTGGCCTAATTGTTCAAAAGGCTAAGTGGAGTTTAGCATTGGATGAATGTTCAAAGAGTTTAATATAAGTTTATACACCACTTTTCTTATGTTTCAATAGGCTCTCATGTTTATCTCACTCTTAAAGGATTCATTTTCATGTAATTTGAAGTTAAGTTGGGTTGACTTGTCAAAGCTTGTCACTTACACTATTAGTTTCCATGCATATCAAGTGGATTTTTCCTTTGAATATTGGTGTAGCATTACATGCAAAGGAGTTTTGAATTTTCAAACTTGCACCCACCTCATCCCTTCTATGATAACCTTTGATTCATGCATGTTTGTGAATTTTGGAGAATTCAATGTTAGTGATTGGGCCCACCATACTTCTACGCCAAAGTTTGAAAGAAAGCATGTAAATTTGGTGGAGATAAAGATTTTAATTATTATTTTAAATATTTTAAATGGATTTATATCTTTATTTAATCAACCAAGACTAATACTTATCTCTTTAGAACTCTAATTAGGATTGTTTTAAGTTTTGAGGCATATTTATTGGCTTAAACAAGCCATATAAAAAAAATCCTAAAGCTGAGAGAGAAATTGTAAGCTAGACCATTTATCAATAAAGGAATTTTTGTTTTGAATTAGAGTTTTTTATAGAATAATAGTGTGTATTTTATTGTGAATCTACATATAATTGATATTTATCTCCTTTTTTAGGTCCCTTACTCACCTATCTCTCTCTATCTCACCCTTTTGTAAGTCATTTGAAGAGGTTTTCAACCCTTCATTTGAAACAATTTTGCTTAAGGATAGAAATATAAATTTCATTGATTATATGTGTGCATTTATTTTATTAACTTTAGAGTATTTGGAAAATTCAAGTGTATCACCCCTTTTAATTATAATTTCTTTTAGGTTTCCTCTTCCCCTTGTCACCCCAAAATCACAAAAAGAAATCATAGTAGTCAAATTTATTGAAAAATATTAAGGGAACCAGCCCTCTCTAGAGGTTATTCTCATCAAAGAATCACCCACACTTTAATAATTCCCAATTGTATCAACTGGATTAAGGGTTTGATTTGTACATCCTTAAATAGGGTGCACTCTACAGTGATAATAGTAGGAATTAAGAGGTTATCAACTCTAGTTTGATAAGAGAACCAAAGTGAATGCCTTAAGGATCTATACTCTAGTCCTCTTATAGTACAAGGCTCACAAAAATAAGGTACTACATGGAAAATTTTATGCTTTATGGCTTGGTCTCTACCAAATTTATAAAATCTTGGGGGATAATGCTTTCCACCAAAGGTATCTCACTAGTGAGGATGTTCTATTGCCTATCAATGGAGAATTCCTAAAGTTTTACTTCTAAGATTTATTAGCCTAGGAGCCCCTATAAATAATTTCTCATTTATTTTCTCTACTTTATTTATTTTTATTTAGGTTTACCTTAATTATTTTTTTTTAAATTTTCCTCACTAGGTTCATCCTCGTTGCATCTCATTTTGAGTTGTACCTATTATTTTAAACTAAGGGTTACCCTACTTGATTATGGAATGATAATGGGTGGTTTGTTTATGAATAACAAAAAATAAATTTATTTAAGTAAAAATTTTAAAATATTATTCAATTTGTTACATGAACTACTACATGTTTTGGTATGGTTAAAATGTTTAAGGTCCACTATTTATAAAAATAACATGTAGATTTAGAAAGGCTACATTTCTTAGTTTGAAGATCATCAAATGCACCTAATATAAAACATGAAGAGTAATATAATTATTATTATTATTTTTAAATCCTTTGATTTAATTGATTTTTCACCTTTTTATTATCAATCAACCCATGTCTTGGTTCCTAACCATCAATGGATAAAAATGAATCAAAATATCCTTTCAAAATAATTGAGCTAAAATGTAAAACCTATGCTTTCTCATCAAAATGGTGATCTTGTTAACCTCCACCATAGGCTTTGTAACTTATTTATATATGTATCAAGTACTTAAGAAGGGACCATAGGTATCTCTATCAAGGCTATGAATGCCTAGCTAGAAATAGAGCAATGCCCATGCCATTCCCCCTCTCAACCAAATTACAAAATACTTCTCCTTTTAGTATTTTTTATTAATTATATGAATTTGATTTATTGTGTGTGCTTATAAAATAATTAAATTAATCACATAGACCCACACACCAATGGTATTTAGGTAGAATTGAATTTTAGTATGTCATTCGTTGGAGCATAATTTTGTGCCTTCATATTTAAGATTTTCTTTAGAATATTTATTATGTCTAACATTTATATTTGAATAAGGGTTATAAGATTTTATATTCTTGAAATACTTAGGAGTATATCCTAGTATGAATCACCATTTATTTTTGCTCACACAACATGCCCCATTTTTTACAAAAATGGGAAACCTCTTTCCTTGCCTGATCTTTTTCCCTTGGGGGTTGAATGATTTACGTGTTTGATCCCTTTTATGAATATCCATCTATTAGATGTTATGTTCTAATGACTGAATGTGTTTTATTTTCACATTAAAATTCTCAATCCAATATTTACATCTAGATTTATTTAGGTAAGGTTCTTAAAAATGTGTTAGGTTGAAAAAGATTTCAAACACATAAAATCACATTTTAAAGATGATTGAAAATCCCTTTCTTAATCCATTTCTACTTTAAAATTACCATAAATTGACTAAAAGTTACTTATTTCACTTTTAACCTTAGTCAATGTTGTTAATATGGTCAAAAGTTATTTTTAAAATGGCTTTATGTTTTTTATAAATGGATTATATTCACTAATTTTGAACCCTTTTTATTTCATTTCAAAGATTTAGTTGTTTTAAAATTTGAATGACTTATCCATTTTCCATTTAAGTTTCTTATACATTGGCTTTCAAAGTTAAAATTATTGATTGTGCCTTTTCATTTTATGTCTATAGGTACCTAAATTGAACCTGGTGCTATGTGGTATTCTCCTGATAGCTCCAACCCATCCAAAATTCCTTTTGACACTTAGTCTATTTTTTATTTCCACTTAGAGCCACATGGTATATTTCTACCATTCTGTGAGGTTCAAACCATCACCAAAGTTTCATTTAAATCAAGTTAGTAGGATGATACCAAGTGGCATCATATCAATGACTTATTGATCCCAACCAAATCTATATAAATCTTAAGATCTACGTAAGTGGGATAGTGAGATGTTTCCATGTGGCAACATCTTGATGATATGTTATCTTGGAATGGTTCATACAATAATAGATCCTTAGGAAAGCAAATTAGTAGGATGATGTCATATGGAAAATTCCCACTACTTTAAAACCCATGGGTGGTTTGTGTATCCCAATAGAATGTTAGAAATATAGACACTCCTTTTCAACCACTTTCATGTCTAAACAGACTTCAGACTAACTTATAGAAACTAATGCATAATTAAACTAAAAAATCACTAAATATCCCAAATTCATCTACACATTAGATTTAAGTGCCAAAAATTATGTCAAGGCTTCCCTATTTGGGGTATTAACTTATATTTAATGATAGCCTCTTGTAGATTCATCCCTAGTCTGCTGTTGACCTAATAAACTAATGTTTTTTGAGTAATTGAGTGGGTCACTTAACCTAATTCTTAAAATGACCAAAAATTTTAAGTAGAATTAATAAACCAAGTAAATCAAATTAAATATTTAAGTGAAAAATCCATGTTTAATTATTGAATATATATTTTCTAAAAAGAAAAATTTGACAAATATCAAGGAAAATGAGGTCATGATGATGTCATCATCTTCAAGTCAAAAATTATAAAATATCAACATAAATACTATAAAAAAATAGAAATGTTGAGCCATGCTTCCATAAATGCATAATTAAAGACATCATTAATTGAATTTAGATTCCCAACCTTAACCCTAACCTAACCACACATGAGTTAAATTTAGTTTAAAAACTATAAATACAAGTGCCATGACCATTCGTAACCAAGTTTTTATGTGAAAACAAATAGTACCAAATTATTACTAGAAAGCTTTATTTTCAACACATGATAAGAGCCAATTGCCAAGGGAAAAAGAGGAGGTGTTTCCCATAAAGCATCAAACATTGTCAAAGACCATTTTTTACAATACTAAGCACAACCCTTCTCTCATGCTGATTTCAATATGGAGTCATTCTAGGAAGGCAAATGGTGATTTACTCTTCTATTAGTATATTTATATTTTTTTTGTCATTAATCACCCTAGTACTTAGGCTTAGAATGTTAGTCATCATTGAGTTATTTTGTTTTATCCACTAACACGAGAGACTAATCATTATATTCATAATACTACATTATATATTGGCATGGCTCATGGGACCCAAAACCCACATTCATCCTAAGAGCATCTTAAGACCCTTCAAAATCAAGAAAATATCATAAATGACCTTGTTGTTAGATTTTTACCTAAATTTTCCATGTTTTAGGATTGATTATGGAAGTGTGAATTCATCCACTATGTATCATTGAATCCAAGAGAAAAAATAGTGAAGTTGTTGGAAAGTGTAAATCATCCCAAAAAAGTTCATTTTTTTCTCTATTTTAGCTATATACTATGTAATCACAAATTCAAAGCTCTATTTTATGAAAACATCAGGGTAAATAGTGAATTCATTCTACAATTTTTCATTGCTTTCTATGTTTTTTGCATAATCATGAATTTGGCACACTTAATTATGAAATCATACACAATAATCATGAATTCATCTTATTTGTATTTGTGGTTTTATACAATTTTTTAGAGAATTATGAAATTAACCAATTGAACAGATAATCACCCAACAAAATGGAAAAATTATGAAAAATAATAGCAAAATCATTTTTTTCTTTCTATGTTTTCCCTATGTAGGTTTTCATTTCTATGAAAATATTGAGCATTACAAAAAAATTTTACAAATGAATAAAGAAATCACACAACTAAACAATGAAATCACACAATTGAATAAAAAAATCACATAATTGTATAGTAAAATCACACAACTTAGTAGTGAAATCATCATATTAATAGTGAAATTATCCATTAAAAGTCCAAAATCATAGAATAGAACAACAAAATCATCCCAAAACTATGAAATCACCAATTACAAGTTTTGTGTGTTTTTGGTTATTTTCTAAGTTTCATTAGCCTCATAATTTTATATTTTGCCTTTATTATGTAACTGTGAAATCATTCTACAGAGCATTATTTTATTATTTTTGAGCTAATTTTTTAGGTTACCTTCACTATCTTGGCCTAATCAAACTTCTAACAAGTGTTTTCAGGTTTTCTCAAGCAAGGAAAAACCATATTGCATCCCAAAAACACTCTATCACATTTAAAATTTGGTGTTTTGAAAACATTGTCATAGTTACATTTAATTTTTAAAACATTAGAACAATCATTGTTTTTCATTTCATGATATTTTACAAGACCTTTACATATTTAAAATTTGGTATTGATTTTTTCACACATTCCATTCTACATTTCCCTTTTTAGCATTGTTTATCAAAGTTGTGCATGTGTTCTCCCCTGTTTAGAGTGACTCAAAAACATGAATAAGTTTTTCATTTTAGCTCGTATTTCAAGTTGAATATGCTTTCCCTTCATTTTTTTCAATGTCGGTGACTCATAATCAACTGTCTCCCTTTATTTTTCTTTTTTGGTTTTATGATCAGGAGTTCATCACCTCTTCATAAGTTATTTAAGGGTACATTGACCTATGATTTCATATCCTAGAATCATACCAATCCCACTTATCTAGTGGGGTATACAAATTGAGTGTATTATTTGCTAGGATAGTGGTTGAGTGGTTGACCTAACAAGTCAGATAGGGTCTCAGAGCATGTGGTGATATGGGCATTACACTCTACTAATC
The DNA here is from genome assembly GCA_037957365.1 of Torreya grandis. Taxonomy (NCBI): domain Eukaryota; kingdom Viridiplantae; phylum Streptophyta; class Pinopsida; order Cupressales; family Taxaceae; genus Torreya; species Torreya grandis. Next base: position 3,545,895 of record JARHVA010000783.1, on the reverse strand, counting down.
AATTGATATATGGATTGGTTTTGAAATGGATAAGACCCTTTCATAATAATCTAGATGGTTTTTAATCCAAGTGACATATATTTTATTACACTCGGGTGTTTTTAGACACTTGTGGACCATATAAAAAAGGTGATTCAAAATTTTTAAATTGATTAACCCCACTTACCATGGATTATCCTACTAATGTCAATTTAATTTTGTACTCTAAGTTATATTCCACACACAAGTTCTTTAGAGATAGAGGGTGGATAAAAACTCTACCTTCATGCACTTTTATTTATTGGATTAACACTTAATTCCTCTCAAGAACTGCTATATCAATATAAGTTTGGTGGATATTATGAAAACCTTGTGTTATTTATTAAGATAGGAATGTATGTTTGTGTGCATATTATTCTATGTAACTGAGTCCAAAAACATTCATGGAAATAAACAAGTTTGATACCCAAACACTTGATATGCACACTATTCACATTAAGAAGTGTTATGCTACCCAAATTTGGAGAAATCATTTGCCTTAGACCAAATACTTGGAAAAAAACATTTACACCTTAATTTATTAAGGATGTTGTTACGCTACCCATTTTAGTATAGACCATTTCACATTTAAAATCCAAGTCACTCAAACCAAGTTTGAAATACATATTTTAATGTTCATATCTAAATATAATTAATTTATGCTTGAGTCTTACTTATAAATTGGGCTTGATTTGTTCACCTTTTTGTGTTTAGATTGTGTAACTTAGATGGATTTTAGAAGTATGAGTTCCTTTTTTTTATTGAGACCACATTTTGCCTTGTTTACAAGTTTCACTTAGACCAAGTGTGCCTTTTGTTTCAAATCAATATCCTTAGACTTAAGATTAGATTCGATTTCATGCTTAGACCATGCTTATTTCCATGACCAATTTCATGCCAAACCTAGACCAAGACCAATTTCATGTCAAACCTAGACCAAGTCCAATTTCATGCCAAATGTATACCAAGTTCCATTCCACTTTCATTTCAAACCTAGACCTAATTCCATTCCACTTTAATTTCACACCTAGACCTAGTTTAATTCCAATTTAGTATCAAACCTAGACCAAGTTCATTTCATTCCAAATCATTTCCAAAATTAAATCAAGTGTCAAGTGTCAAGTCTAATTGACCAAATTTTGAAATCACTTGCATATAAAACTTTTCCAAACATAAAGTATTTCAACCAAATAGAAAAGCCATGATAGAATCAAGGTTCCTTTTGAACCCACTTTCCAAACTATGCCAAATTTAGGTTCATTTTGAACCCATGTTCCAATCCAATAAAGGTTCATTATTACACCCACATACCAATCATGATCCGAAAAATTTCAAAATGGGATTCATTTTGAAGTCACATGTATATTAAAAAGCCATTATAATTTTGAATTAGAGTTTATTTTAAACCTCCATGCCATTTTTATTTTGATTACAAAGGCTACCCCATTTTGGGCACATTTTTATTTAAGTACCAAGTTCATCCTTATTTAGGATAATTTCTCATTAGGTGCCTAGGATGCCCTATATGAGATAATTCTAAATTGCCAAGACAATCCATGCCAATTATCATATGCCAAAACCATCCTTATTTGGACCAATCATTGAGACTAATTTCACCCTATTTAGGGCCATGCCATTTACCAATACCAAGACTATCCTCTTTGGACTAATTACCAAGATTGAGGCCAAGTTTTCCATCTTTTGACCCATTCTAATTTCATAAACCAAGAATTTAAAAACAATCATGGACCCAAAGGGAAAGTTTACCCAATGAATCTTTGATAGACATATTTTACCAATTGATCATAATAAACATGATTAAACATCCATGCCCCTAATCTTTTGATAAAAATTCTCCCAAACCTCACTAGTATAGAGAAGGTGAATATTATGAATATCAAAATATTCAATGCCTTTCACTTAATTGATATCCTAGATTCAGGTATTATGTTCAAGAGTTTATTGGAAATGGCTACATTGAAATGGAACCAAATATGTTTGAGCCAAAAATTTATCCAATAAGAGTAAGCCATACTAAGACAACCAACTAATCCTCGATGATTTTATTGAAACACCTATTCATGATGAGTCAACCTATGATAAATCACCAATTGAACATTATCATAGATTTGAGGAACCTCACTTTGATAATATAGTCTTAGTTGTGTCACCCGTAAACCATTCCCTTATCCTCAATGAGCCTCCCTTTGACAAGCCATTTTTTGTTGACTCTCCCTTTGAATGTTCCCCTATCTTTGAGGAGTCCCACTTTGACAATCTAGTCTTTTTTGAACCCTTTTTAGATGAGCCCAATTTTGAATAACCCATTATTAAACCACATTCCAATACTTTTAAATTAATAAACATTCAACATGATGTCTTTGTAGATGCATATACATCAAAGATATGTTCTATTTTCAAACTAGAATTATGTTCAACATCCACAATAGAATAAGAATTAAAATTAGAGTAAAATTTTATTTTTTAACCAATATCAGATTTAGCATCAAAATCATAATAAACATTAGTTTTTATGTCAAATTCAGAGTCCTTTCTGTCATAATTAGATTCAACATCAAAATACATTAGTGTGTGTTATAATATTGGTTCCACACTCCTTGAATATTAGATTGAACACATTTGTATGCCTTGTATGATTATTTAGGATGTTTTATTTATCATAGGCACAAGTTAACATAGTAGCCTTTATGAAGATTGTGTTTCCTTTTACCATTTTATTTTTCATTGACACTAATCATTTTAGTAATTATATTGACCTTTCACATCCCATAAGCATCAATTGGGACCGATAGAATCACATGTTGTTGAACTGTATCCATGGAAAGATACCACTTAAAAAAAATCAAGGGGAATAAGACCACATTTAGGACAAATAATATTAGTCTCCTTGTGAATCCTTTTCAAAGGTACTATATAATAATCAAAGACCAAACTCAGCATCTTCTAGTGAAACCTTATTTGAGGTGCTAGAAGACAATCAAATTCAAAATTCAATGTTCCTTAGTGAAAAATTCTTAGAGGTGATATGGGATAATTAAGAAAAATTTGTTGGTAAAAACCTCTTTGAGGCACCAATAGTTGATTACAACAGTTCTTCATTACTTGATGAAGAATTTATTAAATTCCACATTAGTACAACTGATAATCCAAAGCATAATTAGATTACAACATCTCTCAAGCCCAAACAATATAAAAATTTGGGGTCTTATCGAGTTAATATTTTAGAAGTATTTTTCCCTAACACAACCAAAATTATGTCAAATTTAGATTCAAAAACATTGTGATTGATTGAAAGTATTGATATTAATTTGTTTCCCAAACATTATACATTCCATTATGATCTATTTATTCATTCAAGACCTATGTTATATTTCCAAATTAGACCTTTTATCCAATGCATACCCTTATTTACCATCCTTGGCCACACTTTCCTTCATTGAGGTTATGAAGAAATATTGTCTAAAGGTTTGGAGGAAATATAATCAATGAAAATTGAATATCATAACAATAGTAATGGATTCCAATCAACAATATGTTCTTGACAGAGTAACTATTTATAAGGGGTGTGGGTTAGTAATTTAAATAATTGACTATTTTGGGAGTCTAATCAAGATTTGAATATCCAATTAATAGGTATGATATAATCATACCCTTTGACATTATTTAATCCCATACCTTTCCATTTCATGTGCCTTGTCATTTCCCTCTCCTTGCCTTACCATTATTTCATGCCTTTCCATTTACTTTGCCTTATTATTGTTTCATACCTTTGACATTTTCTATTCCTTTCTTGTTGATACTTAGTTATATTCCTTTTTTCATGGTAAAATATGGTGTCTTAAGGTCTATTTAGACTATGTAAGTAGCACTCAATATTTGTTAAGGTCATTTGGGATACCCTTACTCTAACATTCTCATAATTTTTTAGCAACCTAAGCCAACACTCTTGCCATTTTGTGAGTAGCCTAAGCCAACATTCTCACCATTTTGTGAGTTAACCCATTATGTATCCCATAATCCTACATTGAGTTGAGATACCCAAAAAACCCTAAAATTTTGAAATCATAAAAAACATTCCAGAAACATTGAAAACATTTCAAAAGCCTAAATATTAAAACAATAAAAAAACCTAAACATTAGAAAATGGTTTGAAATATTATAGATAAATATCAACCACCAAAAATCCAAAAGCATTTTTCCTTAATACTAAGCACCCCATCCTTGGGGAATTTTGTGTAAACTTGCCCACCCCTTCCTTATTCTTCTATTCCACCTTCCCGTTCTTATGCCATTATTCCCTATATCCTAGGGGAAACCTTTTGCCAAGAATAACACTTCTCTTACGCATGAATGAATAGTGTCACTAAGTATTTTTGGTTATTTGATTATTTTAATTCTATTTTTTATTACATGTTCCTTAGAATAGCTTGGTTATTGCATTTTCCTTATATTAATCTATTTATTTCATTGTGTTCTAGATTTTATTATCACCCTTTTAGTTGGGTGATTTATGTTTATTCATTTTGAGTGTTGTGTGTCTAATAATAATTAGTTTACACTTGATTCTTGATTACTACTTGGGCTTGAGTTTTTTACTTTCTGACTTTAGACTGTGTTTTATTATTTCCCTTCCCCTTGGTTGTTGTAGGTTTATTACACTATGTTTACACTTAAGTTTTTATTTGTTATATATTGTACTTGAGTTGTGAGTGTTTGACTTTACTCTTAAACTTAGTTTATCACATTATCATTACACTTAGGATTTTATTGATCATATCTTACACCTAAGTTGATTATATTTCTATTTAAATTGATTTTTTCAATGCATAGGACACATATTGTTGTTATGGTTTGTTTATAACTATGATTCATAATGTCACTTGCTACAATAAAAATTAAGACAAATGATATATCAAGTAATGTTGTCATTGGTATTTCCTCTTGTTATTAATAGACCTATCCAAGCAACACCCAACACATAATAATAAATTCACTAATGAATACCAATCACTGCTAGTTAGGACGTGTATCTCCATACTATTAAGTATCCTAAATTCATACCATTCCCCTATACCAACTCATTATTAATCTATGTCCTAGATTCATTACATGAGATCCCTTTACCAATTTTCCATAATCAAGTAAATTATTTCAATTGATCACTAATCATAACCACCTTATTGGGGAAAAACCTTGATTGTATCATGCTCAAATCTGCCTTACTAGGTCAAATCACTATGCCAAGGATTAAAACTACATTATTAGGGCAAATAATTGTGTACACCATTATAACATGTAATTTTCCTCTTTTTAGGGCTTGTTTAATGATAGTATTTTCCACCCTCTCCCTCAAGGGGTCATTTAGGGCTCATCAACCACTTTATAGGGAATTAATGTATACCTCTTAGCTTGTAACAACCTACTATTATTAACACATTATTATAGCATTATAAATTTTGACGTAACAACTTTTTCATTCTTTGATAATAAATTATTGTTCCCATGTCTTGCAACACCATCTTAAATAGGGGTAAAATGTAGGCACTCCTTTTTAACCACTTTCATGCCTAAATAGATGGTTAGCAAAATGTCTACCATAGGCCATTGTATTTCAAAAAATATATTCTAATCCTACCTTTAAATTTTTTTATATCCATTTGATGGGTTTTGTCTTAGCCTAGAGTTCATGATTTGTCATATTAATGTGTCTTATCAAGTGTCTTTGGTAATTTTAAGGTTTTTTCCAGGGTCTAACTAAGGAGAGTTAGTCAAAACACCTCATCTTATCATTAATGCCATTCCTTAGAGTCTTATTACATGTTTTTATAGAGTTTAAGGTAAATTTGGAAATGTTAAGGTAATGTTGAGATAATCAAGGTTCCATTTGTTGCAATGTTGGAGTGACTTCATTAAAGAACATTAACCATGAAGAGTTACAACATGTAAAGGAAGGTCACTTAATACCATGTAACACTCATTAAATGTGACATCATACCTCATATTATCCATACAAGTTTTAAAATGTGTCAAAACATTCATTTTCAATATATATCAAGTTGTAACTATATTTTATCCTTTGATGTAACTCCATTTATGACACAATGTGAAGTGTTGGAGAGAAGAGGTAGGTTTATGAGTTTGTAAATTATATTATATTTGTTTCTATCAAGTATAACTCCATGGATGTCTCACACAAGTATTATATAGGGCACTCCTTCAAATGATTAAAATCCATTATATGAAGAAAGCATTCTTATGAGTTTTTGTAGTTTTCTATGCATGAACATATCTCCTCCAACTAGGTAGATTAGGGTTTAAGGTGGTGAATATTTTCCATAATCTAATAAAGTATCCCCAATTATAAATACATTATTAGGATGGTGTTACTGGTCTAAATAATAAAAAAGCATTCCCCATGTCTCCATTAGGTTATTGGCAACATAGGAAAGCCAACTGGTTTGAGGATGGTACACATAGGAGAGAGATATTTGGACCTAGGTATCTTGGATTTTTATGGAGTCCATTATACCCTTGAATTTACATAAATAATTTATAAGTTTGAATAGCCATGCTGTGTGAAAAATCACTAAAAAAATAATATGCCTAAAACCCTTGTAAAACCTCATAAACTTATTTTTCTCCTTGGGATTATGTTTCAAGGTTGATGGGGACAAAATTATTATGGGATAGTAATATAAATATTCCTAAGGGTCTCAATAACATATTATACAATAAATACACCTATGCACGTGATTTTTATGACAAAATAAATGCACTTTTTACTATTTTAAGTGTGACAATCTAGGTTTTGGAGAGAGTTGGAGTAGTTGCAATCATGAAGATGGTTGGTTTTGAAACCTTATAAGGTATAAATAATATTAAAAATATATATATAAATCATAAATTGGTTATAAATTTTAAAATGGTATATAATAATTTCTAAACATGCATGACAAGGTGGACTATATACCTACAGGCAAGATTGAGACTTGAGGACTCAACATGAATATGGAAGTTTGATCCTTGAGAAACCAATAATGAAATTAGTTTCCAATGGTTATGGATGATGTAAAAATATATATATATAATTGAAGTTATTTACATCCCAATCTCTAATCTCTTTCAAGATAAGTCTATCGTAGTCTCAGATTTGAAATAAGCATCTACAAGCCTGTATGTATAATATGATAAAAAAGTGAATATCTTGGTTTAATCATTAGGTTTGAGGGTGATAAAAGGTTTAAGAGACCATAAATAATATATATAACTTTAAAATATTAATTTTTCAGAACAAAATAACAAGAGAAGAGTCATTTTCATGAGTTAGTAGGATATTAGGCACAAAAGAAGCCACACAAGACTATGCAAGCGAAACCAAGGGTTGGAAAGCATTTTAGATTATTTGAGGATAAATTTGACCATATAAAAAGTAATAAAATCTTAATTGGCTGAATAAAATTTATATAATACTAATAATCATGTCATTAATGTTATAAATGAGAGTGAATTAAGACCTCCAAGTCTGCAGGCCTGTAGGTCCACATTTTTGTTCAAAAGATCAAAATATTACAAGAGGAGTGTTTTGAGTTCCTTAGGAAATTTATTGTCTAATAAAAATGTGAATAGGGTAAAAAAATACCTTATTAAGTCACATACATGTACATGTATTTAAAATTTTATTCTATAAAGGTGAGATACAGTGGAAAAGGTCAAGAAGCCTAGACATGCCTCATGGCGAGCTATAGGTCTACCTTTAAGAATAAAGGATAATATGAAATTTTATGATTGGTATTGAGTATTTTATTAATAATAAGGGTTTTATGGGTATTTAAAAATGTTTATGAATATTTTTTATTCCTAATCAAGAGGAAAAAAACATTAAAACTTGGTTATTAGGGTCAAAACAACAAATTTGCCTACAAATCCTCATTATGGTTTAGAACAAGTTATAGGCCAATTTAAAGATAAAATTGTTTTTAAACTTAGAGAGATGTGTTTAAAAACTCATTAAATAATTATCAATTAGTAAAATTCAATTTTAAAGGTTTGGAGTAAAACAATCATCTCAAGGCACTCACATAGTCTTGCAATGCCTGAGAGGTTATTTCTTGAAGTTCATAACTCTATTAAGGAGATTCATGGGAAGGAATTAAGTTTTTATGTATTTATAAGGTTTTAAAACTCCAAATTTATGTCATTAATCACTTTTAAAGGAGTCTATATGGTATTAGCAATCAATAAGAAGGAAAACCATTTAAAACCTCCTCAAAACACTTGTTGGAGCTTGAGAAGGCATGATCTTTTGATTGGAAATTGAAGAAGGTTTTGCATGGGTTAAAATGGAAATTAGAGGTTTTAATATGTTTAAATTAATAAAAATTAGTTTCATTATTTTATAAGTTTATTGCCTTAACTTTATGAACAATTATTAAAAGATGAGATACTCTAAATCCTTATATAACCCTGAAATAAGCCTCATGACTATTTATGTGCCTTTAATTGCCTCTAGTGCAATAATTATACCCTAGAAAAATTTGAATGAAAAATTTACCTCTCTTTATTACCTTTTATGCCAATAAATTGGCACATGTGGGAAGAAAAGGGTAGGGAAAGTGGTCTAGAAATAGTAGTTTCAAGCCTATTTATAGGGATATGAACTAATGAAGGCTATTGAACACTTGAAAAGACCTTATAGGATTGGGAAAATGTATAATGTCCATAAAACCATCCATTTTAATAATCTATATTTTTTCCAAGATATACTTCAAGTAATAATAATAGGACTAGATGAAGGTTTCTCTTTTTTGGCATAAGAAGTGAAGTTGCAGCCTCTCCAAATATCTCATTAGTAAGATATGAAGAATAAATTATAGGTTTATAGCATAAATATATATGGAATGATATTATTCAAGGATTTCATGAATATTTATAGGTTATATGGTAGTATTAAATTTAGGAAACTATACCTCACATGAGTGACAAGTTTTTATTCATTGCATTCTTGGTTTCAAACAAGCTAAAATAGTAAACTTGAAGATTTTAATGATTAAAGACCAATGTGTAAAGAGGTTCAAAATCAAATTTCATATTCATAAATATAAAAATATAATTTAAGGGTCAAAATTTCATATAGGTTACCAAGGATATCAAGTTCCATGTGCAAAGACTCCATGTTGTAATTATCCCTTCAAGAGGTGAATGGTAACTCCCCAATCAAGGATTTCTTCACTGCCTTTAAGATCATTATCTCATCAATAACACATGCTGAATAAGATAATACTATTAATATTGGCCTATTATACTTTCCCTTATAACTGAATTTTGAAGAATGATACTTATCCTAGAGTATTTCTCAATGTTCTTCTCCTTCTCTCTCATTTATTCTATGTTGAGGTATGTTCTTATTGTTGGTGTTGTGGCATAAATGTTGTCATTGATGTCAAGGTCAAGATGGATTTCATTGATGTCAAGGTCAATATGGATGTCATTAATTTAAATGATGGATTTAATTAATTTTAAGGTCAAGATGGATGTCATTAATTTCAAAGTCAATATGGATGTCATGCATGGTGAAGTGGTATGTGACAAGGAAGTCTTATGACAAAAGAAAATTAAAAGGCAACCTATTATCTCTCTATTGAGAGAGAATTTGAATGAAACCTGGTAATTATTATAATTTTTATTACATTTCAAGGTCAAGATAAAGATACAAGGTAATCATACTATTGATTACTAGTCTTGAGGAACATTGTCATATCATGAGCATGGTTTAGTAGTCTTTGAGTTCTGTATGAGGTCTTGGATCAATATTTAGTGTGACAAGATAATGAGCCTATTGAGATTATTATTTTATTAATATAATATTTATTTAATAATTTTATTTATTAATATCATTGAGATTTATCTTGTTTGAATTTAAATCTTTGAGTACTAGATGTCTTGAAAAGCCTAGTCTAGCCCTATGAGAAGGTGTATGCATGAAGTATAGTGAAACTTGGTGAATTGTGTAAGTATAGGAATGAGAGAGTTTATAAAGGTTTTAAAGCATTATAATTAGTAAAATAATCCTTTATAATAGTTCTAATATCAGTTTTGAGGCTTAGTCATTATATGAAGTTGAGTTCATGTACGTAAGAGACCTAGTGAGAAGGCATAGGCTTGATAGCATGTTGAGGTGAGAAATCTAAGAATTATGAAAAGAATATTGGAAGTGTGTAAAAAATTTATGAGTTTTACAAAATTATCATATGGTGTTTAAATTATTACAAGAGGTTTCAAGGTGTGTTTAAGGTCTATGTGTGAGTGGCAATTGAAGACCTAATGTGTAAAGAGACCTAATATGGCCTAATGAGTGGTCAAGTTTAATTTACAAGGTACCAAGAGATGATTATATAATTTTCAAAAGTGTTATAAGTTTTTATAGGTGTGTTGAACAATTTTCAAGTCAAAATCTTAAGGAGAAAGAATGCAATTTGGTTTTGAGGTTTTTTGTGTGCATAGAATGAGGTATAATAAACCCAAGAAGAATTTTATTATGTTCCTTGGCATGTGAAACCTTTGAATGAGTATCCAAGTAGTTCATGTTATTTTTTTAAGTGTCATATATTAAATTTCATATAATTTTTTTATGGATTGATGGCCTAAGCTTTATGAATAATTTTTAATAATGGAAGATAGTCTAAACCCTCTTTAAAACCCTAATAGTGACCTAACATGGAAGATGTCATTTAAAAGAGATTATAATGGTTTTTATGACCTATTTTTATGATTTTATCATGTAGAGGACTCTCCCAGGTTTATCCAAGTAGCACTTTTATGTTATAAGGGTGAGTGGAAGTTATAGGAAACCCAATGTTTCTTGGATTTTTGATGTAGCAGGTAGGGTTGACCAAGTCAAAGCATGATTAATGATTAGAGGATGCTATGTGATAATTTTATTTTGTGACAATTTAATTTTATGATAATATTTCATGCCTTAAATATGCTAAATTGATTATGTAAGTTGACATATTGCTAAATAGGCCTAATGAGGAATATAGTGAGAAAACCAAGCAAAAGTGAGAATGAGATTAGGGAGGGGTTGAAATGGATTGTGGATGGATCAAAATGCATGGGGTTATTTTTAAATACCTATATAAAATATCCAAGTTTAATATAATATTTTTATATTCTCATATATAAGTAGAAAGTTGTTCTTAAAGTGACTTGTCTGACATAGTGAGGTCTATGTAGGGTGAAGACATGAGATTGGTTTGTAAGACCAATATTGATATTTAAAATTATAATATAATTATTAAAATATGTTATAATTATTATTAATAATCATATAAACATATTTAAATTTCATAAAAATTTTCACATAGGTGTTCTAAGTCTTGGTTTCCATGACAATGTTTTGGAGGATTCAGGCAGTTTTTTGTGTGTTAGTGAGATTGATGTTCCTAAGTCAACATGCCAAGATTTGAAGAATCCGTTGCTCATGAATTTTTTTTATAGTTATAATAGGTTAATTTTTATTTATTTTTATCAAATATAAACTCATATGAATGTGTGAAAATTTAAAGGTTATTGATTGGGTTTTTCAAGCCTATTTTTAGTTCTAAGTGAGCTTATATAAATGATCAATTTGATGTATTTTTCCCTATTTGGGTAAATATAATTAACATTATTATGAACATAAGGTAATTTATATTATATTAATTTGATTTTTTATATTTTTATGTGTCAAAGTTGAGTGTATGCTTGAGATATTCAAAGCAGACTTTCTGGCAATAAGAAGGCCTAATTACGAGTAGACCTAATAGTGTGGTTCAAGGAGTCAAATGAGTTAAATGGTGTTGTGGAATTAATTTTATATTATAATGGGTATAATTTAATAATTTTTTAATTTTTTAATCCATTTTTTTTAGCATTAATATTTTCAAATGTGGTCAAGTTGAAATGTGTGCTTTGACAAGGCCTAATTGCATTAGGTCTCTATTAGGTCTAATGGTGGTTTTGGTCCTTATGAGTGATGATTGACATATGTAGTGGGTTTTTTAATTATGAAATGTTTTTTTGATATATTATAATGGTAATCCAATTATTCATGTTTTTGTGTCTAACCAAAGTGGGTAAGAGCAAGAGTCAAGAATAAAAAGTCTAATAGGCCTAATTTGACTAGTTAATAAATTAAGGATATGAGCGAATGAAATAGAAGTTTGTAAACCAGGTAGAGGGATTAAATACAATAATATAGGTGTGATTAATATTTAATTAATATAAAATAGTGATTATATATATGGTGATCAAGTTTATATGATTTGATTCTACCAAGGAGAGGGCTAGTTGAGAGAGGAGGCCTAATAGGTTGTTTGAAGAAGATAGAAGAGTGTGAAGATAAAAAGGAGGTAATCATAATAAATTAGTTAATAAATATATATTAAAATTTTATTATATATTATAAGTAGTGGAGTTGATGTTGAGTTACCTAGGGGGTTGGTACCTTATTTCAAGTTTGTGCTTGACTAGTAAGGGGTTGGTGTTCCTTGTGAGGTTAGTGCCTCAATAAATTTTGATTCTTTATTTATAGTACTATATTATAAGATAATTTTTAGTGGGTTTTTTCCACATATATATTCTCCCACATATCTCCTATGTTCTTATTTTTTATGATTTTATAGATACTTATTTATGCATTAGTTAATATGTGTATGTGAAATAATGCTTCATGGATGATAATTAAATTTGAATGATTGCTTTAAGGAAAATAATTAAAACCCCCCTTAGTAGATTTAATTCCAATATGTGGTATCATATCAGGTCCTTTGGATTAGACATAATAGCCTAAAGGATATCCTAATCAATCAAATATGGCTAATTAGACACAAGGTGGTTTCTCTATAAGTAAGGCTTCATTGTTTAATGGATCTAATTATGTTTTTTGAAGTTTTAGAATGAGTACATATTTAATGTATCAAGGTCATGATGTTTTAAAATTAGTTTTGAATGGATATACAAACCCCTATTCTTCCTACAAATGCATCAGGTAAGAAGGCTAGTGACAATAACTCAAAAGTAATAATTGGTATTATGTGTGGCCTATTAGAGGTAAAACTTGTGAAGGTGATGCACTATATGTCTAATAAATAAATGTGGGATAATTTGAATACTATCCATGAGGGATACTCCAAGGTCAAGTTTTCTAATTTGAAAACCCATAGAATATAGTTTGCAATCCTAAGGATGAATGAAGATGAGACCATTGCAGCCTATTTTTTTAGCATCGATGAAGTGGTGAACATCATAAGAGGCCTAGGTGAATAATTGAAAGACTCTACTATTCTTAAATTTTTTTTGATATATATAACTCCCAAGTTTTATTCTAAAGTGTTTTTTCTTGAAAAGATGCAAGATCTAGACAACATAGAAATGGATGGACTTCATAGCACCCTAACAGCCTATGAGATGAGGACAAGTGAAGGAATACCTAAAAAATGAATATGCATTCAAGGTATAAAATAATTTAAAAGAGAATAATACATAAGGTAATAAATTAAAAATTAATGATGATTCTAATATTGATGATGATGAGTTGATGTCTATGTTTGTAAGAAAGTTAAAAACTAGTTCAAGTAAATATAAGTGCAAGCTTCCCTTTAAATGCTTTAATTGTGGAGAGATTGGACACTTTGATAGTAGTTTACCTCATAAGCATAAGGAAAAGGATGATTAATATCATCACGAAGTTCATGATGATGATAGGAATTCCTATAGGTCTAATAAGAGTAAGAAAATCTTTAGAAAGTATGATGACAAGAAAAAAATTTCAAGAGTAAAAGAAGATTTTATAGTTAGGAAGATTACAGCTTATCTAATGAGAGTGATATAAGTGATTCTAAGAGTGATAATGAAGGTGATGGTCTTGATGTCAATGAAGTTATTTTCATGGCTGAGGAATCAAGATATTCAAATTAAGAAGAGTCTATATAGATTAGAGGTACTATTGGTGATTTAGATGAAGAAGAAGATGAGGTTGAATTTGATGTTGAGTTGATGAATTCTCTAGAATAATTGAATATGGTGAATAATAAGAATAAGGTTATGAGTTATCTTATCAAATAATATGAGGATCAAATCAATTTATTTGAAGATAGATTAATCAATAAATCCAAGAAATAAGAAGAAATAGTCAAATAGGTGGAGACTCAAATTGAGATTATGACTACAAGCCTAATATCTAAAGAATAAAAATGTGCAAGGTATGTAACTAAATTAAATTCCTTAAAATATATGTTATATTATGCATCAAGTAAATTAAATACCTTTGTGAAGTTTCAAAAAAGTACCAATGATCTAGACAACATCATGAGTAGTCAAAATACTGCTAATGACAAAATAGGTCTTAATTTCAATAGAGACTAAAAGAAGAATACTAATGTGATCAAGGAGAATCAGACCTTAAAGTTCAAAGTTAAATAAATGAATAATTGTGATATCATAATAAAGACTAATACTATCAGGTAACCTAATTCTATAAGGTATTATAATCCTTTCAAAGGTTATTATTATTCATGTAACTAATTTGGTCATAGAACAATGCATTATAAAAGGCCCTCCAAGAATGAATATGCATGGACCTATGAGGAGAGTCACCAACTAAGAGGTATGGATAATTGTTTGTTTCCATCAAGAGGAATAATGTGTTTTAATTTTCAAAAGGTTGGTCATATTAAAAAGTTATGTAAGCATGGATTCTCAAGTTAAAACAAGAAAGTTGAGGCCCATAGAATGCAAGAAAGAATATGATATAGTGAGTGGAAACCAAAGGTAGCTAAGGTGAATGATGACTAGTCTACAAGTCTAAGTGGATTATTTATCATGATGGATCATAGTTTAGATGCAAAGGAATGCCAATAATTCAACCTATCACCTTAGATTATGGATGGAGTCAAGATAAATAGACCAACTCAAAATGTTGTTAAAATAGATATTAAAGAGGTTAATCCAAAAGGGCTATTCAAGCCTAAGAGGATCATGAAGAAAGATCAGTCTAGTAAGGACATGGAGACTTAGGAATATCTTGAGTTTATGTTATTCTAGTACCCAAGAGAGAAGTGACTCTATTAGGCTTCATATAGGCACTTAGATAGTGAGTAGAAGCATGAAGGATGCTTAGTCTTAGGGGAAATTTGTATTCTTTATTTTATATTCAAATTTTATTCAATAGTTTGTTAGTGGTGTGATTTCAAGAAATGAGGTACAAAGCATTTGTATGATGACTTATTAAAGCCAAGTCAAATTCATGATACTATTTGAAAGATCAATATGTTCATGAAGTTAGTTGGTTGTGAGCCTAATCTATGTTGATTTATTGACAAAGAGAGAGAATGATTTTGTTTGGAGAGAAAATGTGTGTTGTTCTAGGTCTAAGGATCAGATATTTGTTAATAGATGACCTTTTGTCATTAATCTCAAAGTTAGATAAAGTTATATTTTGGGGAGATGAGAATGATCATCTTTGTTTAAGTTTTTACTATCAATGACAAATTAGGATATTATTAAGGTATGTTACTATTGTTGGTGTTGTGGAATAAATGTTGTCATTTATGTCAAATTCAAGATTGATATCATTAATGTCAAGGTCAAAGTTGATGTCATGCATGGTGAAGTGGTATGTGATAAGGAAGTATTATGAAAAGACAAAATATGAAGGCAACCTAGTAATTCTTCTAAGGTTGATGACATGTCAATGTCAAGATCGAAATACAAGGTAATCATATTGTTGAGTACTAGTCTCGAGGAGAATTTTCATATCATGAGTATGATTTAGTAGTATTTGAGTTATGTATGAGTTCTTGGCACAATTTTATAGTGTAAAAATCTCATGAGACTATTTATATTAGTATTTTACTTAGAGAATATTGATTGAAGAATGTTATTTTTTGATATCATTGAGAGTTAGCTTGTTTGAGTTCAAATCTTTAAGTATTAGGTGTCTTGAAAAGATTATTCTAACCCTGTGAGAGGGTGTATACATAAAATATAGTGAAGCTCGATGAATTATGTAAGTAAAGGATAGTGTATAAAGGTGTGAAATAATGATAATGAGGCAAAGAAGACTTAAAATAGTTCCAATATCAATTTTCATGCTTAATCATTGCATGAAGTTGAGTTCATGTACTTGAGAGGCCTAGTGAGAAGGCATAGGTCTGGTAGCATTTTGAGGTGAGTAGTATAAGGATTATGAAAATAATATTGGTAGTGTGTAATCATGGTATTGGGTTGTACAACATGATAAATTGTATTGAAAATATTATAATAGGTTTAAAGGTGTGCTGAAGGTCTAAGTGTGACTGACAGTTCAAGGCCTAACATGTAAAGAGACCTAGTATGGTTAATGAGGGGTCAAGTTAAGTTTTTAAGTTAAAAATATATCATGATATAATTTTTATAGGTTTTATAAGTTGTTTCAAGTGTGTTTACCAAGTATAAGGTCTAAATTTGAAGGAGAAAGCATGAAATTTGGTTTTGAGGTTTTTTATGCACATAAAATGAAGTATATCAGATCTAATAAGAATTTTATTATGCTCATTGGCACATGAAACATTTTCATGAGGATAAAATAAATTAATTTTAGTTTGTTAAGGGTCATATATTAAATTTATTAGCATTTTTTTTGGGTTAAAGGCTAAATTTTATGAATAATTGTTAATAATGGAAGATAGTCTAAACCCTCTCTAAAACCCTAATAGTGACCTTATATAGAATTTATGATTCAAAAGAGATAAAAATGGTTTATATGACATATTTATATGATTGGATAATGTTTAATACTCTCCCATGTTTCTCCATGTGGCATTGGTATGTCATAAGGGTGGCTACAAGAAACCCCTTGTTTCTCAAATTTTTGATATAACAAGTAGGGTTGACCAGGTTAAAACATGAAAATGATTGGAGGATGATGTGTATGAACTTTAGTTTTTTCCCATGTAATTTTATGAGTATTTTTTAGACATTAAATATTCCAAACTGGTCATGTAAGTTGACCTATAGCTAAATAGGCGTAATAAGGAATATAATGAGAAAACTAAGAAGTGAGAATGAGATTAGGGTTGGGTTGTAGTGGATTAGGGAAGGATAAAAATTCATTGGTTTATTGTTAAATACATATAACACATACCTCCTTTGAATATAATATTTGGAGATTATTGTAAACAAGCAAAAAGTTATTCTCAAAGTGACTTGTCTAACATAGTGAGGTCTATGTAGGATGAAGACATGAGATTGGTCTATAAGACCAATATTTATATTTAAAATTGTAATATAATTATTAAAATATTTTATAATTATTTTTAATAATAATATATACATATTTTAATTTCATAAAATTATTCACACGAGTGTTCTAAGTCTTGGTTTCCATGACTGTGTTTTGGAGCATTCAGGTAGTTTTTTATGTGTTAGTGAGATTGATTTTATTAAGTCCATATGCCTAGATTTAAAGAATAATTTTAACATTAATTTGTTATATAGGTCTCATAATTTCATTTTAATTTATTTTTATTCATGATAAAATTCTATGAATGTGTGAAAATTCAAAGGTTCTTGACTGGGTTTTTGAAGCCTATTTGTAATTTTGAGTGAGCTTATGAAAATGATTAGTTTGAGGTATTTTGCCTTCTTTGGGGAAAATAATGAACATTATTATAACCATAATTTCATGTATTTTATATCCTTGTGATTTATATGTGTGTGGTTTTGTGTGTGTGGGGGGGAAATTTGAGAGTATACTTGAGATATTTAAAGTAGACTTTCTTGTAGTGAGAAGGCCTAATTACAAGTAGACCTAATGGTGTGGTTCAAGGAGTGAAATGAGATAAATGGTGATAGGGAGATAATTTGAGATTATAAATGGTATAATTTAATAATTTTTGAAGTGTTTCATCCATTTTTTGAGGTTCAATATGTTCTAATGTGGTCAAGGTGAAATGTGTGCTTTGTGAAGGCCTAATTGCATTAGGTCTCTATTAGGTCTAATGGTGGTTTTGGTCCTTATGAGTGATGACTAACCTATGTAGTGTGTGTTTCAATTATAAATTGTGTTTTTTGATATAATAAAATTATGGAAAGGTTAAGGCTAACCAAGGTAAGTAAGATCAAGATTCAAGCATGAAAAGAAGGTTTAATAGGCCTAATTTGACTAGTTAGAAAATTGAGGATATGAGTGAATGAAATGGAAGTTTAGAAACTAGGTATATGGATTGAATACCATAAGATAGGTTTTATTAATATGTCATTAATATATAACAATGATTCTATATATGATGATCAAGTTCATACGATCTAATTCTACCAAAGAGAGGGCTAGTTGAGCGAGGAGGCCTAATAGGCTATTTGAAGAAGATAGAAGAGTGTGAAGAGAAAAAGGAGGTAATAATTGTTATTTGAGTAAGAAAATAGGTTTTTAAATGTGATAAAATATTTTAGGTATCTGAGTTGGTGTTGAGGTACCTAGGGGGTTGGTACCTCCTTTCAATTTGTTGCTTACTAAAGGACTAGTTGAGATGGTGCTTGACTAATAAGGGGTTGGTGCTCCTTGTGGGGTTGGTAGATAACTAAATATTTATTAATTTATTATAATAATTTATTCCAAGATATTTGTTAGTGGTTTTTATCCCCTTATAGGGTTTTCCACATATCTCATGTGTTCTTATCTTTTATGCTTTTGTAGATGCTTATTTATGTATTAGTTAATATATGTATGTGAATGAATGCTTCAAGGATGATAAGTAAAATAAAATGATTATGTTATGGGAAATAATTCATCCCCATTATCAAGAACTATAATTAAAACATTCTATATATACTACCTTGTTAGGTATTATAAGGATCTTCCACTTAAGTAGGCAAATCCCTGCTCCTTTTTTGAGCATATGAATGAGTAAAATACTAATTTTTAATCCTATAGTTATCTAATGTAAATTATGGGTGATTGATATTTTTATGTGATAATTAAATTTTCCATGGCTTGTGTATCACTCCCTTACCTCTATGCAGCTTGATATTCCTCTTACAGGTTGCAGATAGTGTAATTAGAGGTTAAGTATGGATTAAAAGTGGTAAGCATGTTCCATCCTAGTCTTATAATGACTTACCTATCTACAAAACATTGATTTAAGAGAAATAGTTTAGGATTAGAGCATGATAATTCAGTCCTATAGTTCATTATGTACCTATAAATGTGTGGTAGTGGTCATAAATTTGGTGTATCACCTCCTTATTTGGTTTACTTTCTTTCCCACTCTCCCTTTCCCCTAAAATTAATATGTTTAGTAGTATTTTCATGTGATAAAATCAAGGTGGTTAAACCTATCTAAATATTAACCTCATTGATTATGCCACCCATAGCCTAGATGTGTCTCCATGTTATCGACTAAATTTGGAAGGCTTAA
This sequence comes from Torreya grandis, assembly GCA_037957365.1. Taxonomy (NCBI): domain Eukaryota; kingdom Viridiplantae; phylum Streptophyta; class Pinopsida; order Cupressales; family Taxaceae; genus Torreya; species Torreya grandis. The sequence goes on along the minus strand of JARHVA010000783.1, from coordinate 3,526,423 downwards.
ACAACCTCCTTAAGGGTGCAATTTAGAGTGATAATAATTATAACATGCTTGGCGGGACAAGGGTTTTCATACATTGAATATTTTTTCATGTTTATCTTTAATAGACCAACCTTTGGATGCATGAACTCAAGCATCAAGTGATTCCAAGTAAACCAAATCTATTTTAATCAACCCAAATACTTATAAATCATAAAATTGGTATGTATTCTCATCATTTATTTGGTCAAAATGCATATTATATACCTTCATATTCTTCATATCAAACTGATGGCATTCATGGCTTCACCCCAAGTGGCCCCAAAATAATATAATACCAACCTTACCAAGGTTATCACCAATCTTATATTCCCCCTCCCACCCCAACTTAACCTCCTTGGTATCCTACTTATCCCTCTAAGCTATGTCATTCCTACTCAATCCATATCAAGACTCAAAAATATCCTATCAAGCTATGAAAGACAAATGAGAGAGATTGATAGATGATAAGAGTTTTGTCTACTTTTCAATATCCATCTCATTCAAAATATGAGGGACTCATTACAATTTTTTAAGGGTGAGTGGGTAGTTTTTGAGAGGGATAGTCATTAATAACTAACTATTGACATGATAGGTATATGTGTCTTAATTCAGTGTATAGAGGATAGCTTAGTGATTCATAAAAGGCAAAAAATCCAATATAGTTAGCCTTATGTGCTCTCTCCTACCCTACATCATCTTTTTTATCCAAATTTACTTTAAGATATAATATACCATCAAAATAAGTTCCTATAACTCTCCTCTATCCCTAAATTCAAGACTCCAAGTTAGATATAAGAATTAGGGTAATGGGAGAGGCATAATAGAGAATAAATACATACATACATACACACACACAAGCCCCATCCACCCCTACCAAATAACCTCAAACCTTATAATCATGGAGTTCAATAGAATAATTCATCAAAAATAAAGAAGTGATTGTTGAAATGCTGGAGAAGACTAAAGATAAAAACACATTATATTTTGAAATATTGATGTCAAAGTAGAAGGGATAACATAAATAAGTCTTAGATAAAATTACCCTCCCCTTACCTACGATATCCCAAATAAGTCCTTATAAATTCCAATTTGGAAGAATGTGGTAGAGTCATGGGATAAGTAAAATGTAGAATTCTTAGATTGGAAAATTAAAACTAAAGAAAAACATTTGCCTATACAAGTTCCCTTTATCCTTACCAAAGAACTCCTAAAAAATCCCTTCAAGATTCCAAGTTGGAAAGACACCCTCTCAAGACTCAAACAGGTTAATAAACTATCTTTCTTACCCACCCCATCCTTTGATGAAGGAAAACTTATTATATTAAGTGCATAGGATAGGCATCCAATTGAAGAGGAAAGTTTGTCAAGAAGGAATGATGAAGTGATAATCCTTGAGAAGATTAATAAAAAATAGTTAGATTCAAATGAGAATCAATAAGGCTATGAGGAGAGTGATTCAAGTGTGAAAGATGATGATCATTTTTAGTCCCTTTGGTCAATAAAAAATCAAATTAGTCTTTAGATATGATGAGGAAGATGATCTTGATATTGGAGTATAAGGTAACATGGTGGCAGCCTCTTTTCAAAGTGATAGTCTTAAAGAATATGAAAGAGGTGGTATTAATAAAATGGTAGAATACATTGAAATCAATGGTATTCCTCTTAGTGATAAAAATACAAACCTAGAAAATTAATTACTCCATGATCAAAATTTGAGTGAGCTCATTACAATAATAGGGATATAGTTTAATGTTTCTCAAGAAGCTTCAAATGATCAAGAAAAGTTTTATGAACCACAAGATGACCTAATTGAGATACAAACAATTGAATGGAAATTTGAATTCTTTTTTTAAGTCACATAATCATGATTCACTCTTTTATAAGGGTATTATGCTCTGATCAAGACTTAGAAAGTTAACTTTATCAAGCAAATTAATAAATAAGGAGAGTGTAGCCCCTCAAGCCTACCATTCTAGTAGTCAAATATACTTGATGATGATTTGTTTAAGGTTTTAAATGGTGGTTATCAACTTTTCAACTAATTTGTAAACACTTTTTCAATATTGGAACATAATAAATACCTCTATTGGCCTCAACCTCTCAAGTAGCAAGAAGTTTTTCCTCTTAAAGCCAATTCAACAAGCATATCAAAAAAGGCATATAAATCCATTCAATTTGATTAATTAACTTATGAATAAGTATATTTTATTAATGAGGTGAAGGATGAAAATGTCAGAATCAAAATAACTGAGAGGGGGTGAATTATTCTCTTAAAACTTTCTTTCACATGCACTTTAATAATCCTTAAACCATCAAAGAAATACAAAGATATAACAATGCATAAAGAGTCATTCATATGAGCATAAAAAAATAAAAAAATATGAGTGGGAAACCCTCAAGGAGAAGAAAACCCACTAATACCTACAAATGGACTATAGTCCTATAAGCCAAAAGATCACAATTTAGTGAAGCACCAACTCTACATGGAGTACCAACCCTAACTAGCTAAGCACAAACCCAGCTAAGCTTTAAAAATCACCAACTTGCAAGGAGGCACTAACTATATATACATAATATTTTTAAACTTTTATTTATTATTGACACTTTGTATCTTGCAAGAACCTATTGAGTCTTATTCTCTTTGAGTGCATCCCTTAAGGGGTGCACAGGGAAAGGGGTGGGTATACCATCAGTGCTTCATAAGATTATCATTCATTTTGCCTCTTGTCATACAACACAATAGCCTCATAAAAAAATTGAAACTAATCTTATTATTCTCATTTCTAACCATTCCCATCATTTTCCATGCTTTATCATTCTTTTCATTTATTTATCTCCCTTCTTTTTGTTCAGTAGACTAGATCGACCACCATGGCTAGCCTAGTACATTTTTAGGCTTCTTATTCAACAAACTAGGTTAACTTGGTAAACCTAGTTAGTTTAGGGTCCTTTTCTCTCTTTTGTTTTGTTAGCCTTTTAACTAACCTAGCACAGACCTAGAGAGTTGGCCTAAAAAATGTTCTACATCGATTGGGTCGACCTAGCATAGTTGACGTTCGCAAATGATTTTAGGGTAAGATACTACTATATATATAAGGCCATTTACCACCATTTCATAAGAGAAAATAAATAATAACATTAGTATGAATGAACATCTACCTATTGACCATTCTAATTGGGGAATAAAGATTTAGTGTTTAATACTTTATTTAGAGCTTTGATCTTATCTTGTGGATAAGTCTTTTGGATGCTTGGATATGTTATATAGCCTAGAGCTGATTTATCTTAGTTATATTTACATACCATGACAATATTTTTCAAATCACCTTGTCCAAGGAGGATATTGAGGCTCAATGGGTTCATCTTCAAAGGTAAGTATTCCTAACTTTATTCCTCCTTTATAAGAGTAGATAGATAGAGCGTATGTATTCTTCTCTTCCATGTATTAGAATTCCATAAACATTGATGTGAGTATATGTATTCTATACATGTTTAGTTTATTTTGTTTTTTATTTTTTCTTTCTAACCCCCACTTTGTGCTTCAAGCTTTGGTACACACTAGATTATATTTACTTTTCTTATTATTATATTAGTGAAATATTAAATCATAGGACTTTTTTAGGGTTTTTATATGATTATGCTAGACTATAAGCTTTAGAACCCTATCTCACATGATGTGTTGTGAAAATTGATCCCCTAATAAGTTCTAGTAGATACTCACATTTTTCATGATCCTAATTAACAATTATATGCCCCCCAATCAAAAGTATAGGTGTGCTCTATCCCATCCAATCCTAAATTGATTTATGGACATGATGTATTTCTAATTACATACATTCTGGTGAACCTGACATGAGTCAAACCATTGTAGGATTTATTTCACTATTTCATTCTTTTTATCATATATTTTGACATGCTAGACTGACCCTGTCATCCTAGTTATTTTTCTCTATGCATAATTCTTAGGAATACGCAACTGGATTGACTAGCTTGACCTAGTATAGATTTTAGTTTTCTAGACTTATATTTTAGCCTACTAAGTCAACCAACCCAAATTATCATATTTTGAGACTTCCAATTCAACCTATTAGGTTGACCAAGTTAACCTAGTGCATTTTCATCACATTTTTAGTATTTTCCTCTTATAACTTGATCGACCAACTTGACCTAGTTTATAGGTTTTTGATAGTTTTCTCCAAGGTTATTAATCAAAAATATTATATTATTAATCTCTAAACCATTTAGGTTAGTTTCTATTCCTCTGTATCTTTTTATTTCTATACTTTCCTTTCATAGTTTGCAATCTTTAAAACTACCCCTACACAGTCAATTAGGTCGACCCTATGGACCTAGTTTTGTGTTTTCTAAAATAATTAGGACAACCTAGCTGACCTAGTTCACTTTTTAGAATTTTCTTCCATAGTATAAGTTTGACCCTATTCTATATCATTATATATATATTTTCTTAACTATACCTTGTTTCAAAGTTAGATTAACCATATATGTTAATCACATCTTTCCTTTCAGTTGATTGCATGCTTAGAATAGTTCACATAGTCTAATTAGGTGGTTTTTAATTAATCATTTAGTTTCAATATTTATATTCTTTTGCACACATGGATAAACCACATAAACATCAAAAATAATGTAAACATTTGACTACCTAGGCCAACCTACTTAGATTTCATCAGGGAAGCTGACTTGATGCTCTAGTTAAGTATAAAGTGTGGTTAATGGTATATTTTGGCTAAACACCTAACACCCTTATCACTATAGTGTGTGAAGTGATGGGATAGGCCCCAATACAAAAATTTTATCATTAACACTATAGTACCTTTCATCCTAAACTTACCTAAAACCATCCTTAGATTGTTATCTAGTACCTTGCTTATAGCCAACTTCCTTTCATACTTAAAATCATTATTAATAATATAATCAACATTCTAGGTTGGCCAATTAGCTAGGTTTACTTTCAAGTTTTTTTTCTTGATCTTTGATTAAATTTTATGTGAAAAATTTTTAATTATCCAATGTAGTGCAAGGTTTTGCTTTGTATGCATCAATTGGATTGGCCAATGTCAATTCAATTAACTATTTGTTTCCCTTTAGTACTTATTGATTTTAAAATTGTTTTGTTTTAATTCATAACTTGATATCAACTTTATAATCTTCCCTAAATCATCATGAATCCAACATATTGTATGGTTAGCAAAATGGATGAGTAGAACCAAATATATAGGTAAAACAAGAAATCGAAACCTATCTATTATACTAGGTTAACCCTTTCGACCTAGTATCTTTTTTAGCCTCTGTCTACTATAATAGGTTGAACTAGTTGACCTTACACTATATATATACATTTTTTTTATTTTCTACCAACCTCTATTCACTATACTATATTAACTTGGTCAACCTTGTATAGTTTTACAGTCCCTATTTTTGTGCTAGATCAACTTGGTCAACCCTATACTATTTTCTATCACTTCTTGTTCTCTTTATGTGTTTATCTAGTATTATTTCATCATGATGATATATTTTCAGCATTCTCTTATTCCATAACATTTCATAATCAAGGAATTAGATAATAACCTCACTTATTTCATTACTTTTAATGAAACTATCTAATTTCTTCCTTCACCTTATCTTAAACCAAAGCCACTCACTAAACAATGCAATGTAGTTGAGATCCTAAATCATAATCCTCCTCCCAATACCAATGTTTATAATCCTTTACCAAATCATAATAATCAAATTTATCATCTAGATGATAATACTATTTACACTCCTCACAAGACTAGTGGCCTTACCAAGTTTCTTTCTTCTTCTACCACACTTAAGACAACTAACACCAATGTTGGGAATCCTCCACCTACAAATAATATTATTCCCATAAACTCCAACAATACTCTTCCTATCAACACTAATACCTCACCTTCAAACCCACCTATTGATACAACTCAACTTCTTGCCCAAGTCATACACCAAATGAACATCATGCAAATAACCAATCAATCTCAAATGATGAACATGAAACAAAATTTATGATACATGATTATTCAACCACCTCAAGTCATCATATATAAATCAAATAAAATTTTTATCCCTCCTCCTCTTAGAGATGCCAATGGGAATATCATCTCTCAACCTTGAATGAATTAAAAAATGCTTCAATATCTACAAAATGAACATTTAGATCCATTCATTACATCCATAGATATTGTAAATATTTCTACAAATATCACATATAATGGGACTAAGTATCCTACTATCTTTCTTAAGTCTTTTGGTAATCTCTAAAAGGAATGGGTTTAAACTAATACCTTTGCTACCACCAAGCTCTTAGCCAAAACCTTTGTTGGTGATGCACTTGAATGGTATAACCAAATTCCTAGACATTCCATATCATAACTAGAGGATTTAGTCAATGCTCTAGTGAAGGAATTCCAATATGATGACCTTCTTAAAAATTAACCTAGCCATTTTATCAATGCTAAATAACTTCCTAATGAATCTGCTCATACTTTCATCAAATGATGGAAATCTCTTTCTCATAAAATTGACCATAACATGAATGATGACACTCTTCTAAAATTATTAGTCATTTCTCTTAAGCCTTCCCTTCAATATAAAGTTTTAATCTTTTCACCTACAACTTTAAAATAAGCCTTATACCAAGCAAAAAGTCAAGACTTTCTTATGACTCAATTTGAACCATCTCAAACAACTACTAAAGCAGCTTTTCAATCTTATTCTCATACCATTGACTCATCCAAGTCTTCCCAACCTCAAAATGGAGCATCTAATTCAACTAATTTTTACCCAATCCACCCTCCCTTGAGTCTAGAACAACTTAATAATAAATTTCCACCCTCTAAACCCATGAGATTTGATCCTTCCAAACCTCCCCAAAATGGTACAGTTTCGATAAAAAAAAATTGGTGGCATGTTACTATCAATCATTATCATGAGTCTTCCCATTACCTTCATCAATTTATTATTTATTCCTTTCTTGGTCTACATTTTAATCTTGATACTCTCACTAAACAACATTATCAAGACTATCTTCAAGCTTCTCAAAATCAATCTCAAGAACCAGAATCACATCAACATCAACTACCTAATGAACACACCTCATCCACTAATTTTAATCTAACCATAATTGATCCTTATTCCTTTACAAATAAGGAAATTATATCTAAAATGAACAACTTTAACCATATTGTGGAATCCATTGAGCCTAAACCTCTTAAGTCACATGAACCAAAAGAATACCTAGTTTAAATACCTACTCCAAAGAATATCATACATGGTCCTCCTTTACCTCCTTTATCTCTTCATACCTCTCCTACACATCATATTTCACATTTAACCTCCATAAAATATAACAAACCAACACATTTTCCTATCTCCAAATGTACCTACCAACCCAATGCAAATCATTTTAATGGTTCAATGTTATCTCCCTTTAACACACATGTTGGGGCATCTTGTGATGCCCATCTACATGTCCCTTTAGACTTTGGGGTATATTTTGATGTCCATACACATGTCCCTTCAGAATTTTGGGAATATTGTGATGAAAACTCTTATTCTAAAATTCATAATAAAAAAAATCTAGATTCAAAAAAGATTTTGAGACTTCTAGACTTGAATTTCACATGCTCATCTTTGATAAAGACGTTAACATATATTTTACTTATTCTTTTTGTCTCATGTTTCTTTGTTTTTATGCATTTTTATTCTTTTAGTTTCTCTTTACTAAGCATCATCATTTTCCTTTATGTTATTTATATTTCTTACACATCACATTTGGCATTTTCTTTCTTTTTTTCCCTTATACATCTCTTTTATTCTTTGTCTTTTTATACCATTATTTGCCTTAATAACTTTATGATTATTTTGCCCCTTTCTTTAGAATTTAATTCTTGATGTACCATAGTTTCTTTTTCTTTTGAAATTTATATTTTGGCACCCTTGTGGGTTTCTCTTTTGTGAGTTACTTCGTAACACTGTGGATAGGACCTGACACCCCTCAAAAAATTACCACTTTTTACTTATGTTTTTCTCACTTTTTTTGCTTGTCAATGCTACTTTTGAATCCTTTGGGTTTTTATTTGTGAGTTGATTTGTAACAAGGCTCCCTCACTTTTATTTTTATTTTGCTTATCATCACCCTCATGGGTTTCTCTTTTATGAGTTGCTTTGTAAGACCATGGATAAGGCCTGGCCATCCTCAAAATATTACCATTCCTTTCATATTATTGATCCTTGTTCTTAAAATTTATATTTTTATTCCTTTTATAGATGGAATCTTTACAACAAAAAATATTAGAATTTTTTCCTCCACTCCCCTCTTTCTTATGATAAAGAATCACCCTTTTCTATCATTATATCTCTTTTTTCCCTTTGTCACATTTTTTGTAATTTGAAGAAATTCAAATTATTTCATGTGTCATTTCCTCTTTATTTCCCCCTTTCTTTCATATTTTTATTGGATAAAATAAGGTCAAAGTTAAGATAGAACTTTTATTTTACCTAGATTTATGAGACTCTTAGACCTCATGCTCTTTGAAACTTCTCTTTCTTAGCAACCTTGTTTCAAGTTTTCAAATGAAAGTCATATTTAGCACCCATGTTTGGTCTTCTAAATCCATATGGAGGAGGAATCTAAAAAATCCATCAATAAAATTAAAATCCAAATCAATTTAAATAAATGGTAATTATATTTAAAAGGCAACATACAAATCTCAAAAGTCAAAACCACACCAAAAGATGTGATTAAAAGCATTTATCTTATCTCTAATTGAAGCTCAAACTCCACAGTCAGCTTCACATAGATCCGAAGTCCTTTAGGGTGTTGTAGGCCAATATATTGGAATAGGGGAGTTCAAAAAAACTTTATGGTGCTACCTACTTCCTCACATAATTACCTAATCTTTGTAGTAGATGAATAACTCTATAAGGGGTCCTGAATACTAGGGAACACATCATAGGGAGTTAGGTCTAGTTTAATTTTCATGCATATAGCCTTTATGGGTTGATCTATATACTCCATTTGTTTACCTAAGACTTGTGTCACTAAGAGAAGTTCTTCATAGTCCTTAAGGTCAAAAGTCCTCTTGTTTTGACAAACCAAATTTGAGTGTCTTGACTTTGATAAATAGTTCTTATACCTTGATTTTTCCTTATTCCTCCCCTCCACCCATTTCATTTTCCCCCCTTGATAGGAAAATTGTGATTCCAATTTTGTTTTCCCTCTTTTTCTAAATTCGTTCTTCTTAATCTCTTAAAAATATGCTAGCATTACTTTGTTTTAGTTTTATCTATCCTTAGATCAAAAAAACATATTTGAGTAACTATGGACCACTCTTTTATTTCATTTGTCCTTATTTTACTACCCTTCTATTACAGGCAATTGAGTTTGCACCATTTTGCCATTATTACATGTTTTTATGTATGTATGCCTTCTTCATGTTTGTCTTACATCTTGACTTACATTTCATTTGACATTATTTCATATTTTTATTTATGTTTCATTTGATATCTATATCTTACATGAGCTTGCTTTTCACATTTTTACATATCTTTGTTCAAGTTTTCTTACATTGATATTTCATTTATCATTCATGGTTTACATGTTTCCCATCATAATTTAGTATGTTCTAAATTAATTTTTGTCATTCATATTGTACTTATCATTTGTCATTTATTTCATATTATTTTTAATTTTTTTATAATCATTTTTCATTTATTTCTTATCATTTGTCACTCATTTGTCATTTATTTGTCATTCATTTTCCAATCATGTCTTTCATTTTCCATAATTTTATCATTAATTTTCCATCCTTTCATCATTTATTTTCCTTAAAAATTATAAAACTTGCCTTAACAATCCAAATTTTCCAAATTTTCCTAAAATTTCTATCTCTACTAACTATTATATGCCTATTTTTCAAAAAAAAAAATCTATTTTTGTCTATTTTTTGCACTAACTTCTACAGGTTCACCTAGTGTAATCTACATTGTACACATTCATTTCTTACAATATATATTTTTCCTATATCACTAAGGTAATTTAAATGTATGTGTTTTTCAATATAGTTATTTCATTTATCTTATTTTTTGCTTATTACACCATACTTAGCATCAACATTGTGTGTTACTATGTTTTATCTCTAAAACACCATCCCATGTTACACTTACATGACACATGATGAGCTTTGGATGGGACATATATATAAAAATAATATTTTTAAACTTTAATTTATTACTAAAACTTTTTATCTTGTAGTAACCTATATATTCTTAATCTCTCTGAGTACATGCATTAGGGGGTGCACCAAGAAAGGGGTAGGTAAACCATCGATGATTTGTAAGATTGTCATTCCTTTTTCCTCTTTTCATCCACACATTAGCCTCCTAAAACCATTGAACCTAAGATTATTATTCTCATTCCTAACCATTACTATCATTTTCCATGCTTTATCCCTCTTTTCATTACTTTATCTCCCTTCTTCCTATTCAATAAACTAGGTCGACCACCATGGCCAACCTAGTGCATTTTCAAGCTTCATGTTCAGTAAAATAGGTAAACCTAGTCAACCGAGTTTAGTTTATTTTCCTTTTATCTCTTTTTTTTATTTAGCCTTTTGGCTGACCTAGCATATACCTATAAATTTATCCTTTAAAATTTTCTAGGTTGATCGGGTCGACTTTGCACAACTGACATTCTTGAATGATTATAGGGTAAGATACTAATATATATACAAGGTCATTTACCACCATTTCATAAGAGTAAAGAATTAAATTAATAAGTATGAATTAAAATATACCTATTGACCATTCTACATGGGTAATAAAGCTTTAGGGTTCAATACTTTCTTTGGAACTCTGATATCATCTTTTGGATAAGTTTTTTGGATGTTTAGATAGGTTGTGTAGCATAGACATTATTTATCTTAGTTATCCTTACATACCACAACAATACCTTATGAAGAACCTTGGCAAAGGGGGAGACTTAGACTCAGTAGGTTCATCTTAAAAGGTAAGTATTCCTAACTTTATTCCTCTTTTGTAAGAGTAGATAGATAAAGCATATGTATTATTCTCTTCCATATTTTAGAATTCTATATACATTGATGTGAGTATATGTCTTCTATACATGTTTAGTTTAAACTTTTATTTGTTTTATTTCTAACCTCACTTTGTGCCACAATCTTTGATGTACACTATATTATATTTACTTTTATTTTTATTAGATTAGTGAAATATTAGATCATAGGACTCTTTTATGATTGTTATGTGATTGTGTTAGACTATAGGCTTTAGAACCCTATCTCATATGATGTGTTGTGATAAGTGATCCCCTAATTAGGTCTATAATATCCTCACATTTTTCATGCTCCCTCTTAATAATTGTATGCCCCCAATCATAAGTGTAGGTGTACTCTATCCCATCTAATCTAGGATTGATTTATAGACACGATGTATTTTTGATTGCATACACTAATATCCTAGATGAGTCAACACCAAATTAATCACCCAAAAACTTTTATCACCTTAAAAACACATTGTTTATAATACAATAGATGATTATCACCTTATTTAGTTCTTCTCTCTCTTATATCCTTCTCAAACTACCTTCTAGGCTTCTTTGCTCATCTAAATCTCTTCAAGATAGATTAGGTCCTATGACCTTGATCTTCATCTATAATACTACTATTATATATTAATTATAGTTTATATGAAACCTTATGATGGTATACAAGACCTATTTTATCTCTTATAAGAGCTATATCCTTCACTTTCACTCACTCATATTCTAGTTAGACAATTAGGCCTATTAGGCCTTGTTCTTATACTAAGATCTTGATCATACACCTCTTTGTCGGCCATACACACTTGAAAAATTAGATATTAAACATATTAGGACTTAAGATGTCCCCAAGTGGATGGATGTATCAAATGAATAATCTTGAATCGGTGTAAATTCCTGAGTGGATAGATGATAGCAATTTTGGATCAGTGTAGTGGACTTGAATCCTGTAAACACTTGATAAAAACAAGTGAAGCATGTATGTATGATGAAACTGACTATACTAAAATAGCTAGCATATGTAGTGTCTGAAAAACATAAGAACTACAAACATAACAATGCATACAATCTATAAATTGAGTTATCTCAATAATATTTGAATATTTTTGTGTTTTGACATATTTTAGTATTTTTTGGATATAAGCTATGTACAAGAAAATGAGAATAAACCATGTACATGGAGTAATAGAGAAGAAAGTATGTACAAGAGGGTAGGAACCATACTAATCGATGAGTCTCATGGGAGACTCACTATCATTGTGACCTTTGTCAAATAAAGGAACTATGATCATGTGTGTTGTGTGCTCTTTTCCATATCTCAAATGGACTAAATCTTTCTTTAGGCCTTAAGGAGATCTAATTCAATTAGGCCTTCACTAGTATATGTTACCCTTTGATCTTCCTAGAGAAATTTCAAACCTCATAAATGGTAAAAAAAATATAATATGAAACTAAAATATACCCATAATAATATCATATTATGTTGATGACACCTTTTATCTCCAATCACCACTTGAAGCACACCATTAGTACTGTTTACATTAGGCCTTCACACACATAGAAAGGTCTGTCTTGAATAACTAAAGATAACATAATGTTTGACCACATAAAAATGACAATAAAATATATTAAAATAACCTAAAATATATTAAAAACTTCACCAAGTTCATTATAACTCATTACATAGGTTGAAAGGACTCAAAAACACTCTTGTAACTTGCTCACTTAAAACTGCCAATTTTTTTCAAAGACTAGTCACGGTGACTTAGACCTCCAACACTTGTGTAGACATATTTAATTAATATTTAAGAATGTATATTATATTATGGTATAATTATTAAATTATAAAATATAAATATAATATGTTCAAATTGTAATATTGGTCTTGCAGACCAATCTCACAACCTCACTGTACAGAGACCTCACTGAGCTAGATAAGTCAACTTGTGAACAACCTTTTCACTATAACCACTGACCTGAAAAAATTATTATAGAAATTAAAATTTATTAAAATTATTAAAAAATAACTCCATACTCTTTTATTCATCCCAATTTCATGATAACACATTCTTAATCATCTTCTCAATGTTGCTTATGTTTTTCACTATTTCCACCATTAGTCTTGTTAGCAACTGGCTAACTTGGATGTCCAATTTAGCATACCTAAGGGATAGTACCTATCCATAAACAACCATGAACATAAAATAAAATTACCAAGCTTATCCATCCAATTATTTTTATACTTTGACTTGGTCAAAACTGATTGCTACAACAAATCTTTGGGAAACTAGAACTTTTTTGCAGGATTTACTCACACACCTAATAACTCAATCACACTTGGAGGTGCTTGGGAGAGTTGAATACAAGATCCAATTTTTTTTATAGTAATTTGAGACAAATATAGTCTTTTTTAACCATATATTCAAAATTAAGTCACTATTAAGGTTCTAGGAGGGTTTAAACCTATTTTTGCTCTTAATGATCATTCATAAAGCATAACCCTTTAATCCAAAAAATAATGCCTAAAATTTTGAGATATGACCCTTCCCCTTATACCATGAATATATTAGGTTCCCATGCATAGGTTTGATAAGCGAATGAGAAAAATAAAAACCTTCTCAGGTAGACAACCCTTTATTTTGTTCACTTGAGAGACCTTAAAACACATTATCATGCCTTATCCTTCCAAATTTAACCTAAAAATTCATAAGAAAACTTAAAAAAACATACCTTACCTATGAAAAAGCTTATATGAGTGTATACACCTATAAATATGATCATGAACCCTCATTAATCCATAATCTCTCTCTTTATTTGCTTATACCTTGACCTACAAATCATATTAGGCCTTGGAATTAACCCTCATGCCTCTTTTTACACCCAACATCCCCCTTTTCTTCTTGAAGAAATGATGACCCACTTTTTCATATTTTATCCTTATTTGTTGAGCCTTTCTTCTATATGTTTGTGCAAATTCTTAAAAGTGTTGATCCCTAATCTTTATACATAGAAGAAACATGGATGGATTATGTATTTGATAAACTAACTCTATTAATGCATTTTTGAGAGTTTTTTAAACTATGAAGGTTTTATAGGACTTAGTCTATTCGAATAAATTTATTCAAAAACTTATTCATCAAGCCTTTTATTTGGGGATTTTTTTTGGACATTTTATCTGACAGATTTGGTCTTTGGGTTTTTTTATCAATTTTTATATTCAAAAGCTTATTCAAAATTTGTTCATCAAGATTTATGTAAAAGACTTATTTGGCATTTGTGCATCAATCCTTTTTTATCGAGACTTTTTGGTTTTTGAAACTTTTATTCTAAATAGATTTGGTCTTTAGAGTTTTTTTAGTGGACATTTTGTCTAAAATAATTATTTTGAAATGAGTTATCTTTATTGGAATTATATTTTTAGACTTTTTGATTCGAATATTTTATCCAATGGATTTCTGGTCTTCAATATTTTTGCATTGGACATTTTGTTCGATGGATCATAAGATTTATATATACTTCATAAATTTTTCTCTTTAGATATTTTATTTGACATAATTTGGTCTTCAATATTTTTATTCAAGTCTTTTGTAAAGATTGGTCCTAACACAGAACTTGATACTGAACTCTTGAATGTTGAAATATTGCTATACATAGCTGATAAAAGCCAAGATACTTCCTAATACTTGATAATGCTATCCACCAACTAAAACTAATGAGAGATTTGAACTATGTAGAAAATACAAAATAGGTGAACCTTTAAAATTTATAATGTATGAACTAGCATTCAATGCTAAAATCTATATACATGATGTGTAGCCATTGAAGCCTTAATTGCTTGTAAACAAAATGACTTGATCTCAACTACTATCTTATGGGAGAAAAGACCTAGTTACCTACAAGATTATTATGAGTGAACCAACAACTAGCATAAAGGATAATTGTTCACCAAGCACTAGAGAAGTATGTAATCACTTATAATTATACGTAATAGTAATGATATATTCATCCAAACAATTTAGGAGAGTTTTTCTACCATCACCATTTTATATTAAAGATGCAATAGAATTCATGGACACTATCTTTGATGTCACCATTTTCAACAATAGGTATGAAAAATACTTAAAATTATGGGACATTAATTTTGTTGACATATTTTCACTAGATGGAAATCTATCTCCCTTGAAGCAACTATTCATCAAGGATTTGCTAACACTTAAGTGACAAGGATTTCATTTTTTTATGGCCAACCCTGAGGTGATACCAAACATTGAACGCCTTTGAGACTTCTTCTTCATATGCAAAGTCATACAAGATGCTTTTTTGTATCGTATTAACAACTTGATGGTCATATCATACATCATAGAAGTATATTTTCAAAGGTATTTCTCTTTACTAGTACCAGATGCTTACTTTGAAAAGCGTAGACTAGTTTCATGGAATCAAGATAATTCAATAGAAAAGGTGTTGACTTCATGGATCCTACCTAAGGAAAACATTACATTCAAGAGTAAGAATCCTAAGAATATCACTCTTATCAACAATTTTATAATGGGAGTGTGAATTGACATGGCACTACTCAACAGGTTCTACAACATGCCCAGTATCCATTTCCTCAATTTGGACTTGGTACCATTATTACATATGATGCTGACCAATGATGCCATATTTATTTTGTGGGAAATTGTTAGTTTCCATTTGAGAGAGCAAGTCATACATAAGGACAAGTGGCCCACTTTGGTTGGCCACTTTTACATGATGTCATATCCTTTGGATGTTGTCATGGGAACAATATACAAAATCATCAGTGAGTTATAGATCTTGGCCACCGGCTACATAAAAAATCAAATTTGTGATCACTTCTAGTTTTTACATGTTTATGCTTATAATAAGAATATGACAAAGATTTTTTAGGATGTTTATGCTTCCACTAGTGCTCCATATACAACCACCATTAATCCATCTTCCATTATGTCCACTACTACTATTCCTTCTAGAACTTCCATAGTTAGATCATTGAAAATGAAAAGGACATCTAAGAAGGTTGAAATTGTCATGGCCACTCCTTAGCTTCATGTCCAGTCCACCCAAATCACTCTCCCTATGCCATATACCATTCCATCCTATGAAACCATTGTTAAAAGTATAGTCAGGGGAAAGAAGGCAAAGACATAAATGGTCATAATCCATCCACTCCTCTAATATGTAGGTTTGGATGGGTCTAATATTATTTAGCCTTCCTTGCTTGACACAATTGTCAAAGCAACAAATAGCTGAGGGGGTTGAAGAAGAGATTTTGGTCAAAACCATAAAGGAGATAGACCTTAATCAATTGAAAATTCCTCTATGGGCCATAGACTTAATATCTAAGACATACCAAATTTCTAACTTCAAAATAACTAAGCTCCCCTCTATTACAACTTTGTTTGACAAACCATCTAGGAGTATTCAAAGGGTGAAGAAGAGGAAGTTGGAAGATGATGTTGGTAGGGAATTGATTTTTTAAGAAAGGAAAGATATCTTGTCTTTAACCAAGAGATAAAATAGTCAATTTTGGTAATCCCCCTATAATAAAGAATTTAGATTTATGGTTGAAGCACAAAAATCCATGGTGGAAATCCATGAAGGCATAGAAATGGCTAGATAAGAGTTGGAGGTAGAATTAGAGATCCTAAAAGAGAAATAAAAGATTGTGCATATAGCAGCTAGAATTAAAGCTAAGGTTCAAGAGGAAAATTTTAAGTGTTATAATTCTTTAGAAGCATTAGAGTTCATGAGGGATAAATTAACCCCCCGTGTTGTTAATACTCACAAATTATTTAATTCTTTGAAATCTGATGAGAATAAGTTGAAGATGCTGATTTTTTATACAACTAATAAGGCTTATAGCCACTTAGATATTATGACACCACTATAGGCATATAATGTACTCAACCTACTAGTTATCAGAACATAAGAGGCCAAGGAATGGGTGATAGTTACTAGAAATTTTGTGCCTAAGTATCAAGATTACGAGGCCCTCATTCCATAAATTTAGATGATTTGAAATTGTTAAAGGTAAAAGATGCTATAGGAAAGTTGATAAATAAGATTAAATTTGATCAACTCATTCAAGTGCCAAAAACAATTTCAAATGAAGTCTACAGGGTTGTCATTAGAGGACATAAAGGTTGAATTAAGATTTGATAGAAATAACATGACTGAAGTTGAAATCTTTAAGATCAACTTTCAAATGACTAATTCAAAACATGTAAAGCTCTTGAGATGGGTTAGAAAAGTACATATACCACCTCTTTTGAATTTATACATAATTTAGTAGTAACATGATGTTTAACATAAGTGATAGCTCAAAATAGAAGAGAAGAAGAAATAGTCTTAAGATACCACTTTTAGTTCCACATCAACAGCCATAGCCATGATGCTGACTAAAGTCCATGCATCCATATAAATGTCAACACAACCATGAAAGGGCCCAAACTTTTAATGTACATTTTGTAGTAGTGTATAGTCTATATTTATAGTTTTCTTGTAGTTATACCATATTGTAAAGTTTCCTAATTTAATTTGTACACATGCACACATTACATGATTCTTATAAAGGCTAACTTTGACTATTAACAACTATAAGATAACTTTGTATGGTTTTGACCATAGTTAGAAATCAAGTTATAACTATCACATGTAATGAATCTTGCATGTACTTTGAGGATTATGTGGCCCCTTCTCCAAGTCTATTTAAACTCTTATAATCCATAGCTTTAAATGGTTAGATAATTTTTAATTAACATGAGCAAAAGCAATTTCAATTGTCAACTCATGTGTTTGTGTATTTTATTTCCAATAATTGTGTAATTAGGTTTTATTTATTTTATTATATGATTTAATAAATCTTAGTGTGTAACAATTTTGAATGAGTTCTTTATTATCTTGATTGATATGCTAGTCTTATATGTGTAATAGTTATTGAAGGATTAGTAAATTACATTGATTATTGATAGTTAAGTTACTTGATTAAGAGTGTGCAATAACTACCCTAAAAAGAACAACCTTTGACTGAGGCCTATGAGTTTCCTATATCAATATCATCCCAGACTGCTTGAACATGTTTTAATGTGTGTATGCAATAGTTTTAAGAAACATGCATAGGTTTTGAGATCACTTTTTCACTTAGAAACCAACCAAGGAAGTGACTCCTCAAGACCGCATAACCTTTCTGTTTTGCTCTACCCTTCCCTCCTTTTTGAGTTTATTTTGAGACCTACCCACTTTAGATTAGTAAACATCCCACCACCAACTCATATGTATTTTTAATTCCTTTTTATATATCACCCCTCCATCCAAAAACTTTATTAACAACATACATGCCCTATTTGTTTTTCCATTAACTAGTTGTTAAGACCACATACCTATAACTTGTGCCTTGGAGTGGAGTTCACCTCCATTAAGATCCTAAAATGTTAGAGGCTACCTTGCTATAATATTAGTTTTTTAAAACCCTCATCAACATATTCCTTATAGTTTTAGAAGGAGGGTGAGTAAGTCTAATAAAAGAGGTCAGTTTTTACATAAAGTTGCACTAGAGTCACTCAGGAGAGTGACCAAATCTAATTCTTAGGTTGTTCTTCTAGTCTCACCCTTATTAAATCATAGGAGACTTAGAGTTGTACCAACTATCCCTAATAGACCTAGGACTCCTATATTAAGAATACCTTCCCTTATTAACAATCTAATGGCCTAAACACCCTGGTAAGTTGGATTTGTTATTGCCATCCTAAGAGATGTGCATGATTTACCTAGGAATCCTAAAAAGTACCTACCATCCTTTTCTCTTTCAAGAGCAAGGATAAGAGATAAACACATCAAATCCTTTAAATCTAATTTAAGATTAATTAATGTTATCAATGAGGATGTTTCATGTAGATTATTCCATTTTACACTGATGGATCATGCTTTTGATTGGTAGCTAAATCTAACAAAAAAATCCATCACTTCTTTGGATGCATGTCAAGTAGTTTTTCTTACACAATTTAGATAGGTCACCAAACCCAATTTGATATATCATTACTTTACTAGCATGAAAAGAGATCCTAATGAGCTTATTTTCACTTTTAATGTAAGATTTGAAAATATATATACATGGTTAACCCCCAGGTATAAACCATAAGAATCATTAGCATTGAATATGTACAAAAACACTTTTAGATCCAATCACTATGGTATTACTAATAATAGCATCTACTACCACCAACTTGGTACTAGCATATGAAGAGGCCATCAGCATCAACAACAATATAAATCCCTAGGTACTTGGCACACTTAACATTAATAATGGCTTCCCAGCATCAAATCTAGTACCACATGTGAATTAGAACATTTCAGCATTCAATCATAACCATTTATACACACTACCTCCTTTGGCATAGATAACACAACCAAATTATATCTCATTGAAAAACCATGCCCAATGGGATGGTTATCAATTTAATTAATACATGGCCATGTCCTCTATTGCTGTTCTCCAAAGCACTGGCTCCATAAAGGTAGAGCTAGATGTTATTCAGAAGATGGTTTAAAATATGAGTAATGACTTCCTTGGTAAGAAAAAAAAGATGGGTAATGATAATGCTCCAAGCGGTAATCAGAATTCTATATTTTAGAGATATAAAAAACCATTCAATAGGCCTACAAATAACATGGATCAGCCTAGCAAGCTTCTAGAGATCAACATGGCAGAGATAGCTCTACTCAATTGGTGGAGAATCCATAATACTTCTCATCATGGTGAGCTTGATTATGTTTAATTTTGTGTAACATTTGAAATTTTTCAAATAAAAGTAGTAAGGTAGGACTAGATGCATAATCCACCAGAATCCCACTTAGATCTTGGCCCATCAAGCATTGCCATTTATTTTAAACTCTTGAGTTTCCATTTCCAAGTGAATATGACAACATACTAGAGGATAACACCAATAAGATTCATGATTTTTAGTAGATATAGAAATATTATTACAATCTAAGGAATAGGCATCCATTCATAATGTCTATTCCTCTAAATAGCATAATGATGATACCCAATCCTAAAGCTGACAACAATCCACCTCCCCTAAGAGGAAATGATCAACCTTAAAATAAGGAAGAACCAAGCAAAGGAGGATATAATATTGTTTAAGACATGAAGAAAATCAAATCAAATATAACTCTTCATGAGTTAGCTCAAATCATCAAATAGAAGGAGATAGTATGGAAGTCTATCATTGGTAAGACCCTTATGGAAAGAACCAAAGCATTTAAAAATAAAGCAAAATCTTTTGACACCAATGTCATTTATAAAATCAAGCTAGAAGTTACACCCTTTTCTTTGACTATTAGAGCATTTGGTAAAAATATTCATAATTATTTAGTTAATTCTAGAGCTTCAACCATTATTATGCTTATTTATATATGTCAAAAGCTTGGTCTAACTCTAAACCCTTCAAAGAGAATAGTTTCACAATAGGATAAAATAGTGGTACCAATAGTTGGAGAATTGATGAATGTATGTATTCAAGTATCATCTAAACCATGATTCTAGATGACTATTGATATCCTCATAATATATATACTTGAAGGCTATGAATTGTTTTTGAGTAGGGACTATTCCAAAACACTCAATGATGGGTGTCATCATGCCATTCATTTAATCAACTTTTTGTTGATGTCATATTTAACCAGGGTTGTGTCTAAAGCTATATGCAACAAGAGGAATCGTAGCGATTTAGTAATTAAATGGAGGTATTTGTATTTTTGTTGTTTTGGGGGGTTTTTAATGTCTTAAGGATTTCTTGGTTAAAACCTTATTGGAATCAAACTATGCAAACCTGCTGGAAATAAACACACTTTGCAGAAATGAAATAGATTACTAGCAACAAACACACGTTGTAGAAATGAAATTGATTACTGAAAACAAACACGCATTGCAGAAATGAAAATTTAATATAAAATGCCTATAGGAATAAATTTACAACAAATCTTAACTTTAAGGAATTAGAAGCATAAATTTAACAGAGTTACCTATTTATACTTATCATTTTCCTCTTTGTAAAATTTGTCTTCCCATTCCTTCCTTGCTTTCTCTTCTTCCACTTTCAAGTCTATATTGGATGCTTTGATTTCACTGAGTTCTCTACATGTGTCATCCCATAATTGATTGAGTGGAAGATAAGTCAATTTAGTCTATGTAGAGACTATTGACATAGAGGTCTGTATTGTACATTTTTCCTCATTCTCCATTAGTTACCTTTTAGTTTCTGCTAATTCCTCATCTTGGCTGTGAACTAGTTTATTAATTCTACAAGGAGCATTTCCTTATGTTCTAACTTGAGTTTGAGGAAGTTCAATTCCTCAACCTTTTCCTTGATAATGAGTTCTACTCTAGACAAAATAGAGCCTATTTAATCTACTAGTTTTGTTCTTTTTCAAAAAGTTCTTGGGGAGTTAAGCATTCCTCTTCCACCATAGGGGATTTCCCTTTCCTTCTCCAAGATGCCTATTCATCTCCTTCATGTTATGGTGCTGTAGTCTCACCCATTTCTTAGAAAAATGGATCCTCAAATCTTTCATCTTCTTTTTCATTTTTTGCTTGGCTTGGTCTAGGAAGAGTCATGGCCATGCTGCCCAAAATATCAGCAGCTTCAATTTCTAGCCTTTCTTGTTCTTCCAGCTCCTCTAAACTTTATTTAGACTTTTTATGATGTTTTCTTTCTTGAGGAGCCTCAAAATGTGTAAACATAGGTCTCCTCTTAGAAATTCTTCTAGTTTTCACCTTTTGCTCAGGCCTAGGTGAACTGTCATTGTCAAAAACAGGTATCAATTCTTCTATAACTTTAGCAAAATAAGAAATGGCTTGAGATGGTAAAGTAGGGTCTACAATTTTAACTTTTCTTCATGATTTTCTTCTTTTTGGTATTTCCTCTTCCCCTAATCTTTTATTTTCCTCAGTAATGGTAGCAGTTTTCAAATGAACTGAAGGAGTAGGAGGAGTTACTATTGTTCTTCTGGGAATACCAGAGTTTTGTCCAAATTTGCTAAGAAATTTGTCCCACATTTGTTCCCCAATTTTCTTGGAAAGGAAATGGTGTTGGCATACTAAATTCACTAACCCATGATGTTTGATTGTTCCCACAACCCAAGAATACCTCTGGGCCATGGTATGGATGGATTCAAAAAGAAACCCTGGAAGGTTTAGTATATACTCTAGTTTTTTGGCTCCATTTCTAAGGTATATAAGGATTTT
The DNA here is from genome assembly GCA_037957365.1 of Torreya grandis. NCBI lineage: Eukaryota > Viridiplantae > Streptophyta > Pinopsida > Cupressales > Taxaceae > Torreya > Torreya grandis. The sequence continues at coordinate 3,504,041 of JARHVA010000783.1, read as the reverse complement.
TAGGACTTTTTTTCCTACTATCCCAAATTGTACATCACAAGTTAAATATTTAACTATCCAGAATGCTACTCTGTCAAAGGGTTTGCGAAAACTGGCCCTCTTAACTCCTTTGATGATTTTCTTTATATTATAAATATATTTGGGTTCAGCTTCCCCTTCTTTCAATAGGGTTTTAGCTAGGTCTTTTAATGTCCCTTTGATAGGGTTTGGGACATGCATTATCGATATTCCAGACATCTCACTTATGATATTCATAGAAAAAGGAATGAAAACCTTCCTAATCTTTTTCCTTGTTTGCTCTAAATTGATAATAAATTATCTTACTAGTTCATCATTGTATTTGGGAAATTTCTTTAGAAACTCCAGCCATCCTTCTTGTTGAAAGATATTTTCTACTTCTGCATCTGCAAGGAGTTAGGTATCATTATCTAGTTCTGACTTCTTTTTTATTCCCATGATTTATTTATTTTTTAATCTTTCATAGGTTAGCTAAAAATTACTTCTCATATTAGTGGAACTGATGATTTTGGCTATGGAACTAGCGGATTTGATTGTTAATTTGGTGAATTTGGTTGCAAAATTACTGTATTTAGCTACAAAACTTCTCAATTTTGACTGCAAAACTACTGTACTCAGCTATGAAACTAGTGAATATAGTTGTTTCAATCATAAGAATGATTCTTTATAGTTATTTTCCAACTCATTCCATCATCAATATTCTTCTCATGATTTACATATTTAACCATGATTTATAATACATGACTCATCATACTAATCTTTCTAAATCAAGTCTAATCACACATTCAAACTTTCCATTTAACCTTTAACAAGTTAAAAACATAATTACCATCCTTGATGATGTAATCCCTCTGTCATGCTGACACATCATCCCTAAAAATGGTTAGAAATAGTTAGAATTCAAAAAAAGTTTTATTTGAGTTAGCCATTTATTTGAGAAGATCAACCATCATCACTAATTTTCAATTGATCTCTAACTTTTTTTGTGGGAAGAGAACACCATTTACTAGTTTTCATTCTCTTCCCTTTATTCTAGATCTTTTCATCTGATTATTTGACCATTTTGGAAGAACTGGGTTCTTCCATATGATCAAATTCTTTGTTTGCTTCAATCTACTTCAAGAATTCATCCTTAGTAGGAAGCTTCCTATAAATTTTTAGCCTATGTCCATTGACCAAGAGTATTCTTCTGCTGCCATCAATGGTAAGTAACTAGATAGAACCATTGTCAAATATCTACTTGATCTGATAAGGTCCCAACCATCTAGTTCTTAATTTACCTTTGAATTGTTGGTAATTAGAATCAAACAACAATGCCCAGTCTCCTACTTTGAATTGTCTTTCCTTGATATGTGAATCATGCCATTGCTTCCTTTGACCTTGAATTATCTCTATCTGGAAAAGTGCTTCCATTCTAAATTCATCTAATTCATTGATTTGAAGGATTCACTCCTTTTGAGCTACATCCAATTCAATTACCACCTTATCTACTATCCTCAATGTATGTAGTTCAAATTCAATAAGCAACAAGGTCTTTTTCCCATAGACTAACTCATATGGTGAAAACCCTATTATGGTTTTCCAAGTTGTATTGTAAGCCCAGACAGCTTTAGGTAGTATTTTTACCCAATCTCTTCTTTCAACTTCAACTATTTTAGTGAGGATGTTTTCTAATTCTCTATTTGTTACTTCAACTTGTCCATTTTCTTGTGGGTGATAGGGAGATGACTTCCTATGATTGATCTGATAATACATTGTGAAAGCTTGGATCATATTGGACATAAATTATGGTCCCTAGTCTAAAAATAAGCTTCTTGGTGCTCTAAACATTACCATAATTCTGTGCCAAAGAAAATCAGTAACTACTTCTTCAGTGGCATTTTTTAAAGCCTGCACTTCTACCTATTTTGTTACATATTCAGTACACACAAGAATGTGCTCTTTTCCTTATGAAGGAGGATTAAAAGGTACAAAAAAATCCAATCTCCATCTCTCAAATGGTTCAATCACTACTTGTGGTTGCAGAGGCATTTCATTGGTAATGGTTGGTTGTCCCATCCTTTGACAAGGATCACACTGCCTGATATATCTCTTCACATCTTTGTACAGAGATGGTCAATAGTAACTAGTGCCAAGTATCTTGAGAGCTATTCTTTTCAATAAATAGTTTCCTCCACTTGGTTCATCATGACATGCCTGGAGGATGTCAAAAATTTCATCTTCTCTTACACACCTGCATAAAACCAAATCAAGACCACATTTAAATGACATCCCATTTAACCATTTGAACTATGCACTTGTTTTGATTAATTTTTTTATTTATTTTTTAGTGAAAGGAGGAAACTTCCCTATTTCAAGATAATTTTCCATGTTAGCAAACCATGGTGTGTTAGCTGAAATAACAAACAATTGTTCATCTAGAAAGTTATCCTTGACTGGATCCTGCTCCCCTGTATTGGTCAATCTTGACAAGAAATCAGCCACCACATTAGATTTGCCTAGATTGTCCACAATGGTAATATCAAATTTTTGTAGAAGTAATGACCATCTAATTATTCTACCTCCAAACACTAGTTTGTTCATTAAATATTTAATTGTTGAGTGATCTATAAGTACAAATATTTTGTACCCTATAATGTAATGTCTAAATTTATTGATTGCATAGATCACAGCCAAAAATTCTTTTTCAGTGGTAGTGTAATTTATTTTAGTGGGAGTAAGATTTTTACTGAGATAATAAATAGCATACATTCTTCCTTCTTCATCTCTCTGTCCCAAAACTGCACCAATTGAGGTGTTTGAGGCATTAGTTTGGATGTGAAAAGGTTTCTCCCAATTCGATCCTTGCAGTATTGGGGCAATTACTAATTTCTCTTTAATTTCTTCAAAAGCATGTTGACACTGTTCATCCCAAAGAAATTCATAGTCCTTGGTAAGTAATTTGAACATGGGGGTAGCAATTTTACTAAAATCCTTGATAAAATGGCTATAGTATCCAGCATGTCCTAAGAAGGATTTGATATCTATGGGAGTTTGAGGAATAGGCAAGTCTGAAATAATCTTGATTTTGTTTTGGTCAACCTAAATTCCTCTTTTTGAAATATGATGCCCTAGTATGATCCCTTCATCAACCATCATCAAACATTTATCATGACTAAGAGACAAGTGATGTTGTTCGCATCTTGTTAATACTCTATCCAAAAATTTTAAGGCATCATCAAATGTATCTCCATACACAGTAAAGTCATCCATGTATACCTCCACACAATCATTTGTTAGGTCTATAAAAATTGCTAATACAACTCTTTGAAAGGTTGCCAAAGCATTACATAGTCCAAATGGCAATACCCTGTAAGCAAAGGTACCCCATGGACAAGTAAATATAGTTTTATCTTGATCTTTAATAGCAATTTTGATTTGATTGTATCCACTAAATCCATCCAAGAACTGTTTACCTAAAAAGTTGTCTAAGACTTGATCTATGAATGGTAAGGAAAAATAATCTCTTAGTGTGGCTTTGTTCAGTTCCCTATAGTCAACACAAATTCTCCATTTTCCATTCTTTTTAGGGATAATTACAAGAGGAGACACCCACTGGCTGTCTGAGATAGGGTAGATAAAACCTACTTATAATAGTTTTTCAATTTCTTGTTTGACTATATCCCTTAAGGTTGGATTAATCCTTCTCTGAGGTTGCCTAACTAGTCTAATATTTTTAGTATAAATGTGATGGGTGCAAATACTTGGATGAATTCACATCATGTATCTATAGTCGCAAGCAAATGCTTTAGTATGATCCTTCAGAACATCAAATAGTTTGACTTCTTCATCACTCTTTAACCAGCTATTAATATTAAAAAAAATTCCTGGTTGAATCTCAACATGTTTGGTTCCAAGATATGATGACATGATTTATTGAAATGATTCCATTAAGGTGTTTAGTAGACAGGCATGTGGTAACAATATATGATATGTAGCAACATCTCCAAAAGTTTATAGAGGCAAAATGCTAGACAAAGGACAACAAGAAGAGTTATGATACTTATCTTGTTGTAGGTTGAACTCCTCATTACTGCTATTTTTCAAAAATTCTTCACAATCTCCTGATATCTGTAAAGCTGATGCTACAAATCCTTCCTCTCCCCAAGAGAAATCATGTTCCTCCAGAGCAAAGTTATCTTCACTTGTAGAGAATTGGTGTGGTTCCAAAACTAACTGTGATGGTTCCAAAAGTAAATGTGATGGTTCTAGAACTAACTGTGATGGTTCTGGAACTAACCCTGACTGCTCTAAATGATGATTGACATTCATTTAATGAAGGACTAACCATATCATCTATTTCCTAAACATGATCTTGTAATGTTATCATAGACAAAGAAGACAGATTTTACTCATTAATATCAAGATTATCAACCCATAACTTCACTTGATTATCAATAAAAGGTCATGTAGATGGATATAATGAAATTTGCTTAGAATGCTTACCATTTGAAATAGTCATATCACCTAACCTACAATCAATTAAGGCAGCAACTGTAGCTAACCATGGTCTCCCTAAAATAATGGGATAACCAAGTGTTTTACCTTTTGGTTGCAATATAAGGAATTCAACTAAATATTCCCATGATTCCACCATTACTGCCACATCTTCAATAACTCCTAGTTTTGCTATAGACTAATTTGCCATCTGCAATATGGTATTAGTAGGTTGTGTGCCTATTAATGGTAATGTTTTCAAAGTGTCCATTATCATTACATTGATAGCTACACCCAAATCAATCAAAACATTATGTATATCCTTATTCCCTATAGAAATATAAATAACAAGGCTTCCAAGATCTCCATATTTAGGTAGTAAGAGTTTTCCTACTAATAAATCAGCAAGTTTCCCGTCTACCTAAATAGTCCTGGGGTACTGCTTCTTTCTTCTAGTTTTTTAAAACATAAAAATGTGATTAACTTGTTCAAATGTGGAATATCCTTAATTGCTTGTAACAATGGTATTTCAATATTCAATCTTCTTAGTTCCTACACCAATTCAGATTCCTTAAGTTATATGGTTTCTTTAAGTCTTTCTGGAAATGGAATCTCAATAGAATTTCTTTCTGATTCCTTATCTTTTTCTTTGTAACTGTGATAGGGTTTTAGCTTCTTCTGTCATCTCAGTGATTATAACAAGTGGACTGCTAACTATTTTTCCAGATCTAGTTTGAATGTTTTTACAATCCATTGTATTTAAATCAACTGATTTTTCTAGTTTTATTTCGTATACAAGAGTTGTTTGTTTGTTTCTTGGGTTTGCTACTGGTTGTGCTAGCATTTGGGTTTGGACTATGTTTTCAATCTATATATTTTATGTTAGAGGTCCCATTATGGCTTGCTGGTTTTGATTTGGATATATTTTTCCTTGCACATAATTGTTAGGGCTCCATCTAGGTTGTGGCTAAGCATAAGTATTTCCTTGACCAGTCCAAGGTTATTGATGTCCTTGAGTATACCAAGATTGACTTGCCCAATCCTAAGGATGCCATGTGGGTTAAGGGGCCCAAGGTGGCTGTCCCCAACTTTTTGGTACTATTTGAGCTGCCCGTGACATCATCCAGGGATTAGGGCTAGTCTTGGCATAAACTATCCTTAGTTAGGTTGTCTCTAAACAAAATTTAATTCATCTATGGTGGAAGATGTATTGGTTTATTTGAGCTGATTTTTTATGAGTGGAAGAAGAGAACAAGCATGAGTATAATGTTCTTTAGATTCATAGATAAGACATACCTCCATTTTATCCAAAGGACATTCCCTTATTGCATGCTTCTTCCTGCATCTAGGACAATACATGGCTAATGGTTCAAGTTGGGCATTTAATTTAGCTTGCAATCCATCCATGGTGGAGGTTAATTGAACTAATATGTCTATTTTAAATTCTTTCAATTCATCCATCAATTTTTTCATATCTAGATTCAAATTTTTAACCATTTTCCTTTTTTTAGGTCTACCCCTTGTTCTTGAATAGTTTATACAAATTTATATGTTTTTTTCCATTTTTAATTGAGCAATGTTTCCTCCACCAATTAAATCAAGGGTTTCCCTAGATTCATCATCTAGACCTCTGATAAAAATGGTTTTATTTAAATCTTCTTGAAGTAAAAATCCACATATTTTACTCACAAAGAGGAATCTATCCAAATAATCTTCCATATTTTCATCTTCTTCCTGTTTGATTTTGAAAAATTCTTTCTTTTGATTTCTTCCTCTACAATAATCTTGATATTTGTCTAGGAAGATAGTTTCCATTTGTTCCCAATTGGTAATAAAATTAGATGTTAATCCCATAAACCACCTCATTGTTGCATCTTTCAAGGTAGATGGAAACAACTTTAGTTTTTGATTATTTGTCTTATAATCATTAGTCTAACATAGTAATATAAACTCAAATAGAAATTGGTCATGATCCTTAGATGACATTCCTCTAAATGTGGGCAAGTGTGCAAGTGAAATGTTTTTCATAGTGGTTTCATCATCCTTGATATGAATGGGATAGGTAAAATTTCTCTTAGGTTCTCTTCCATCTTCTCGTTCCATCTCTCTGGTATTTTCTAATCCCTTCTCCCAATAAATGTGGTATGTGGTCTATTTTGGGGATGGTGAAAATTTAGGAGTAGGGGGTTGACTACTCAATTGAGAATCAAAACTTTCCCTCAATGGATCTTGAGAAATAATCCTCCTCCCTAAGGTTTTACTTGGTTCTGGTGACTGATCCAAAAGTTCCAAAGATGGAAATTTTTCTTCTTGTCTTATAGGAGATAATGGTGCCTCCAATTCTTGCTCGACATCTTTTCTTAAACTAGAGGATGGTGGAATTTCTTGTTCAGATATTTTGGGGATAAATATACCTTTAGAATCTTGTGGTCTACTCATAAATTAGGGAAATTTTCTTTAATCACTAAATGAATGATTATTGCTCTTGTTAACACCTAATTAGAAAATTCCAATTGGTTTTCCCTAGCAATGGCACCAAAAATGATGGGTGTCATCATCCCCTTCATTTAATCAACTTTTTGTTGATGTCATATTTAAGTAGGGTTGTGTCTAAGACTTTATGTAACAAGAGGAATCATAGAGATTTAGTAATTGAATGGAGGTATTTATATTTTTATTATTTTATGGGGTTTTTAATGTCTTCAAGATTTCTTGGTTAAAACCTTATTGGAATAAAACTATGCAAACCTGCTAGAAATAAACACACTTTGCAGAAATGAAATAGATTACTGGAAACAAACACATGTTACAAAAACAAAATTGATTGCTGGAAACAAACACACATTGTAAAAATGAAAATTTAATCTAAAACACCTGTAGGAACAAATTTATAAAAAATCTTAACTTTAAGGAATTAGAAGCATAAATTTAACAGAGTTACCTATTTAATTTTGTGAATAGAAATATAAATATCGATAAAAATGAAGATCCTGGTTCTTTAGAAGAGTGGGCCCTTGCTCCACCTAGAACAAGATTTGAATAATTTAATTTGCTTTCAAAACAAAAATGACTATTTCATTGATAAAATTTTCTATATTACAAATGTACTAATCTATCCTTTATCTAACTATTCTTCAATGATTGTCTCTATCTTCTATATTCTATATCTCTCTCTAAATTCCTAGGTCTGTATATATATGCTTTGATGGCTATAATTATTCCATAGATATGATGGAACTAAATCATACCCAGAATAGATATTGAATCAAGATGTGGTTGGATGTCCAACTATGTGATAAATGTCTTGATTCTACAAGTTCAAAAAATTGGGAATCTATTCCTGATTTAATGGGATCATTGATCTAACAGATCACCAGCCGTTTGGAATAGATCCTCATCAGTTCCATATCTAGTTGTAAAAGTTATGGAGCTTATCTATAAGAGTACCAGAGCTAAATATAGATTTCTAGAGCTAATTCTAAAAATATGACAACTTGAAATAGTATTGTGGAGTTTCAAAACTAAATGTGATGGTTCTAGAATAGATTCTATAGGTTTTAGAACTAACTGTGATGATTCTAGAATAGATTCTGGAGGTTTTGGAACTAATCTAAATTGAGTCCAATGATTCCAAAAACATGCAATCCACTTCATATTTGTTCTTTAGCCTGATGATGACCTATTTTATTTCAAAACTAGAATTTTCCAACACACTTGTTAGGAATTATAGGTCTTTTAAAATTTTAAAATCACAATCAACAAAAGATGGATAATCACATCCTAACTCATCTCAGATCAAAATAAAAGTTACAAAATGCAATCAAAATTAATAGAAAGAGAGAGTAAGATGAGGTCATTTATTATACATTTATTGGGCATATCCTGGCCTCATCACTTAATGGATATCTTTCTATATACTTCTCTCACATTTGGCTACCATGGAGAGGCATTACAAATCAAATCTAGATCAACAAAGAACCTAGGATGAAATATCCTATCATGGAGTATAATGTGAATAATGAAGAGGTAAAGTATTAATCTCCTAGCCTTGGTATTTACACTTTCACTATGCAAAATCAAATACAAGAGTAATAATTTGAAGGTTTCAATCAGTTATGGAATTTACTCTTTGATGGTTCTAGATCTAAAAAAGGATTAGGCATAAGAATAAAACTGATTAATCGAGAGGGAAAGAAGATTTTTGTACCATATAGGTTGTAGTTTCCTTGACCTAATATTTAGGGATAAGTATGAAGCTTTAATTCTAGGTTTATAATTTGTACTTAAAAATAATGTAAAACAGGTGATAGTATTTGGTGATTTAGATCTGGTAGTCAACCAAGTCAAAAATAAATATCAGTGCAAGTTATCTTATTTGAGAAGGTACAAACATAGAGTGTGGGACTTGATTGAGAGATTTAAAGATTTCAGCCTAATAGCCATTCTCAGAGAACAAAACAAAGATACAAATTCACTAGCTATTGTTTCCACTAATTTGGAGCCTCTCCAAGAATCCAAGGTAAAGAGATTCTCTATTAAACTCATACCTTTTCCTTTTTTTCCTAAAAATATAGAAAATTTCCAAGTCTTTGATGATGATGATAAACAAATTATTCAATTTCTAACTATTTTAGGGGAATTTAAGTCCCAAATAATTGATGATAAGGAAATAAATAATCTCTGTCAAGAGGAGTCAGACAAGGAAGGTACTCTCTAGCTCAAAGAGAATGATACTCCAACTAGGTTGGCCTCCTTAAAAAGACCATTTGGATTATATCCTCAATCTCAATAGCTTAGGCAACCCAAGGTCAACAAATCTAAATTTAAAATGGAAAGTTTAAGACATAAATATAGCCCACTCTACATTAACATTGGCCTTAGCTTTACCCTAGAGGAAAGATAATGAGTGAAGGATTCAATCACTCGATATAGAGATGTCATTGCTTGGACTTTTGAAGACTTGAATTTTTATGACCCTTAGGTCATCACTCACATAATTATTATAAAAATAGACCACAAGCCATTCAAACAAAGGTAGAGACCATTCAATACTATCTTGGATCCTCTCATTCAAAGAGAATTGGATAATCTATTAAGTGAAATAATAATCTTTGCAATCAGACATTCTATCTGGGAGGCCAATTTGGTTGTAGTCAGAAAGAAGAATGGTGAGATCAGATTATGTGTTGATTTCAAGAACTTTAATAAAGCTTCTAAAAAGGATAATTATCCCTTGCCTTCTTTGTATGGGGTGATTGTTTTCACTTAGATTTTCACCCTTTGAGGATATGTCTCAACTTTCCTCATCTAAGTGGCATAATTAAAACACCTCTAGGCTTGTGGGTAACCTATGAATGAGGTGAGTCTTTAGATAGGGCTATCTCCCTTGATGTACCACTTTGTATCACTACTACACCTAAAATTTGTGGGGGAAAAAGGAGAGATAAAACTAAAGTAAAACTATTCTAAGGGAGGTGATACACCAAATAAGTTTATGACTTCCAACCAGCTACATGTTACACATGAAACCAAGAGACTAACTAAACATACACTTCTCTAATGTGCATTTTATCACATCAATATTACATTATAAGGTTATGGATGAATGTTTACACTATGAGTAATAAATAAGAGGCCTTTAATGGCACTAGTGAATAGACTAATTCACTCAACCTTGACACTTCCTATAACACTTCACATGCCCTAAAAGAAGAAACTTTCCAACTACAAATAGGATGAAAGAATGAGACAACATGCTAAGAAAATATTAGTTATAACTAAGCAAGATCAATCATCCAAGTAAAAAAAACTATGAAAAATCATGGAAGAGGTAAAAATCAGTAGTCTTATTGATCAAATGGTTTGAAAATGACTAGGGCTTCACCATACTTAGGTGGAACATAAATTATAAAGGATAAAATGGCTAGTTCTTATATAAATTGAGAGAGAGAGGAGAAGTCCAAAGGTCACAAGGACATTTTTAAAGCTAATAAAATTATTTACTTGTGTATGATAATAATATGTGGGATGAACCATGTAAGTTTAGGAAGCATAAGTGTCACCTCAGAATGAAAATTCTCATTCTAAATTAAAAAACTACCTTCATGATTTAGACCTATTTGGACATCCCAAAACTAATTATTTACAAGTATAATGATTGGTATTAAGGGGAAGGATTTTATATAGGGATCTCCATGCATTGGTTATAGTCCTAGCCCTCTAGAAACTTCTAGAAGTGAGCCATCATCATCTATAGTGAAAATAACTCTCCTTTCATGCACCTTGCACTCTTGGCCTCCAAAAATGCATAATTTTCCATTAAAATACATGGAAGGGAGTGGATTACATTTTTAAATTCCCTACATTGCCTTATAATCATTAGGCACACTTTAAAATCACTTCCATTTAGAGTTTTCACACTTCTCACTAGCTTGGTCACTATGCCAGTTTTGACTAACTAAGATAAGAGCTATTTTTTTCACACTTAGTAATATTTATAAGTAATTAAATTGCCATATGTATTTATATTAAGTCTTAATATTCCCCTAAAATTTGATTTCAACTTTAGACTCCTTCAAGAACCTACAAAACACATAAAATAGTTAAATGTACCTTGGTTTATACCCTATTCATATAGTTTTGTACAACTAAAAAGGGTTGGGAAGAGACTAAGAGAGTCCTCTAAAATATCCAATCCTTTTTCTATACAAACTATGCCATTTTGGTGCCTTATCTCCTTTATTTCCCTCATCAAGTCTAGACCAAGGGTTTTGGAGGGTTTTAGATAGTTTTACCCTCTTAGCTATTGTTCATAGTGATTTCATGTTTAACCTTCAATCCAATGCCACAAAGGAGTTTTCTATGACTCTTTATAACTTATCCAAACCTCTTAGGTTACCATTCAAATCACCAAGAGAGATATGAACTTCCAAAGTTACTCTATCAAGATCTACCTTCCACTTGCATAAGCCTAATACTTCCTTTGAGCCCCAAAATGACATTATTATGGTTTATCATGCACTATGAGTGCTTGAAAACCTATTAACTCACCCTAAAAACATTTTCTAATCAGTTATAAGGTTGAATCAAAGCTAGAAGTAAAAGTGGCCTGCCATTGGCTCCTAGGCCTTAACACTACCTACTAGGTCTGACTGCAACCTCAATAACATAAACCATATTGTTAGGTTTCCCCTTTTTGTGCATGGTTTACATGTTTGATCTATATTTCATCTAAACTTACACACATCTCTTTAATTTCAAAACACTCTCATGGTTTATCCTTCATCTCCCATTTCTAAATATGTGGGGTTTGTGTATGAGGGAAGTGCCCTTTATCTTAGACAAAATAGAGGGAACTCCCCTGCTTCCTTAAACAATGGTGATTATTTTATGGGATTATCCAAGTTATGGAGACATCCTACACAAAATTTAAGCCTTATATTATGTCATTAGACCTTCCAACCTCTCCAAAACCCAAAATAGACTTATGCAAAGGAGCACTATGCATAATGATTTTGATGTGGACTAAGTATGCATGATTGTAACCCTCTATATAATTTTTATAATATCATGAGGGTATTTTATATTTTAAACACAATGATAATAACATTCCAAAAAAAATTCAACTCTTATGACCCATGTTTGTACCTAGAAACATGTCATTACTTGGTGAACTGACTAGTGAATTAATCCTATTTATGTATTTCACCTAGTTGTAGGTGAATTTGACACATATAGAGCTGAATACATTGATATAAGGTCTTGATTAAAGCCCTTAATGTTATCCTAGTCATATTATTCACCTATACTATGCATTTCCAACTTTAAGAGTACCAACCTTTACTCATTGTCTTACCATCATTACAGTTGACTATGTTTTTGTGTGTTGTAGGGGTACCTATAGGTGTAGATCACACATTTAGGGTTTCCCACATTTGTATAGGGTTATTTTTAGACCTTTAATTAAATTAAATGGTTCCTTGAGTCACCCATGCTATATATTTTATATGTTAAAGACTTAGAATAGACCTCAACTAAGTCACTGTCAGCATACAGTCACTTATAGTTGATTGTACTATAGATATCAAGGCTTGTAGGTATGGATCTTACCTTGGAAAATGTGTCAAGTAATATATAGTAACAATATTAAGTTTTAGAAATAAATTTTATCTAACAAAGCTTATATCTTTTTAGGTTTTTACACTTAGGATCACACTATGAACTGTGAGACCTTGCACCCAATTGTAGGTGGTCTTTTCTTATGAAAGGACACCTGTAGATGTTAATTACATATAAATATGTACCATGATCCTTTATATATTCCCTGAGGTCTGTAGGACTCATTTTATATCTTCCAATGTTGATTTTCTTATGCTTAAACCCTTGCAATGGGTGATGTGTACTTTGACCCTTGGCTATAGGTGAACAAATTGGGAATTAGGTACACCTATAGGTGTGTATAAGAGGTAAAAAAACAAAGTTTCATCTCATTAAGTGTATTTTAGATCCTAATTACTCCTTTAGACCATTAGAAACATTAAAACATGGTACATCATCTATTATGCAACTTTGGATGGAAAAGGTCTCCCTTGGATCAAAATCTATAGATGTCAATGCTTGAAATTAGTGCATAAAAATGCAACTTCAGGCTCCTTAATAACCAACCTCCATTAACCCTCTACCCTTATGTATTTTTAAGGTAATTTTATATGATAGAGGATACAATTTATACTCATATATCTTCTTCAAATCTCATTTCAACCATGTTATATGATATCAACAAAACCCCTAGGAAATATATTTTGTACTTTTTGGGATAAAGGGCTTGAACATTATCATATCATGCATTAAAGGTTTATACACTATCATTTTCCAACTTGAAAATTAAAATCAATCTACTATGGTCTTTCCACTTACCAAGATCCCAAGGAAAACTTTATCATGTTTCAACCTCCCATACAAGGACCTATATACCTCTACTAGGACCACTTGTAGGTGGTTATTATCACATATAGACAGAGTAGATTAGGATAGTATGTAAGACACCTATATTTATTAACACTTTATATACCCTCACTAATTGTTTGAGTTCAATTATTTTTACTTTTAGATATTGGAGAAACTATCAAATTCTCCATCTTTATGTCCCTAAATTGACAATTGAAGGTTTATAATTTATGTCCCTAATATGAGAGTTTGTTAAAAATATTTATACTTCTAAAACACCTCCATATACATGCTAAATAGGTTTTACATACATGCTTCAACATGGTTGCATGTGAAATTGAGCAAAGAGTTGATTGTGAGTATAACAAGTCTGAAAACTTGATCCAAACATAATGCTATGAAAAAACATGAAGGTAGGATAATAAATATGGAATTTTTCCATTATAAAATCACATCAAATTCCTATGATACCTCTTCTAAGAACCAAACATTCTACAAACTAAGAAAATTGACTAAGTTTGCACATGGTGGCACCTTCATGTAACATGAGATAACTTGCTCATCCAAACACCATGAAACATTAAAATAAACATGTATATAATTTTATAAGAGAGACCACATCCTTTGGATTCAACATCACTAATTTGTTTGTATAGACTTGCCCAAAATGGAGAAAACCCTATAGGGTGCATGAAATAGCAAGCAAAAAAACATAGTCAACTTCATGAGGATGGTTCATAAATCATAGGCAAAAATTAATAAAAATATTATTATTTAAATTAAGGTATATAATTTTAATATAACCTCCCAAAATAATTTGACTTTAAACCTTTTTAGTTGTCCATACTAAGCACAAACCTAGTGGTCACTTTTATATGTTTAAAAAGGCAAAGGAGTAGAATGGTTTTATCTCAAAAAGGGAACCTCAAAAGCATGTAAATAATTTATATTAGTTTTATTAAGATTAATAGGAGTTAAATTACCTTCTCCCATGTGTCACCTTCACCCATAGGCTGTACAAGTGCCAAACTCACCTTTTTCAGTTGATTACTTGATCTTTAGTTAGATAACCTAGAAGATTCTAACTGAACTAATTTTCCTGATAGGTAATCTGACCTATTATATGTTTTAATAGAAAATAGGACACCTATACACCTTTTTAACCATGACACTTGTATTCATGACACCTAAAAGCCCACTAAATGACCCAAAATGAAAAATAGATTAATATGACTAAGACCAAAGCTAATATAACATTAAATAACATAAAATGAACTATAATACACCCCATCATAATATATTATACCATTAAACCATATAAAATTAAATATTTTACCTATATGGGCCCCAATATGACTTACAGGGTCAACTTTAGTCAATAAATTGGTGACTGATAAGGGTAGTATGCTTTCTATACTAACTAGACTAGTAGCCTTATCAATCCATTGGGCTTAGGGAGTCATCTAAATTTTGAGATAAAACAAGAGGAACTTGAAAAAAATATTTTATCAAGATAATACCAATGACTACCTCAACCAAACAAATAAAAAAACACACATAAATCAAAAGCAAACACACATGTGCTTCATGAGCACTTATGGAACAAACACACTAAAATAAACAAACTAAAATCAAACACTAACTAACCTAAGATGAAAAATCCCTCTTGGATCAAAGGGGAAGTTTTAAACCCTTATTTCTTCATGACATCAAGGAAATAATGAGACAAATAGTCTTTTGATCCTTGACATTGATGCCTCTAACTTTTTTGTGATGTTTGCCAACTTTATTAGCATGATGTTCATTAAAAACCAATAAATTTAAAATAGTATTTTTATGTAAATTAACTCTTATTTCATCCAAATATCCTCAACCTTGTCATATGGATCCTCAATTATAACCTCCTTCTTTATTTCCATAGTTCTCTTAATAAGATTGGGTTTCTTCTTAGCTGTAAGTTCTTCTAGCTCATCAAGCAAATTTGCATAATCTACCCAATATTGGTAATTATCCTCCATGGAAGACTCTTTTTTCACCTTTTCATGTACTTGGCCCTCAACTTGGCAAAGTTCTTCAAGCTCTTGAAAGAGATTCATTTGTAGTTATCAATCATCTTTTTCCTCTTTATCATCTAGAACCACTACCTCTTCAATCTTATCTTATTGATGTGTGAGGTAATAAATATGGTGTTATTCAAGCTCCAAGGCATATGAGGGTGATTCAAAATTAGGCTGAGGTATTGGGTCATCTTCAAGAACAAAAACTTCCACCTTGGTCTCAAGAGAATTTTATAGGACTGCAACCTCTTTGGGAATGACTTGAAATTGTTCTCCATCCATAATAACACATTTATATTCATAATTGAGATGATTATCCAAATTTTTTTTATTATATGTAGAGTATTTTTTAAGTGTTTCAATATCATCCATCTCCATCTCCTTCTTGGTGATGCCAAGACTAGGCATCTTGAAATCATGTAACCTAACCTAATGACGTTGCCAAGGAGGTATGTTTTTTTCAAGAAAGAGTTTTGAATTATTATCAACCAATTATTCATATTTATGTTCCCATACCAAAATTCCATCAATTAAAATGGTAATGGTATTAGGAAAATATGAACTATTTGGTGGAGGTGGCACATAGAACTCAAAATCAGATTGAGAGTGAAGTGTAGGGGATTCTTTTATAATATCTTGAGGAAGGGGAGGTAGATCTTGGGATAAAATGGCTTGGTTTTCTTCCTTCCATTTTAAAATAACTTAATTTACATCTTATTTATCTTTATCACTCTCTTGAATGAGGTTATATGGGGTTTTTTAGGTGTAAGATCTTCTTTTAGGTCTAAACCTTCCATCACACCTTGACTCAACAATTTCATCCTTTACTCTAACTCTTCAATTTTATTGTCTAGGTTCTCTTGGAAAATTATTTATTGAAGTTAATATAAATATTCATAAGGATTATGAGTATGATAGGGATGACATGGAACACTAGAAGTTTCTTGAGGAAGGGTGGGAGGGACTTGCATAGGATCAATCTCTTTCTCAACTTCACACTCCTTATCAAGGCTTATATGATCTTTCTTTCCTCATGACTTCAATATATTATTATAACTTATAATGTTAATATTAGGAGTCTATTTTTGAGGTATTAATTCACTTTGAGGAGTGGATGAATTTTTCAAGAAATTTAGGATTTCCTTGGGCTTGGATTCTCCACCTTGTCTCCAACTTAGAATCTCATATCTAGAGGTCTCTTTTTGAGGCCAGGATGTAATTAGAGAGGGAAATGAGGGTTTATATTCCAATTATTTTTTTGATTACATTGACTACTACATATGAATATTATCCATAAACTAGTAAGAATCATTATAGGGTTGATATGGAATGCCATAAACTATATATACCTCACCAACATTTGTAAAACAAAAATCAACATGAAGGTCAACCATGAAACTTTATTAGGAAACAAGAACATAAGGAATGATCATCATAAATATTCAAAAGGAATACCTAGGCTGATTGACCATCTGATGTAACTTTAGAGTTACCATTGATGCTTGGATAGATGCCTTCAAAGGAAGTTTGCTAAAACACAACACCAAAAATCATTCAAATTCTTCGACCAAAAGTCCCATCAAGCATGCCAAAAATAGTTGTCACTTATATTTTCACCCTTTGAGGATATGTCTCAACTCTCCTCATCCAAGTGGCACAATTGAAACATCTCTAAGCTTGTGGGTAGCCTATGAATGAGTTGAATCTCTAGATAGGGCTAGTTCCCTTAATGTACCAATTAGAATCACTACTACACCTAAACTTTGGGGTGGGAAAGGAGAGAGAAAATAAAAATAAAAATATTATAAGGGAGGTGATACACTAAATAATTTGATGACTTCCAACTAGCTGCATGTTACACATGAAACCAAGAGACTAACCAGACATACACTTCTCCAATCTACATCTTCTCACATCAATATTACATTATGAGGTTATAGATATTTTTAGGCTATGAAGAATAGATAAGAGGCCTTTAATGGCACCAATGAATAGACTACCTCACTCAACCTTGACACTTCCTAGAACACTTCACATGCCCTGTAAGAATAAAATTTCCAACTACAAATAAGATGAAAGAATGAGATAACATGCTGAGGAAATATTAGTTATCCCTAAGAAATATCAATCATCCAAGTAAAAAACACTATAAATATTCATGTAAGAGGTAAAAATAATTATTATTATTGATAAAATGGTATACAAATGAGTATGGCTTCACCATACTCAAGTGGACCATAAATTAAAAAGGCCAAAATGATAAGTTCATATAGAAATTAAGAGAGAAAGGAGAAGAGATAAGTCCAAAGGTCACAAAGACAATTTTAAAATTTATAAAAGGAGTTAATTATACATGGTAATATGATTTGGGATGAAACATACAAGTTTATGAAGCACAAGTGTCACCCCAAGTCATGAAACTCATGAAAAGTGTAATGAAATTTTTCATTTTGGCTTAGAAAATTACCTTCATGATTTGGACTTGTTTTAACATCCCAAAACTAATTATGGATAATTTTTATGATTGGGATGAAGGGGAAGGATTTCATACATGCCTATCTATGCATTGGTTGTAGTCTTAGTCCTTTAGAAACTTTTGAAAGTGAACCATCATCATCTATAGTCCAAATAACTCTTCTTTCATGCACCCTACACACTTGGCCTCCAAAAAGGCATAAATTTTACATGAAAATCCATGGGAGGTAGGTAATGACATGTGTTAAGACCCTTTATGGCCTTATAATCATCATGTATACCTTAAAATCACTTCTATTTAGAGTTTTCACACTTCTCACTAGTTTGGTCACTATGCCAATTTTGATTGGCTGATATGAGATCTATTATTTACATACTTATAAGTATTTACAAGGCATGAAATTTACATAGGGAGTTATATTAAGTATTAATATTTCAACCAAACTTTATTACATATTTAGACTCCTTTTAGAACCTACAAAACACACAAAATAGTCAAAATTATGCAATTTTATACCCATTCCATATAGTTATGTACAACTCAAAAGGGTGGGGAAGAGATTGAGAGAGTCCTCTAAAAGTTCCAAACATGTTTCTAGACAAACTATGTCATTTTGGTGCCTTATCTCCTTTATTTCCCTCATTGGATCTAGACTAAGAGTTTAAGAGGGTTTTAGACAGTTTTACCCTCTTAGCTATTTTTCATAGATATTTCAAATTCAACCTTCTATAAAATTCTGAAAAATATTTTTCTATGACACTTTATAACTTCTCTAAATCTCTTAGGTTCCCATGCAAATCACCAAGAGATAAATGAGCTTCTAAAGTTTCTTTATTAAGCTCTTCCTTCACTTGCACATGCCTAATACTACCTTTGAGCCCCAAAATGACCTTATTATGGTTT
The DNA here is from genome assembly GCA_037957365.1 of Torreya grandis. NCBI lineage: Eukaryota > Viridiplantae > Streptophyta > Pinopsida > Cupressales > Taxaceae > Torreya > Torreya grandis. Next base: position 3,485,165 of record JARHVA010000783.1, on the reverse strand, counting down.
CTCATGCACTCTGATAGCTTTAAAATCTTTGACTTCATCCTAAAAACATGTTCCAATTATTTCTAAGGTTCACTAAACATTAGAAGTAAAAGTGGCCTACCATTAGCTTCTAGGATTTAACTCTGCCTACCAGGTCTGATTGCAACCTCATTATTATAAACCATATGGTTAGGATTCCTATTTTTTGGATGGTTTACATGTTTTCTCTAGGTGTCATCTAACCTTACACACCTCTCTAAAATTTCAAAACACTCTCATAGTTCATCCTTCATCTCCCATTTATAAATCTATAGGGTTTGTGTATGAGGGAAGTACCATCTATCTAAGACAAAATAGATGGAAATCCCTTACTTCCTTAGACAATGGTGAATATTTTATGGGATTATACAAGTTATAGAGTCTTCCTACAAAAAAATTAAGCCTTTTATTACGTCATTTGACCTTCCAACCTCTCTAAAACCCAAAACAAAATTATGCAAAGGAGCATTATGCATAATGATTTTGGTGTGGACTGAGTATGCATGATTGGAACCCTCTATCTAATTTTTCTAATATAATGATGGTATTTTATATGTTTAAGACCAAGATGATAAAATTAAAAATGTTTTTCAACTCTTGTGACCCATGTTTGTACCTTTAAACATGCCATTACTTGGTGAACTAACTAGTGAACTGACCCTATTTGTGCATTTCTTCTACCTATAGGTGTATTTGACACATATAGAGATTATTATATTTATATATTGTCTTAATGATAACCCTTAATTCTATCTTATTCCTATGATTCACTTATACTATTCATTTCCAACATCAAGAGTACCAACCTTTACTCACTATCTTGCCACCATTACAATTGATTGTGTTTTTGTGTGTTGTAGGGGTGCCTATAGGTGTATATCACACATTTAGGGTTGCCTACATTGATATATGGTTTTTTTGAAACCATAAATGACATCCAATGGTTCTTATTCACCCATGATATATATTTTCTATGTTAAATACTTAGAATATCCCTCAACTAAGTCATTGCCAACATACAGTCACTTATAACTGACTATATTGTAGCTATCAAGACTTGTAGGTGTGGATCATACCTTGGAAAATGTGTCAAGTAATATATAATAACCATATGAATTTTTAGGAAGAAATTTTATCTAAATTTTTGTATATTTTTAAGTTTCTACACTTAAGATCACACCATGAACTGTGAGACCTTGCACCCAGCTGTAGGTGGTCTTTTCTTATGAAAGGACACCTGTAGATGTGAAACACACAAAGAGATATATACCATGCTCATTTTGATATCCCCTAAGGTATATAGGATTAATTTTACATTTTATAATGTTTATTTTCTTATGCTTAATCCCTTGAAATGGGTGATGTGTATTTTGACCCCTGGCTATAGGTGAACAAATTGGGAATTACGTACACCTATAGGTGTGTATAGAAGGTAAAAACACAAAATATAATATCATTAAGTGGATTTTATATAATAATTACTCCTTTAAACCATTATAAACATTTAAACATGGTACATAGTCTATTGTGAAACTTTTGATGGAAAAGGTCTCCCTTGGATCAAAACCTATAGATATCAATGCTTGAAATTAATGCATAAAGATGCAACTTTGGGCTCCTCAATAACCAACCTCCATTAACCCTATATCCTTAAAAATTTTCAAGGTAATTTTACATTAAATAGGCTATAAGTTATACTCATATATTTTTTTCAAAGGTCAATTCAACCATGTTATATGATATCAACAAAACCCCTAGGAACTCTATTTTGCACTTTTAGGGATAAAGGGCCTGAACATTATCATCTCATGCTTTGAAGGTTTCTCCACTATAATTTGGAAAATTTACACTAAAAATGAGTCTATTATGGTATTTTCCACTTACCAATATCCTAAGGAAAACTTTTTCATGTTCCAACCTCCCATACAAGTACCTATATACTATAGGTGGTTATTGTCACATACAGGTAGAGAAGTAGATTGGGACAATATGAAAGACATATATATTTATTAACACTTTGTATACCCTAAAAAAGTGTTCAAATGAACTTATTTTCACACTGATAGATTATAAAAACTATCAAATTATCCATCTCAATATGACATCAGGAAGGAGACTCCTATAGATGAAGATTGAGTTGTAGCAGGCAGATTATGTGCTTAAGCAATGGAGATGAGTTTAAATTTAAAAAATCATGTACCTCCTTAAAAATTTTAAATTAAATACCTTCAAATTTTTAGGATTTATAACAATTCAAAATTTCATTTCAATGTGACATTCTTATTTCATGGCATCTATAGGTGCATACCAATGGTAGAATGTGTAAGCGACTGAGTATGACTACCATAGTCTCTTCTTATTGACAAGTGAAGGCTTATAATTTATGTAAATAATATTAAAGTGTGTTAAAAATAATTATACTTAAAAAACACCTCCATATATATGCTAAATAGGTTCTACGCATGTGTTTCAACATGGTTGCAAGTGAAATTGAGCAAAGAGTTGACTGTGAGTATAGAAAGACTAAACACTTGATCCAACCATGGTGTTATGATAAAAAAATGAATTTATGATGATAAATATAAAAATTTTCCTTGGTAAACATCACATTTCATTATTATGATACCTCTTTTAAGAACCAAACATTCTACAAACTATGAAAATTGACTAAGATTGCACATGATGGTACCTTATTGTAACATGAGTTAACTTGCTCATCCAAACACCATGAAACATTAAAATAAACATGGAGATAATATAATATGAGATAACACATCCTCTCAAAATAAAAAATTAGTTTGTATGGACTTGACCAAAATGGAGCAAAACCTATAGGGTGCATGAAATAACAAGCAAAAAAGCACAATCAACTTCATTAGGATGGTTTATAAAGCACATTCCACCATTATTCAAAATATTATTATGTAAATTATTGTATATAAGTTTACTTCCCAAAATCATTTAACCTAAATCCTCTTCATATGTCCATACTAAGCACAAACCTGTTGGTCACTTTTGTATGTCTAAAAAGGCAAAGAAGGATTATAATGGTTTTAGCTCAAAATTTGCACCTCTAGAGCATGTCAAGAATTTATAATAGTTTTAATAATATTAATAGACATTCCATGACCTTATCCCTCATGTCACCTTCCCCCATGGGCCATATAAGTGCCAAACTCACCTTTTTTAGTTGATTACTCGATCTTCAGTTAGATAACCTATAATATTATGATTAAACTAAAATTATTGATAGATAATATGACTTATTATATGTTTAGAATGAGAATAGGACACTTAGACACCTTGGTAACCATTCCACTTGAATTTATGACCCCTAAAAGCCCATTAAATGACCCAAAATGAGAAATAGATTAATATGACTAAGACCAAGGCTAATATAGCATTAAATAACATCAAATGAACTATAATACACCCCATGAAAAGATATTATACCACCTAAAACATTTAAAAGTCAAGTTTTTACCTATAGGGCCCCTAATTTGACCTATAGGGTCAAATTTGATCAATAGTGATATAGATAGTAAGTGGTTCTAAAATGGTGTCCTTGGATGTATTTTCAAGCTATAATAAAGTACTAGTTCATTCAAAGGATAGGATTAATAATAAATTTAATTTGAAATGGGTAACTCATACATATAAAAATATGTCATTTGGATTAATAAATGTAGAATCCACCTTTCATCACACCATGGATCATGCATTCAAATGATTAATAGGTAAATGCATAATCGTCTATATGGATGATCTTACTATGTTTTCAAATAATAGTAATGACCATATAGGCCACCTCTGGGAAATCTTTGAGATATGTAGAAGGTTTAGTATTTCACTAAACCCAAATAATAATATATTTGGAGTGATTAAAGGTAATCTATTAGTACACATCATCAACAAAGAGTGGATCATTGATCTAGATAGAATCTAGGGAATTTCTAAGATCACACCACCAAATAATGAGTTAAAATTATTATTTGGGATTATTAACTTCATAAGGAAGTTGATCTCAGGATTTGTTGATATTTTTAGGCCCCTAAATTCACTGCTCAAGTGGGATGCCCAAATAGAATTGAAAACTAAGGCCCAAAAGTCTTTTCAAGACATTAAAGATGCAATATCTCAGGCCCCAATGCTAATTAGTCTAGATTTTATGAAGTATTTATACGTATAATCATTTTCTTTAGAACATACAATTACTATTATTATAACATTCAAGAAATATGAGACTAAGTATCCAATTATGTTTATGAGCACAAATTTGAAAGATGTAGAACTCAGGTATTCCATGATTAATAAATAAATTTTCACTCTTGTCAAAGTAGTGAAGACATTTTAAAACTAAATCTTGAGGAATAAAATATTTCCATCATGCCTGATCATGCTATCAAGCTCACCCTATCATAGAACAAGTTGGGAGAATGCAGAGGCAAATGGATGGCAAAACTATAAAAATTTGACATAGAAATCAAGACTATGAAGATAATTCAAGTTCAAGGCATAATTCAACTCATGAATAACCCTGATCTACATATTACTATTAAATAGGTATGTGAAGCTCAGGGATCTAGAGTAAAATGATATACTGACATAATATAATATTTGCTTATAGGCACTTACTCCATAGAACTCAACAAAGAACAAAGGAAAGCTTTGAGGCTCAAATCCATTCATTAAATGATCAAGAAATGAATTTTATACATAATAAACTATAAAGGCATCTATCTTAGGTGTGTATCTATAGAGGAAGCTAAATAGATTCTAGAAAACTTGCATCAGAAGATAGGTAGTGGTTATCCATCTGGGAATACCATAACCCATATAATCTTAATAATGGGCTACTACTAACTAATAGTTTTCAAATATTATCATGATCATGTGAGAAGATGTTTTGGATTCCAAAAATTAGCTAAGAGGGAAGTACATGCAACAATACCCATACAACTAGTTGTTGAAGGAAGGCCATTTTCCCAATGGGATTTAGACTTGATTGGTGTTATTAACCCAAATTCCTCAATAGGTTATAAATTTATACTCACTACCACAAACTATTATAGAAGATGAATTGAAGTCATGGACATAAATAATTATAGATCATAAGATGTGATTCACTTCTTGAAGTAAGACATCACAACTAGATTTAGCACCCCTATTTCTCTAGTTTATGACAATGGACTAACATTAATATCAGCAAATATCACTAAATGGGATTGTTGGCCAATTTTGGCTTACTTATAAAAAATTTCCTAGATGGATAAATAATTAGGAGAGGTTATAGAGTGAAGTGAGACCTTAAGTATATTTCTTGTGGATTAAGTAATCCAATGATGGAAGATGAAGTCCACATGTCACTTGCAAGCTTTTGAAACACTTTAATCATGTCTTAAGTTGAATTTATTGAAGAAAGTCTAGAAACATGTCTATAATTGCAAGTGAAAGGATCTATCATGTTTCCATGGTGCTCATGGAAATTAATAATCATGAACTAGGTTTGATCAAAGTCTCATTAGCTTATCAGAGGTTTTAAGGGAGAAAGATGACTATCACTAGCCTAGAGGAGCCAAACCATCATATCATGACATGCATAAAGGAATAGGTCAATCTAGTTTTGAATTTAATAAATTAACTTAGGAGGCCTTTTAAATCAAAAGTATCACATGGAGATGATGTATTTTGTGCCAAGAATGTCCCTTGAAAATTTGGTGTCTTGATGAGTTTTCTATCTCAAGATATAAGCCTTCAAAGATGGTTTAGCAGTGAGAGACATGCCTAAGGATGTCAAATAAAAGCCACAAGAAGTAGATTTTTGAATTAAAAAATATTCAAAGGATCCTAAGAGTGAACATAGTGCTTCCAAGTGTCAAAATCAAGCTTGATCAGATCATAGATCAATGACACATACATGATGGCTCAATTTAGTGGGACCATCAAGATCAACAATGTGAGTTAAATCATGTAAATCAAGATCAATGACAAGTACAAGGTCAACAATTCAAATGATCTTGAGATTTAATGTGGAGATGATAAGTGGCATGATCATGGTGAATTAAAGGATCAATAATGTGTATTTGATCAAGCACATCAAGATCGTCAACACGTATTCAACCTTATAAAAAATATCAATGGTGCACATAGGTCAAAAGGTTAATGATTTAGTTTGCATGAGAGGCCACCACATGGCATAGGATCATTATCTATATGGAGATCAAACAACATGATCAATAGATTAAATGTAGGGTTGCTAAGTGTTCATTTTTGGGAAGCTTGAGTCAAATATCAATGGAATAAATTCAATAAATTTTTAAGGGATGTAAAAAGGTGGCACATGTCTAAATTTGAGATGATCATTGTTTTCAATATAATAAACATCATGATGAGGATGACACATAAGAAGACATGTCAGATCAAAGGATTTTATGGACCTAGGTAGGCAAATACATAGATCCAAGATCCAGATGTAATCCAGGTCAAAATAGAACAAATATTTCAAGTCCAAGGGCCACCATTAAAGCTCAATTTGGAGCTTTGGTTTGAACTTTTAAAACCCACAAAACTTATTTTTTTAGGTTGAAATTTTGTTTCACAATTGTGTTCATTATTATTAGATGGGGATCTATGTGTACAATGATCACTTGGATTCTATGATGATTAGATGTAGAATAGGTCTATTTAGGCCTATAGAGATCAAGAATAAAGATATGTGGCCTATTGAATATTCATTGAGGTCATGACTATATGAAAACCAATAAATGGGATTGGTTTTAATCTATAGTATACCTAGGTTCAAGGTTTGGAATAAAGTCAGATATAAATGGATTATGGAGGAGTATCTAATCTTTTAACATAGTCATATCCTTGAAAAACACGTACTTACAACCACTTAAATCAGACATAGTCATGGCTTTATTAGGTCCATAGATATGAGGACTTTATCTTATAATGAAGTCAAGTAAGAGATGGTATATATTTCCAAGGAATAAATTTGGGGATTGTAAAATGCAGTTAGAAAATTTAATATATTTTTAGAGGGATGTAAATATTTTCATTTTAAATGGATCATGAATCATCATCCTTAACAAATTCTTGTCTTCTAGTATGTTTCTCAGCCAATGAGAGGGATTAAATACTATTAAAGCCAATGAAGGTTAATTTTTTGATGAATTTTTAGTCCCAAATTGATAAAATATGGTTGAACATTGATGGGTGGTGATAATTAATTAATGGATTTCTAATGGTGTGCTCTTTTTCTCTCTCCCCCTTTTCTTATATATCTTCCATTTCTTTCTTATTGTATTGTCTCTCAACTTGGGAGACTCATTACACTCTCTCAATTTTAGAAGAGCAAGATATACTCATTAAGACTCGTGAAGAGTAGAACACCCTCATTTGACAAGGCAAGACCCTATCAAAATTTTCAAGAACTATCTCTTCATGCAATAAGATGATTTTTACCTATCTCTTGCCTTTAACTAGCATTTAGTAAGCTTGTGTATGATGGATTTGTGAAGGATATTCTTCCATATCCATTGTCTTTATTCCTTACTTATTTTTAGATATTTTCAATCTATTTTAAAGTTTGAGATTTTGTTATTTATACCATTAATGGATGCTTGGTATGAATCTTATAATTCTTCTTTGCTTGATTGCTTGTGAGCCTAGTTCATGAAATATTTATGCAATTAGCTAGTTTGTGAGATTGTGTGAGCAAGCATTATTTTATGCTAATCTAGTGTTGGTTTCAAGCTTATATGAGTGTCTCATTTAAATTTGGTACATCACCCTTTTAGCTCTCTTAATTCCCTATTCTCTTTTTCTAACTCTTTTTTTAGTAGAAGCATTAGTATAAGTGATCCATCGAGAGGAAGTCATCCTTCTCTAGAGGTTCAGCCTCAACATAGGATACCCATAGCTTTAGGTTTTTCCCATTAGAGAGAGATCAAAGAACCCTATCTAAGGGTGAAAATTAATGTTACAATAGTTTCTAGTATGCATAGTGAGATCTAGTTTCAAATAAGATTGGTCAAGTTTGATGCTAGTTTGATCAATTTATAGTAGTTATAGATTTCATGCAATAGTATCTAGAAACTTTGAATAACACTCATCATTCTGGTGTAGAGCGGTAGCTATATTTCATGCCAAAGGTGACTACAAGTGTTATAATTTATTTCCTTCATTTAGTAGTTTTGAAAATGGATAAAAGAAAGTGAATATTAAGGCGTGTAGATGAATACCTAGTATAATTCATGCTTTCATCTAGAAGAATGTGGTAACTCCTTTTTGGCTAGGGAGGATAACCCACAAATCATAATAAAACTAGAAGAGGATTTGTTAGATGATAGGTTGAGTGTATTGCCTAACATATGCTAGATCTAAGAAGCATAAGGATTTTTAGGAGGCTATTAATCTACTTTTAATATAATTAAGTCAAAAATCATATAAGAAATATACTTACTTTTAAATGATAAGAAAGTACATATGCAAGAAAATAAATAATGTACTTATTTGATAGGAGATATAGCATGATAGGTCAATACCATACACAAGTCTACCAAGGTTAGGTTTAGAGGGTCTAGGTAGAGTTTATAAATAGGTTGGGAATAGAAGTAGGGGTTTGATTAGGTAAAAATGGAAAAAAACAACAATCTATTTTTTTTTATAGTAATCATTAGTGTTTGGGTGTGACTGGCGATAGTTAGGTCTGATCGATGATGGTTAGGTAACCAGTGATAGTTGTGGTAACCAGTGATGGTTCCTACAATTGATGATGGTTATTTATGGAAAGATAGGTAACATATGGAAATGTGGTTGAGGGAAGGTGGTTGATAGGTAGGGGGTAGACTAGGGTTTTTAAAAGTCAAAAAGGATATGAAGGTGAACTGATGAAACCAAAAAAGATTGATAAAAAGAGAAGGCACTAAAAACAATGAAAAGATACATGTATAATGTTGAGTTGGTGATAATGGAAACTTAAAGGGAGCTGGGTAGCATGAAAATACTCCATCCCTCAAAAGTCACATAGACAGAGCTTCACAATCTTGTATTCCTACACAAAGAAATCAAGAGAACCTAGATGTAAATTTCTAGATCCATAACTCTTCCAAGAACCCTACATTTATAGAAAAAACTTATTAAGTGAAGAGGGAAGCTTGAGGGAAAGTTGTTAAGTTGGGAGGAGATGAAGTTTACTATTTTTTTTAGTCTTTAAAAGCTGGGGTTAGAGCAAGTTTCCATTTTGGAGGATGTTATTCTTGAAGAAATTTGGAAATGCTTTTAAAGCTTAAGGCAAGTTTTATGACCCCAACCATTGATTGTTAGGGCTAACCATCGATGATTACCCTAACTAGTGATGGTCAAGGGGTCATGAGTAAATTGGTGAAAAGGTTTTGAATTAAGTAATGTGTTCAGAGGGTGTTTGACATAATGAAGTTATAAACAAGTGCTAGTGGATTAGTTGGCCCAGAAAGTTGATTAAGGGCCAATAAGTCAAGTTGACATTGAAAACTATTGTCATGAAATTTTCAAGTGTCTACATTTTTCCAATTTTTTTATGTAGTTTAATCAAGTTGTAGAACAAAAATAGGTAGTTGGTCAAGGTCTAAGTCTAGTTTCCCTAAGTGTGGGAGGGGGGAGGTATTCCCCCTCAAACTAAGAGTCAATGAGGTATGGTTAAATTACATCTAGGTTTGATAAATGGTATATGGTGAGTCACGAGGTGGGTCAAAAATGGGTGGTAATGTGAAATGCAAAAATGCACACAAAATTTAATGAAGTGTAATAATCAAGGTAATGTAAAGACTGAAGTTATCATTATTGGTAAAAATAAGTTCAGTGTTTAGGATAAGTGATAAGTTAACCATTCTTTAGCATTAGTCATATCTGATCACATTAGTCATATCAAATTCATTAGATAGGGTAGGAAGTACTCTCAATAAAAACATAAAATGGGTGGGTCATGCACAAGGTGGTGTAAATTCAAATGTGCAACATGGCAAAGCTAGTCTATGTGGTCAAAAAGACCAAAGTGAGGTTGTCACAAAACATGTGAATACATGGGTTTAAAAAGGTGCCAATTTTGAGGTGGATGTGGGTAAATGGGTCAAGTGGTTGGGTGGTTGGGTGGGTAGGAGGTGGTTGCACTTACTTCTAATGCACTAGGTAATAGGATGTTGCTTACATAGTCCTATGGATAGTAGATATAATCATGGACTTTAGGCTAAATTTAGTTCTTGATTTTGGGGGAGAAGGTCACTCTTGAATAGGAAAGAAAGGGGTTACCCTAATTAGATGTAGTGAAAGGTTCAAGTTAGGTGAAGTGAAGGAGAGGAAAAAGGTTTGAGGGAAGCAAAACCCTAATCATCAATGGTTAGGGGTAACCATTGATGGTTATATAATCATCAATAGTTAGGTTCAACCATCAAGGTTTATGGAACCATTGATGGTTAGGGTCAAATATCGATGGTTATGAAACCATCGATAGTTGGGTGAAAACCCTAAAACTATATATAAAAAGGTCAACTAGGCCTATTTGGTCCTCATTTGCAATTTGAACACTTGTGATTTGTTTATTTTAGGTGTTGGTACAAAGAGTGTTTATGAGTATTTATGAGTGATTATGAGTTATTGGAGAAGATTGGTAAGTGGGAGTGATAGTGGGTCGATATGGATGTGGGAGGTTCTCTTAGACAAGTGGCTGGATGTGGATTGAGGTGGCACCATCGATCAAAAAATAAGGTAGGAGATATTTTTAATTTGGTAGTGAATACCAATAGTTGAATTTGAAATGGAAATATAGAATGAAATTGGTGAAATTGTTGTGAAGTAGGGGTGTTTTTAACTATGGGACTAGGGTTTGGTTATTATTTTTGTGTGTGTACAAGATAGTGTGTTTAGGTAGATGTTTTAGTTATAGAGAGGTAGTTATACATGTGTAAGGGTGTTAAGTAGCAATTTTAGGTGGTCGATGGGGGTTTAGGGTTTTATAAAGAGGTTAAGAGGTCAAGGATCACCACCTTCAGTCACCTAATAGTGACTGTCAGTGATTGGAGTGAATCGGTGATGGTTAACCTTAGGGGCAAATGGCCTCAAGGAGACCATCAATGGTTAAGGGGATTTATCGATGGTTGAGTTAAGTTGGGATGGGAGAGTTGAATGGGGTAGGAGTTAGGTTGGGGGAATTGGAGAAGGGTAAGATTTAGGTTAGGAGAATTAGAGTGGATAGGATTTGGGATAGGTATAGAGTTTAAAATGGGTAGGAGTTGGGTTAGAAGAGTTAGGTAATGGGAGTGTAATGGATTTTGTGAGGAGTTTGGAAGGTAAGATAAGATTAGAGCTAGGGTAAGATGAGGGACGAGATGGGTTAGGAGTTGGGTTAATGTTAGAGGCATGTTGAGATAAGAGCTTATATGGGTTATTTATTAGTGATATATTTTTTGTTGTAGGCATGGGATCAAATCTAGTTATAGGATCAGGTTCCTAAGATTTTTGCCTAGGTGAAGGATGCCATGTTTGTGGAGGATTGGCATCACATAGAGGGAGAGGAGATTGATGAGTGTATGGAGATCTTATATGGATATGATGGATATGATGCATAGTTTCACTTGGGAGGCCTTAGTATTAGGCTTCTATATCAAAGGGCTCCCAAAGATAGGTATATGTTGATGATGTTATCGCTGGTGGTTACCTATTATGCATTGTCAAATTTTATGGGAGGGATATTCTCTAGTGTGTTGTTATGGGTTTTGGTAAAGCTAGTCTTAGGTGGCACTATTTTTGGATGGGCATAGGTTTTATCAGTGAAACTATATATAGAGTTATGGGGTTTTAGGGTACACAGGTGTTATGGCATCAACATTGGATTTGTTCTTCAATGTTGGGCCTATGAGCATATATAGGTACTGAGACCCTTGGGCCTTTTGATAGAGGGATACCAACCAATGGGTTATGTGGTTAGCTTTTATCAATGAAGGAGAGATAGAGCCATGATAGGTGTAATTGGTGGTTTTAGGTATAGTGATTGGTTTAGAGGAGTCTTGAAGGGCTTAGTTCTTGGTGACATAATCTAGAGGCCATATAAATATTGGATATTATGGGTCAAATATAGGTACCACACCTTATATTTATAGATTTGGAGATGGGCCTATGGGAGGTGAGATGGCAAGGTAAAGTGCATCCCATTTGAGTGAGTATGATGTTAGTTTGGGCTTGTGTAGGGTATCCCTCAAAGATTATATGTGATACAGGAGGGTGGATGCAAAGTTCTATCTACCAGAGCCATACGCAGTTAAGGAGGGGTTGATTTTTTAGGAGTTGCCCCTAAGGGATGGAGATGACATAGGTTTCACAGCTAATTACCTAGCCTAGTTTTAGGGGAGATACATAACCATGGCTTTTGGTTTGGGTGATAGGGACTAGCAGCTGATGGATGTTGACCTAGTAGGGGGACTAACATAGGGTGATCCATAGGCAATGGCATCACTAGCTATAACATAGGCTTAAATATCTATATTATAGGGGGAAATTACCACCCTTCAAGGCTAGGTGGGAGGAGTGATAGTGTAGATTAATCAAGCTCAAACATAGGTTACCATTTTACAAGGTCAAGTGGTCATGTTATAGGGGTAAGTTACTATAATGATAGGAGAGTGGGACCAAGTGAGGGTCTCACTTGATTTGGTGACATAGGAGAGAGACTCTTTATGATGTGCTAGTGGAGTAGAAATGACACCCCCAAGTTTTATGACATAGGCTAGATATCTAATGGCCATACAAGAGTTATTTTACTATGAGGGCATTATGCTAGCATAGTGTCCTAATGAGCTGTAGTAGGGTGAGTCTTAGGTGACTTTGGTTGGTGGAGTATCACTTATATCACTAAATTAATGGGTGATGGTAGTAGGTTGATAAGGAGGTACTCAAGGGGGACTTCCACTAGATGTTGATGCTAGTGGTTTTGGTTCAAGTGCTCTAAGTGCATGAGTAGAGATCTTATGTGATGAATTTTGATATTTTGACACTGGTCTACATACCGAGATGTGAGATGTATTTATGAGTGAGAGATATTTACTTTTGTTGACACCTATTGATGTATATATACATATATATGTTTTAGATGATTGAGATGATTTTATGTTTGTTCATGAATGCTTATGTATGAGATTTATGATATTGATGATTATCTTGAATAGTATAGGCATGTGATTTTGATTGATGTTATGATGCTCATAAGATGATTTTGTGATTTGATTATGAAATTACTATTATAATAATGTGTGTATGATGATGTTATGATGTAATTAATTTTGTTAATGTTATAATGTCATTTATTATGATGTTAATGTTGTGGATTATGATGAAGTTTTATAATGTTATGAGCTTATTGATTATGATGTTACTATTGTTAATTAATTATGATGATAATTTTGATGAAGATGTTTATTATGTTAGTGATGATCATGTTATGTTATGTGATGCTAATATTTTTGGCTATCATTTGTGAATGATGTTAATTGAAAAGGGAACATTCACATTCACTTACTTTGGATAAGAAAAGTAAACATGGTTCCTTTTGCTGGCGAGAACCTAATAATAAGGATCCATAGATGGATTAACCTAGTGAACACAAACCCATCAAATGCCTCACAAGAGTGTGATTTATTAAGAAAGCATTTATCTTGACTACTTTATGCTAAGTAAATTCATAGTCCCTTAGGTGTGATTAGGATATAGATTATAGGTAAGGGTGTAAATGATGGATTGGAATCATTGGATTTTCCATAGGTGACCAAAGAAAATTAGTATACAAGTCCATACCTTTTGTATATTTGATTTATAATGGGTAAACTGATCAATATGAGAATTCTATTCATGCCATAGATAAGAGTTGATTATGGTTTAATTAAGATAAATAGGTAGATTGATCGATAAAATAAGTCTAAAATTGGTAGTTATAAGAGATTATTATGGATTAATTATTGATTATTATTTAAATATGCTAAATTTGATCAATGTGGGAAGCTTTTAATGAATATTGTTTAGCCATCCTTCAAGGGAGTGGTCTAAGATTTTACTGTGCATAGGTGTCCTTCAAGGGAGAAGTCTATGTTTAAGTAAATTTTGATTTGATGGGGTAGCTATCCTTTGAGGGAATATTCTACCATTTATTTAGATATATGGATATGTTTTAAACTAAAATTAGACATGGACAAGCCTATTCAATTTTCAAAGGTCTACCATGTATAAGCAAGATCAAGGCACAAAAGGTTCATTAGAGGTGGGGGTTTTGAGAAACAATTAACCATGGTATTTTGTTTATTAAAAGATAAAAAATATCCATGATAACCATACTATGGGTAGAGCTAGGATACCCATAGTTAGGATTGGGCTATGACTATGATGGAGGAATCACATGGTTTTACATAATCAATTGATCCCAAAAGGGGTAGAAAAGAAATGAGGTGGAATAAGGTTAATGATCCAATGGGATGAACTTAAGTTAGACACAAAAGTGGGTTTGATCCTTGTTTTAACAATGAAAGAGATGAAAATGTGAAGCATTAATGGGTTTAGGTTCTAACTTGCATTTGAGAGAGGATAAGTGATAAGAACCCAATCCATATTTATGGGTTATAATGTAAGGTCATAACCAATTAAAAGAAAACTTACCCTTCTTGGTCTTCTTCATGTTAGTGACGTGTTGATTTTCCTTGAGGATGAGATCTCTAATGTTAAACTCCCATATTTTTAGATGTTTATTATATGTTCATTTGATATGCTCCTGATAAATGTGAAGGTGATTAAGGGTATCAAGGTGATGTTTATTAATAATTTCTAAGTGTGTAAGACATTCTTGATGATAGTTTCTTTTAGAGAGAATCTCATGAAAGGATATGTGAAGGGATGGAATTTAGACTTCAAGAGGTAGAACTACCTTAGCTCTAAAGATGAGAAAGAAAGGTGTATCTCCTGTGGTAGTTTGGGTACTAGTGTGTTAAGCCCATAAATCAAATGGGATATGGAGGTGTCAATCCTTCCCTGAAGCACTGATTACCTTAGTGAGCATTTTGATGAGTGTTTTATTGAAGGCCTCAGCTTGGCCATTATCTTTTGGATGATAAGGTGATGAAAAGCTTATGTTGATACCAAAAATATCACAAAGATCTTGGACTTTTTTATTCTTAAAGGATTTTCCATTATCAATGATGATGTTGTGAGGAATACCAAAGTGGTAGATGATGTGGTGGTTGATAAAATAAATGTTTTTTGTCTTTAACTGAGATCAATGGGATGGCTTCCACCCATTTGGTGAAATATTCCATAGTGGTGATGATATATTGATGTTTTTGTGAGGAATGTGGATTGATTTCTTAGATAAGATCAAGACCCCATTATGAAAAGGGTCAATAGTCAGTTGATCCCTAAAGACCATAAGGAGGTGAATGATGAAGGTTAGCATGTTAGATGGCTCTAATCAGAGATATAAGAGGTTGGGAATCATTTGGTTGAACCTATATAGAATGTAATGTTTTGATTAAATCTTGATGATGTTGGGATGAGGTGTTAATTAATTCATAAAGACTCATTTTAACTGGTGTTTGGTGAAGTTGTTTTAACACCAAGAATTGGTTGAATGGAGATGCATTGGAGGAAGAAGGAGATCCTAAAATGGATAATTTTGGCTTGGATGGTTGTGAGGGTGAAGGTGTAGTTGTTTGGGTTTAGTTGGTTGATTGAGGAGTTGAAGGGTAGGACCATGGAATGGTTTCCTTGGCCTTGACTTTTTTATTTTATTGGGTATTTCTGCTCTTATCCTTTTGTTGGGATCGAGACTAAGTCACCATATGAATGGTATGGATAAAGGGATTGGTTGCTTGCTTTGGTTCCTCTACTTCACTCCTTGGTGGGAGTAGAGAAGTAGAATATTGGTAGGTGGATTGGATAGGTGGTATAAAAGGCAAGGGGCTTAAGGAAGGTTCATCTAACAGATCATCTTCCTCCAAAAGGCCATGAACAATTGACTAGAGAGCTTTACAATTCTCTATATCATGTCTTAGGGTCCTATGATAAAGATAAATTATATTGTCATTAACCCAGTTGGTTTTTGGTGAATAGGGTCAAAAGGCTTGATTGGTGGTAAGCTAATGGTAGAATATTGTAATAGTATTTATAAAATGGTTTTATAAGATTCCAATAAATATCTTGGAGGTGGTGGAGTTTAGACTTTGGGTGTAGGGATCCTATGGGGCAAAGATTTCTTGACAGGAGGTGTGGTTGGTGGAGTGAGTTCAGTTGGTGGTTTAGAAAGAATTGGTTTAGTTACAATTGTTTTAGAGATTGAAGGTATATATGATGAGGGTTTAATGGATGGGAAAGTAGATGGAGAAAGGTTGTTAAGTAATGATGATGAACTATGGGATTAGGTTATTATAAGTGGAGAAAGGGGACATGGTTTCTTGGAGGAAGAGTAGGTAATGAGAATGGTGGAGGGACATGGTCCCAAAATAGAAGGTAAAGGTGAAGGAGTTGGTATGGACTTAACTTGAGGTTGTAGCCTAGGTATCCCTTCCTTCTTAATGGGTTTAATTATATTGAGCTTTGGTTGGGTTGATGTGGTTAAGTCCAATCACAAAGGATGGTGAGTAGGATTAGGTGTAGGAAGAATCCCTAAGTTTTTTATTGGCTTGATGAAAGAAGCATAGGGTGATTTGAAAATTTTAGATGAGAGTAGTTTAAATGATTCATTGGTAAATTTAGGAGGGGAAGTTATTTTTGTAGTAATAGGATCGAGGGTAAACTCAAGTGAAGTAAAAGGTTTAGTTTTATTTTGATATGAGAGTCCAAGCTGATGCCAAAAAGTGGCTCTATCAAAGTTAGGTTGGGAAGTGAATTCCAAACTTTGAACTAGCTGGGAAAAGAGTTTATAAATGTGAATTATTTCTTGATCATTAGTTTCAAAGTGTAAGCCCTTCGAAGAAGAAGGAACGATTTCATAGTTGCTATTTTTGGAGAAAGGTTTCAAAGATGATGATTGGATAGGTGAGGGTATTGTCTCTCTAGAAACAATTTCCAAGGGAGTTATGGATGGTTATATAATAGGAGTGGTAAGGGTAGTAGTTTCAAGTGGAAGGGTAGGTATAGTTTCTTCCTTGGTTTGGTTATCCAAAAAAGTAGGTGGTTTTTCTACTTGGATTAGAGGAGTAGATGAGATGATCGATGGAATGGTCATCTCCTTAGGTATTTTTACTAGAGGAGGAGTAGATGGAATAATGGTTTCCTTTGAGGAAGAGGAAGGGGTAATTAATTCTTCTATTGGTTTTTTTAAATGAATGGCCAGTCGGTTGGTTTCCTCTATTTGGGTGATAGAGGTGATGACTTCTTTAGCAATGGGTACATTACTGATGACATTATTTACATGTGCCTCATGTGAGTTGGATGACTCAAGTTTGTTTTCATGATGTTGGGTTGAAGGTGAATGATTTGGAAAAGGTTTTCAAAAAATGTTAAGAGATTGATTGGAAGGAGAATTTGGGTTATCAAACACACACTCTCCTTTATCAATTAGGTATTGGATAATGATTTTAAAGGTATTACATCTATCAACATCATGTCTAATGACCTGATGATAATCACAATGATCATTCTCATTGTACCGCCTAGGAAGGGGATGAGAAGTATCGAATTGTTGAGGGGGATTGATGGGTGGAAATTGGATTAGATTGTCTTTAAGTATTTTATCCAAAACTGATACATAAGATTCCCCAATTGGGGTAAATGGTTTTGAAGGATCCCAATTTTGGGTATGATTTTGATGATTAAAAGGATTGTTAGTTTGAGATGCTTAGTTGATGATTAGAGGTAGTGTGGTTTTGAGAACAATCGAGAGTGTTGATGCTTTTGCTTTAGAATTAGTTAGGTTCATGTTCTTGGTAGAGGATGATTCAATGGATTTGAAACTAGAATTTATTTTTGGAAGCTTTAACTTCCCTTCATCAGTAGCATGGTTTTCTAATTTTCATGTTATGGTGAATGCTTTGTCAAAGGTCCTAATGGATTGGACTTAGAGAGTTAGAGATATGATTGGCACACCCCTGAGAGAACAATTCTATTAATTTGAGTTGGGGTAATGGGAAGGTGAGTTGATTGATGAGACCCCTCCATCTAGCAACAAAATCAACAATGGATTCATCTTCAAATTGTTTGGTGGAGTATAAATTAGTAATGGAGACCTTTTTAGATATGTTTATAGAAAAGTGTTCTAAAAAGGTTTATGTCAATTGAGAGAAGGAAAATATAGAGTGAGTGGGGAGGGAACTATAACAATCAAGGGCAGCCCTAGATAATGACATAGGAAAGGTTCAAAGGAGGAGAGCATCATCATAATCAATAAGGTAGCAAACATGATGGAATGCTTTTATGTGTTACTAAGGATCCTCCTTACCTTGGAATTTAGAAAATTTGGGCAATTTCCATTGAGAAGGGTAAGCATGAATGGGCATGGAGGGTGGATAGACTCATTACAAATTTGGTCATAGGAAAAAAGATTAGTTGAGGTAGAGATGATAACTCCAAATTAGTCATTTTATCCATTAGAATTTTGATTATATTGGGTTGAGGTTGAGAAGCTACATAATTTAGGGGCACATTTTATTGAGGTTGGCTTGTGGATATGTATGAATAGGTGGCATATGGTGATAAAGAAGCCATATATTGATAGGTGGTGGTAAGAGGCTAAGATGGTGACACATAAGAACTAATTGGTATAAAAGGTTTGGTGGAGGGTGGTATGTACCCTTGTGAGTTAGGTACATACTAGTAAGTTATTGTAGGCCCCTATTGAGAAATGAATGTGGTTGGTATGGTAGAGGTAAAAGGAAGTTGGGTAGTGACCATAGTGTTGATTGGGGGAAGGTTTTAAGGTATAGAGCATACTAGGTTTTGAAGTGGAACTATGGCCAAGGGATTGGTTGAAATTGAAGAAAAGATAGAAGCTGAAGTGGAAGATATTTACATGGAAGATGGGGCATAGGTGACTAATGACAAGGTTAAACCCACATGGGGTGTGATAGGAGGTGTTTGGTTGAGAAGTGGAAGATTGGTTTGATTTTGGGTGGATGGGGTGTTGGAAGGGGCCTGAGTAAATGGTTTGGTTGAAGTGGTACCTACCATAAGGTGGGATGGCATGCCAAGAGAAGGATTAGAAGAAGGAACCAAATTAGGTGGGGTGCGGTGAGGCAAGGTGTTAAGTTAATATTGTAAAGCAACCAGATTATTGTCAAGAAAGGCAATAAAGTCTAGATCTCCTTTAGATATGATTGGGATCCTATAAGGAGAAGGTGGTGGAGGATAATGGTGAGGTGAAGTGTGAGGATATTTGTCAACATTTAAGGTATAATCCATGGATGAATAAGAAAGTGGTGGTTGGTTTTGATTTTTCACTTATTGTCTAGTCAAAACCATATGAGAAAATAGGGAATGTTATTATGACACTCACACCTCAAATAGAGAGCAAACCCAAAAGAATTTCAAATTAATCAATACATACTTTAAGATGTGCATTTTAACCTTCAGATTACATTTAAATCACTTTTAGCTTATCCCTTAAAGAGTGTGATAAGGGAGGTTAGCTTGAAAAATGGGTACCAAAAAGGAAGTCTATGGATTGTTTTAGGTTTTTTAGGTGCTCAAAAGGAAGATCTATGTTAAAATTTAGTATGTGGCTTGGTGTTTGGACCTACCCCCTCACTTCACAATCCCATAGTGATAAGGGTGTCAGGTGCTTATCCAAGATATACTAATTCTAGAGTTTATACTCAACCAGAGAGCTGAGTTGGTTCTCCCCTTGGTGGTCAAATCCAAGTGGGATAGCCAGGAGTGGGTAAGGTTGCCTCTAGGTGATGAAATACTAGTTGGTCCTTATTTTAAGTATTATTTTGATGTGTAAATTATTTTATGGTTTATTTTTGTGTGTGACAACAAGTGTGAATATTATGATAAGATTAATTTACCTCCTAAGGTACTAGATGAACTAAAATTAGAAAGTAGTCATGAATGAAAATGGTTAATTTTTAAGCCCCAAAAGAAATTATTTCATTCAATGAGAAATAAATAAGGGAAGAAAGGTAACTGGGTCCCACCAAGCATGCCAAAATGTTTAAATTTATTTCCTTCATTTATTAGTTTTGAATGTAGATAAAAGAAAGTGAATACTAAGGTGTGTAGATCAATACCTAGAATAATGTGTGTGTTGATCTAGATGAATGTGGGAACTCCTTTTTGGATAGGGAGGATAACCTAAACATCAAAAGAAAAATAGAAGAGGATTTATTAGATGATAGGTTGAGTGGATTACCTAGTATATGATAGATCCAAGAAGCACAAGGATTTCTAGGATGTTGTCAATCTAATTTTAAGACAATTAAGTCAAAAATCATATAATAAATATACTTACACTCAAATGATAAGAAATTAAATATGCAAGAAAATAAATAATGTACCTATTTGATAAAAGATATGGCATGATAGGTCAATACCATGCACACGTATACCAAGGTTAGGTTCAAAGGGTCTAGGTAGAGTTTACAGATAGGTTAAGATTATAAATAGGGGTTTGATTAGGTGAAAAGGGGAAAATATAACAATATGTTACTTTTTTGGATAATAACCATCGATGGTTGGGTGTGACCAATGACGATTGGGTTTAACTAGTGATGGTCAAGTAATCGATGATGGTTGAGGTAACTGGTGATGGTTCCTAAAACTAGTGAGGGTTGTTTTTGGAAATATAAGTAAGGTATGAAAATGTGGTTAAAATAAGGTGGCTAATAGGTAGGGGGAAGACTAGGGGTTTTTAAGGTCAATAAGGATATGAAGGTGAGCTGATGAAACCAAAAAATACTAATAAAAAGAGAAGGTACTAGAAATAAAGAAAAGATACCTGTATGATGCTAAGTTGGTTATAATGGAAACCTAAAGGGAGTTGGGCAATATGACAATACTCTAGCCCTTAAAAGTCACATGGATAGAGTTTTGTGGTCTTAGATTTCTACACAAAGAAAATAAGAGAACCTGGATGCAAATTTTTGGATCCACAACTCCTCTAAGAGCCCTGAATTTATAGAAAAAACTTTCTAAGTAAGGAGGGAAGCTTAAGGGAAAGTTGGTAAGATGGGAGGAGATGAAGTTGCATGTTTTTTTTAGTATTTAAAATTTGGTGCTAAAAAAAGTTGACATTTTGGAGGATGTTATTCTCAAATAAATCTAACAAATGCTTTTAAAGCTTAAGGTAATTTTTATGACCCCAACCATTGATGGTTGGGGCTAACCATCGATGGTTACCCTAACCAGTGATCGTTGAGGGGTCATAAGTAAATGAGTGAATAGGTTTTGAATTAAGTGATGTGTTTGGAGGGTGTTTGACATAATGAAGTTATAAATAAGTGATAGTGGATTATGTGGTCCATAGAGTTGATCAAGGGCCAATAGGTTAAGATGACATCAAAAATTATTGTCATGTAGTTTTTAAGTGTCTACAACAAGATTAGATTCTATAGGTATTCCTTTTGAATTTAATAAATTTCCTTTAAACATGGTAAAAATGTTAAGATTTACTAATACACATCCATATAAATGAATCTTTCCTCTTAAACCAATTTAAAAACTTACCTCTATAAGAAGATGTTTGTTACCTCTTTTCACTACCATGATAGCCCTTAGAGCTTTCCCTTTTGTGGATTTCAATGGTCAAAATCCTTTAGACCTCTATTAGTATGACCATATTCTAGTATCATTTCTTAAAAGTTCCCCTTATTTTATAGGATACCAATCTAAAACCCCTTCCAAGCACCTCAGAGATATAGCTAATTTTTTATATATTCATGATATCAATGAGGAAAATGTGGCTATTAAGTTATTATCCTTCTCTTTCAAAGTCAAAGCTTTGGACTAGTATAGAAACCTTATTTCTAACTCCATCAGATCATGGGATTAGTTAGGTGATGCCTTATGTAAAATGTTTGAAGAGAAAAGTGACCATTTGTCACTTGAAAAATAGTTAACCACAATAAAGAGATCCCCTCATTAGGTTATGCAAGACTTCAATAAAAAAATTTAGAAGACATGGGATATGATCCCAATCTCTATAAGGCCTACTCTAAATTTTTATTTCATTTACTATTTTAAATCCCTCAATAGTGATATTTTAGTAATGATTCAATCTATGGGAGGGACCTATTGGCATCTTAGGTTGCACCCTGGTTGAGAAAGGGATTGTTCAAGTCCTCTTGCTCAAACCTAGTCCAACATGGGAATGACCCTAGGTTGTGGGTCAACTATTCTTGGGTTAGACTCCTAGAGAAATTTATATTCCTTTTGGATCTATCACCTATACTAAATCTAAACTAGCTTCTTATTGGGAAAAAGGGGAAGAGATTAACAATAATCTATGAAAGCATATAAAAAAGAGGTGATGCACCAAATGTTTTGATCCGTATACTTACATAAAACACACTATAAGACACATTCAAGACTTCAAAATAATACTTCACTCACTCTTTGATCAGCCTTCACATAATTATTTCACACAAAGACATGGACTAGCTATCAACCTAGCATGAGAGGGCAGTTTTCCACTTCTAAACTAACCAATAGACTATATATGAACTTATAATTACCTATGAGAAATATTAAAACACTTCATGATAGTGATAAAACTTATAAAAAGGCAAGAAAAAAATACATTAACTTAACCACATAAATTACTTCATGAGACACACTTCAATTCAGCTTGTAAATGGAGGAATTCAATCTTTCATCGCATCAAATAGGTGTTATAGTACAAATCTTGGTAGAGTCTAGTCATGCCAAAGAAAGGGGATCCCTTTTAAGGCTTAAAATCCTATATTTATAGAAGAATGGGATGAGAGAGATAGGGATCATGCATATAAGGATGGAGAA
This sequence comes from Torreya grandis, assembly GCA_037957365.1. Taxonomy (NCBI): domain Eukaryota; kingdom Viridiplantae; phylum Streptophyta; class Pinopsida; order Cupressales; family Taxaceae; genus Torreya; species Torreya grandis. Next base: position 3,462,185 of record JARHVA010000783.1, on the reverse strand, counting down.
GGGAGCATAATGACCCAAATTTTCAATCATTCTGATGTTGATGCCATTGGAAAAGATTATAATACCTAATATTCCTTATGGAAAGTAGTCAAAATAATTGTATCAGGCCCTTTCAATCTATTTATATCCTATATTGATGTTCCTTATGGTTATAATAGTGGGATCAATTCATTTGAAAGCTAAATTTTGGCATCAAAGCAATTATAATAGTTAGATCAATCTGTTATGATCTTGTCATGGCATCGATTATTACCTACTAGTTCATTTTGACATGTAAAAATAGTCATAATCAACTTCAAGACCACCTTGCCAATGGATTATCCATGCTACTAGTTTTGGTGATAAATCCTTTGAAAATGATGTGTCTACCTCTATGGCATCCCTTTGCAATATTTCTTCTAGTTTAACCTCAAACATATTTGGCTTCAACTTTTGATTTTAGACCTTGATCTTGATCTAGGTTTCTAAGAATGTTCCACATAATAGCTCTTCATTCATTCTCAAAATATTTTTAATATCTCTTTAACTCCTTGACCTCATGCACATTATTGATCTTTCTCTATATGAATGGATGTGATCCATAAATATTTTGCTAGTTTGGCACGCTTAAGATACTTGTCACCCACACATTTGATCTTAGGATCCATTAACCTTTTGACCCATTTCTTGCCATTAGGTCTACTTTGTATGATGGATCATGCACCATCGATCATCTTGGGCCCACTATCTCTATCAATCACCACATATTATTACATCTTTGTAAGGGTACCCAATATCTTTCCACTTATTAGTTTCATGCTTATGCTAACCTTTTGAATTGATGCTCACTATTGATCTTTTATTGCATGATTAAATATGCAAAATATATCTTTTTGGGCCCACTGACATCATTTATCACTTGCTCACTATTGGATATTGTCTTGAGATCCCATGATCTTGACACTTTTTAGCTCCACATTCAAAATTAGAACATTTAAATTTAAATGGTTGTTTGTCATATATTTAACTTTTTGTCCCCATGAATGTCTCATTCTTCAAGTCTAACATCGAAGCTTTATATCTTGAGATAGAAAATACATCAAGATATGAAATTTATAAAGAATGATCTAGGCATGTAAAACTTCATATTCATGCATTTCTTTGGCTTTGGTTGAACTCCCAAGTGTATATATCAAATATGAAACCAAACTAGTTTGTTTGTCTCTACATGATGTGTTTGTGATGGTGTAGCTCCTTAAGATCACCAAATTTATACTTTAATCCTACTTAAAGTGTTTCAAAAGCTTGAAAATGTCAAGTGATATTCTCCTAAATTCTATCTACTCCTACCATTAGATCACTCTTAAATTAGGATCCTACTCAACTTCTTATCCTAGAATAGTAAAATTTTGGTATGTAGGCCAAATTTGGCCAACATCTTTGGCAACTTAGCTGGGTAGCATGCCTAGTATACTTGAGAACTTAGACCATTTACATGAATCCTAGATTAACCAATAATGGTGAATTTGATCCATGATTGTAATAAACCTTTTGACTTACAAAGATAATGGATTCCACCAAAATAAGGAAGGAAATAAATAAAATATGGAAGCTAACTAAACAAAGCAAAAGAAAATAAACTAATGTGATAGGACAGCACTTGGAGGAAATCCAAAACAAATAAACTATATACAAAGAACTTAACTTTTAGTGGTAATGTTTCAAGTGTATCCCATTAATTGGGATAGGAAGATCCTCACCATCCATCCTTGTAATTTGGAAGGCATTATGGGATTTGTAGCTAGAGATTGTGTATAGACCACTCCAAAGAGAGTCAAACTTTGTATGCCTTCCTAGCTTATCTCCATCCTTATCCAACTTGAGGACCAAATATCCTTCTTTGAAACTTCATGAAAAATCTTCTTTGTCAAAGGCTCTCCTCACTTTTTCTTGATGGATTTCCATGACTAGCATGGACTAGTGTCTTGTCTCTTTAGACTCGATAATCTTAGTATATCTGATCTCTATAGGAACTCAAGTTGGTACATCAGTTCTAGGGTACAAAATTCAAGAGAAATTAGGCATTATTGCTTCCTTACTATATACCAGCTTATAGGAAGAATTGGCTATTGAATTTTTATAGGTGATCCTACTAGCCCATATTTTTGACTTCAATTTTAGATTCCATGACCTCTGATTATCTTCAATTATTCTTCTTATGATCTTTAATAGGTTCTTATTAGTGGACTTAGAAAGACTATTTCCTTATGGATATTAATTTGATGAAGTGCTGAGGAAAACACTATGTTGAATTACCTATTAGCTAATTATATACCCCATAAAGGCCATAGCATTGTTATAAATAATATTTGAATGGACTCCAAACCTAGTAAATAGACCTTCATAGAAATCTAAAACATTGTTCTTGTTTGCTTCCTTCAATACCACTACTTCTATCCATCTAGTGAAGTAATATACAGCAATTAGTATCCATCTATGACCTAAGATTGAAGGGGGGTTAATGAGACTAATAATTTCCAATCCCCATCAGACAAAGGGTTAATCCACTATAATTGGTTGTATAGGTAAGGTTGTAAGTTATGCCTTTATTACAAACATAACACATTATCTACATTTCCTAACCCATGCATGATAATAATTAAATAATCTTGGCCAATAATACCCACCTCTCATGAACTTTTGGGATATATTCCTTGATAAATAATTCCCTCCACTATGTCCATCATGGAACTCTTCAAGAAACCTTTCCTTTTGATGTTGTTCAGTACATCTTAACAACATGCCATTGATATATTTCTTAAACAAAACACCATCAACAAGAAGAAATAGAATGGATTGTAATTCAAAATATCTTTTTTTTTAAGGATTTAGGTGAGAGGGATAAATACCATCTTGGAGATATCTTACCAAATCATGATACTAGATAGAAGGTGAGGTATGATCAGCTACAACATCTTCATTATTTGACACCATAACCACCTCATTAGCTTCTTGTAAGTCTTGAACTAGATGCTCACAAATTCCTTTACCTCTATTTATCTTTGTGACTTAGATCTCCACATCATACTCCATTACCTTTGTTATATTACTAGATATTTTCTCACTTATGTCCTTCTTTAAGAGAAACTCTTTGACACTTGGATTTATAACCATTAGGTGTATCTTTTTGTTAGACAAAAAGTATCCAAATTTTTTAAGATACCTTATGACTAAAAGTATATGATTTTCCAAAAAATATTACCTTATTTCATATTCTTTCAAGCCTTTACTAAATAAGGATATTGGTTGATCCAAAGCCTCATGGTTCTACTACATAAGAATGCTTGAAATGGTGTCAATGTTAGTATGGATATATATAATGAAGTCTTTTGATAAATATGGGTTAATGACCATAGGGGCACTAGCCATGGATTTATTAATTTCATAAAAACTCCTTACTCCTTCCTTGGACCAACTAAAGATCTTATTCTTCTTTAGCATGGATGTAATTGGCTTAGCTAAAGTGGAAAAATATGAGATGCATCTTTTGATAAAATTGATCTCCCATAAGAAACATTGCAAAGCTATTTTATTCTTGGGAAAGGAAAGTGAAATAATTGAGACTATTCTTTTAGGATCTATGCTTAAACCATTCTTTGAAAATATATATCCAATAACCTTACCTTCATGAATCGATAAGACACACTTTTTGGGATTTAGGGATACCCTAAATTGTCTAAACCTTTTAAACACTTTCTCAAGGTGAACCATGTGATCACTTGCATTCTTTGAAAACACTGTTACATCATCCAAATATACTAGTACAATTTTTTTAATAAGGACCTAGAATGCCATATTTATGGCTCTCTAAAAAAATTCTCTAGTATTAGATAGACCAAAGGGAATATTTCTATATGCAAATGTCCCCCACTTTGTTTTGAAGTTTGTCTTGAATTGGTAATATTCCTTGATAAAAATATGGTTGTAACCACTATATCCATCCAATAAGGAAAACCTCTCTAAACCTAAAACCAACTATAAAATCTATTCCATAGATGGTAGTGGATAGTGGTCTTTAAGGGAATCCTTATTCAGGTCATGGAAGTCAACACATAGTCTAATTTCAACATTCTTTTTTGGTACTATAACAAGGCTTGCCACCCAAGTTGAGTGCTTGACTTTTAAATATAATAGTTAACTCAATGAGCTTATGAAGATCAGCTCTCATCAAATGCGTAAGCTTAGAATTAATATGCCTTTTTCTTTATCTTACTGGCTTGGTTTCATATTCTATCTCAATGGTGTGTTGAGATATACTTGAGTTAAATCCCTTGAGATCACTATATTTCCATGAAAATACATCAAAAAAACTTACACAACTTAATTAAAGCTTCCTTTTCTAAATAAGTGCATACCTTAACCAACTTTAGGTTCCCACTATGTGAAACTTCCATATTTGCATAGTATTCTTCCTTAATTGACAAAGATGAATTTTATTTCCTCAACTCATAATCACCACTTAATATTATTTCAAGTGTGACCAATCCCTTGGGAAAATTATTTGTTTTTAGTTTCATAATATTATCACCATACTGTTTCAATTACTTTGATTGATTTCTTGAGGAAAAGTCAACCTCTTCTTGTAAGAATTTTACAATCTAATTGTCATCTTAAGACACTTGATAATTACAATTATTATCTAGGATATAAGGCCTCACCTTAATGTGTGACTGGACCTTTTCATTTATTACATTAGATGGAATCCTAAATTGTGCCCTAATGGTAGCCAACCTATCTGCATGTTTGTTCTCATCTCTTATTAATGCATGAATGTTGAACGCCTAAAATTCTTCAAGCAAGTCCCATACCCTATTATTACAATATTTAAGAAATGTTTCTTTCATACATTAAGACCTCTCACCTAGTGAACTACAATTTCACTATAACTAAAGACTTGTAAGGTGTTGAATTTCATCTTCCTAGCATATTGTAAACCATGAACTAGTGCCTCATTTTCTGCAACATTATTTGAACAAATAAATTAAAACTTAATAGATGATAAGTACATTTTATTTTATATAGAAATAAACACCATTCCATCCCTAATACCATGATTATTCCTTAACCCATCAAAGTATAATTGACAAAGATCATCACTAGACTCATCATCCTTCATTAAGGCTAGAATTGGTACATCTTTCTCATGAAAGTAATAAAAACCAATTCCTTATTATTCAATTATATTATATAGAGGATGAATAATCAAGGAATTTTTTTTTAATCCCATCTAAAGTTGATTTAGTTTCCTCTACACTATATTATATCACCTCATTTGAGATGAGGCAATTGGTGTTCATAACACTTGGCATATATGGTTCCAAATGGAACCATGCAATAGGTTCAAAATGTATGGTTACATTGGTACCATACCTGGTCATAAAGATAAAATATGTCCAATTATCTAATGAGTATCCTCCAATATTTGAGGTAAAGTCCCTTGACAGACACATGGAAAAATAGGGAGGCAAATCCACCACAACTACATCCTATTGAATGGTAACATTAGGATAAGTATGTAGTGTCAACTTTAGACCCTTAATTATTCCTACTATATTTTTTGGTTAACCATCCAATTTTGATACCCATTTAACATTTGGTTCATAGACCAAACCAAGCTTGTCTACAATTTACTTAGGTATGGCAGTGCTACTGGCTCCACTATTTGCCATATAGTTATGAACTAAATAATCACCAAATATCAGAGAGAGGTAAAAAGGAGGAGTTTTACTTGAATTTTCCTTATATTTTTCTCCTTTTTACATTTTGTGTATCTATTATACTTGATGCTTCATTGGTTGATCTGAATTAGTTAGGATAATTCCTTGTTTCTCAATTAGTTATGGAGATACCTTGAGAGCTTAAAGCTCTTGGATGAGCATATACTTTTATCCTAGAATATCAAGGGATTACAAAATTATAATTTTGACATTATGTTTATTCATCTGATCCACTATATTGAATGAAGCTCCACCAACCTTTGGCTGCACCTTTTGAACCACTAGTTGTTCATAGACCAGAGGTATTTGAAGGACCTTCCTAGCCTCTACATTCCAATTTTTTTGTGTTTAAGGGGAAAAAATTTGATCTTTGGTAATTTTAGAAATAAAATTAAGATTAATTGAGGTATTATTCACATATTAAGCCTCATCAATGTCTCTTATTTTAGCTCTAGTTATAGTTGTAACTTAACCATTTGAATTACTAGTCCCACCACCATGATTGAAAGAAATATAATAATCCATTTACCAATTTAAATTAGTATAATTAGGCTTCCCTTGAACTTTTTGAGCCTCTCCTTGGGGTCCCAAATTTGTCTCTTGACACTAAAATTCTTGAAGGGAGAATTCTTATTGTGTCATATGTGGCATAGTACTGTTATATGATACCAAGGCTTGGTTTTGAACATCATTGAGGTAGGAGGGATACCAAATTGAGTCATGCATAAAATTGTTTTGAAGTGGTGTGGGAATAATAAATTTTGATGTGGAAGGTACATTAGGATTAGGATATGCATATGGTTTAGATGGAACTATTGTTCCTTATGCTTGGTAGGGTGGTCTATTTTCTCTAAATCCTTGATAAGGAGGCCTTTGATCTCTGATAGGTTGATAGGAGGTTTGATTCTATTTATGATGGAGCCTATTATTCTGATATTATTACCTCTTAATTAGTACCATTTTATTTCCAAATAATGAAGTAGACCTTTGAACTTACCAAGCTCATTGGTTTGACTAGAAGGTAATGCAACTTGAGCTTGAGGAGTTGGAATATGGGATAATGATGGAAGTTGAGGAACTTGAGGGGGTGGAATAGATTGAAACTATGGGAATATAGGAATTGGAGGCCTTAAAACAAGCTTACCATCTTGTATCAAACTATTTTCTACTCTTATTATAACCTCATAAACATCTGGCAAGGTATTACCACCCATAAACTGTATCATCACACTATTATCAGAATTGAGGGCTCTTAAAAAATACAAGAAGGCATATTAAGGGGATTTTTTGATCAATACAAGTATTCTAGTTCATGTCTTTTAGAATCTAAGGTTGAAATTAGACATGAACTTATGAGGATCTCACTTTATGTTAGTTAGTTGTTCAACTAAAGATATGTGATCAAATTTATCCTTAAATTGTCTAACTAAGGATAAACCTAACTCATATCAAGTAGAAATGGAATTAAATGGAAGATTTCTATACAACTGTAATGTTTTTCCTTTCAAAGAAGCAATAACCAGTCTGATAGACACATTATCTTGAATACCATTGTGAATGGAATAAAGGTTGGTAATATTCTAGATGTGCTCAATAGTATTTGTTTGAAATTATCCTAAGAATAATGGGATACTCTTAAGGTCAAATATATGAATGTCATCAAAATGGGCCAAATTTAGTGGACTACCTCTATTGAACAGGATGAACACTTGATTCTTGATAGCCATTTAGGTAGTGGGCATTATACTATTAAGATAATAGGATGACCAAGAGATGAATATTGATTTTGGAGATAAGGTATTATCATATTAAATCTTTCTCTCTTGTATGAAATAGAAGTTATCTCAATGAATTCAAGGTTAATACCTTTACTAGCTAACTTTATAGTAACATTTGGCATGAGAATGTTATCTGGATGGTGTTATGAACTCTAAAAATTTAAATATAATTAAATATTGATGATGATGGATCTCTTTTTCTACTATATATTCTTATAATTATCTCCAAATTTTATTTCCTCTAGGAGACCTTGTCCCACCGGGTGTGCTAGAACTATTGGCATCCTAGGTAGCACCCTAGCTAAAAAAAGGGATTGTTTAGGTCCTCTTATTCAAACCTAGTCCAACATGGGAATAAAATTAGGATATGGGTCACCTATTCTTGGGTTATACCTATAGATAAGTCTATCTTCCTTTTATTTCTATCACCTGTACTAAATATAAACTAGCTTCTTGTTGGGAAAAGGGGAGAGAGATTAATAATAATCTATGAAAGCATATAAAAAAGAGGTGATGCACCAAATTTTTTTATCCTTATACTTTCACAAGATGCATTATAAGACACATTAAATATTGTATAATAACACTTTACTCACTCTTTGATCAGCCCTCACATAAGTATTTCACATAAAGGCATGGACTAGTTATCAACCTAGCATGAGAGGGTAATTGTCCACTTCCAAACTGATGAAAAAACTATATATGCACTTAGAATAACATGTGAGAACTATCAAAACACTACATAAAGGTGAGAAAAATCATACAGAGGAAAGGAAAACATACATTCACTTAACCAAATCAAATAATTCATGAGACATACTTCAGTTCACCTTGTAAATGGAGGAATTTAGTCTTTTATCACATCAAATAGGTGTTATAGTAAAAATCTTGGTAGAGTCTAGTCATTCCATTGACAAGGGATTCTTTTCAATGCTTATAATCCTATATTTATATTATAATGGTATGAGAGAGATAGTATCATGCATAGAAGGATGGATAAGGGAATATAATGACCTAGATTTCTAATCATTCTGGCATTGATGCCATTGTAAAAGATCATAATGCCTAAAATTACTTCTAAAAAATGGCTAAAATAACCATATAAATCCATTTCAATCTATTTTTATCCTAAATTAATGTTCCTTATGATTATAATGACATGATCAAGTCATTTAAAATCCAAACTTTAGGTTCAAAGTAGTTATAACAAATATATCAATCTATTGTGATCTTGTCCTAGTATCAATTGCTCCCTACTAGTTCATTTTGGAATGTAAAAGGGGTCATAATCAACTTCAATACCATATTTCTAATGGCTTATCCACATTGCTATTTTTGGCAATGAATCCTTTGAAATTGACATGTTTACCTCCAAGGCATCCCTTTGCAATATTTTCTCTAGTTTGACCTTGATTGTATTTAGCTTTGACTTTTGATATTGGCCTTTGATCTTGGTCTAGGTTTCTAATAATGTGCCACATATAAGCTCTTAATTCATTCTCAAGATCCTACTGATAGCTCTTTGACTCCTTGACCTCATGTGTATAATTGATATTTCTTTGTATGAGTGAATGTGAGCCATAAATATTCTACCAATTTAACATGATTAAGACACCTATCATCCACACATTTTTTCTTAATATCCACTAAACTTTTGACCCATTACTTTTCATTAGATCTTCTTTATATGATGGATCATTCACCATCAATTAGCTTAGGCCCACTATTTATGTTAGTCACTATGCATTGTTATATATGTATAAGGATACTTGAGATCTTTCCACTTGTTAGCTTCATGCTTATGCTGACCTTTTGACTTGATAATAATTTTTTATCTTTAATCACATGATTAAAGGTATACCATAGATATATTTGGGCCCATTGACATCGTTGATCATCTACTTGCCATTGGATCTTGACTTGAGCTCCCACTATCTTGACACTTGTTAGCTCCACTTTAAACCTTGGAACATTTGAATTTAAATATTTATTTACTATAACTTTAACTTGACATCCTTACGAACATCTCATTTTTCAAGTCTAACTTTGAATCTTTATATCTTGAGATAGAAAACACATCAAGATATTAAATTTGTAGAGGATGATCTAGGCATGAAAAACTTCATATCCATGTATTCATTTTGATATTTTTGACTTCCCAAGTGCCTATATTAGATGTGCAAACATACTAGTATGTTTGTCTTTATGTGATGTGTTTGTGACACTCTAGCTCCTTAAGATCACCAAATTCACACTTTAAGCTTACTTAAAGTAGATTAAAAATGATAAGTGATCTTCTCCTAAATTCTATCTACTCCTTCAACCATTGGATCACTTTTTAATTAGGACCCTTCTCAAATTTTTATCTTAGATTAGGAAAATTTTGGTATGTAAGACAAATTTGGCCAACAAAACACACTACCAAATGCTTATGAGGTGGTAATTAGAGTAGAGAATTGTCTAATACAAGCTAGTAAGCTCATACCTAGTCCACTAATGCCTTTGTTTCTTTAGATTCAACCACCTCTTATTTTTATCCCTCCCCTTATTTTCATTCATTTTATGCCAACAATTGTTACTATACCTACACCAAAGCAAAAAAAATCTTCCACTAGTCAATCTAGTGACTCCCAAGAACATAAAAACTTTTGAGAGCTTAAGTTCATGTTTTAATCCTTGGGAAATGAATTGGTGAATGTGAATAGGTAGCAAGCCCAATTCAATATACTTTATCAAGCTACATATCGGCCTTAGTAACAGTCTTATCAAGCAAATAGGCCACCCTAAAAAGGAAATTTCTAAAGATAAGGCCAATAATAAGGCCAAGGTCAGGGGCAACCTAACTATGATAGGAAAAACAATTATAATACAAATTCTAAAATTACCTCTAATACTTTAGTTACTACTCAAAATAACATCACTCAAGAAGTTGAGGTTACCATGCGTTGGAATTAATCTTTTGGTCAATCCATTATCCCAAATAGTGAGTTTAATCAGGCTTTCAATGAGCAATGGAATCAGGGTGATAGTTATGGGTAAAATAAAGGTCTTATGGAAACTATAAGAGAATCAATAAGGCTAAGGGTTTAGTGAAGGACCAAACTAGTTGGGTGTTATAATGGTTAATTATGAGAAAGAAGAGTGTTATGTACTTAATCAATAGGCTAGTTCTAGCCAATCATACATTCTGGTGGCATCTAACACAAGGTTCAAGATAAGGAACATAAATTATATCTAGGAAGTATTCAAAGAGTATCCTACCATTACTCCTTCACTATCAAAGCTAAATTAACCTATAGCTTCTCCAAATGTTCTAATTACTCTAAAGAATTAGATTTAAGGGAATGCCTTTGTACCATAAAACTTACAATTTTAATTTATAGTTGTGGCTCCCAAAGCACAACCAAAGGTTGGTGGATTTCCCAAAAATGTTGTGGAACAAATTAACAATTCCAATGTGAGTGTTCCAATGTGGGACATGCTTTATATGCTTGGTCAGGTGGGTATCCTTCAAGAGAGTTTGTCAAAGATCAATGTTTTAGACAAGACACCAAGTAAAGAAAATTTAGTTCTCACTAATGCAATTAAAGTACATAATAAAGGTAAATCAAATAAGGTGGTCAAAACTCATCCTTTATACATTTTTATAATCATTGGTGAATCCTTAGTTCATAATTTCATGGTAGACAGTAGACAAAGTACTTTAATGATGCCAAAATCAATAGAAAATCAATTTGGTTTGAAGTATGAACCCCAATATAAGAGAGTTTTGTATCTTTATGTATCTTCTACCAAACCAACTAGCATCATCAAATATCTCAACTTCACCCTACATGCCTATCTAGCATTTTGATGGCTTAGGATGTGTTGATTTTAGATGTGCCTCCTCATTTTGCTCTATGATTTTCTAGAGACCTCATAGAAAACATTGGGGGATATATAGATATAAATTGGTCTTACATGGATTTTAGGACAAGGTATGGGACCAAGGTGTCTATCAAAGCTAAGCCTATTACATAATTTCACATAGAACCTTACAGGCCAGATAGCTCAAACATCAACTACACCATCCTAGATGAAGAGGAATACTTTGTTAGTCAAGGACTAACAACTCATCCTAAGGAGATAATTGATATGTTATTAGATGAAATATGGAGTGAAAATTAGTTAATTAACCCTTTTAAATGTATTAAATAAAGAGATGTGGGAATATTCTACTTGCATGAGGATATTGAATCTATACCATCCCTCACTAGGCCACAAGAAGATGCTAGTGGTTTATGGAAACTATTCTTTGATGGTTCAAGGATAAAACATGGGTTAGGTGTAGGTGAAATGTTAGTATCTCCATCTAATTATAAATAATTATCTTCTTATATATTCCATGTTTAACTTACAATGTAGCTAAGTATGAGGTCTTTATCCATAGCCTTTAGTGGGATAATAAGAGAGGAATTAAGTAGTTGCAAGTATATGAAGATAGTGAGTTGATAATACATCAGGTCAAAGGCCTAATCATCATAAAGAATGCCTTGATGAGATAATACAAACATATATTGTGGCATATATTTTATGAATTTGAATCTTTCAACATCCAAGCAGTGCCAAGGAACCAAATCTTCATGTTGATTGGTTGGCATATATGGAATCTCAATTTGACCTCCCAAATAAATTGAAAAGGTCCAAAGTGAAGCCACATGTTAAAGTGGTAGTAAGACCATTAGTGTCATTTTATTAAGCTCATTGGAATGTATTTGATATTGATCAATAGATTATTTTCTTCTTGTATTAGGAGGTAGAGTTTTCCTCATTGAACCAAGATAAATTTCAACATCGATATTAAGATCAAATTATTCAGCTGAGGTCTAATAAACTTCATAAAGTCTTGGTAACCCTTGAAGGCCTTTTCCATGAAGGATACCATATGAGGAGAGACAAGGTAGTGATGTCAATTAATAAGGATAAATATGAAAGATTTTTTATCCTCAAATACAAACTTCTCAAGCTTGGAAATGTTAGCACTAGGATTGAAAGGCATAATTTCATTGATCTTTGTAAAGAATATGCTGACATCTTTGCTTGGGAATATAGTGACCTGAGAGGTTTTGATCCCAAGATATCCCAACACACTATATAATTGTAGAATAATATCAATCATAATAGGTATAAGAAAAGTCCTATAAACCCAAAGATTGAAGAGCTAATGAGGAAAAAATTGACTAAATTTATTGAATCCAATATCATCTTTCCCATCAAGCACTATTCATGGGTAACCAACCTAGTGCCTATAAGGAAGAAGAATTGGGAGATCATATTGTGTGTTAACTATAGGGACATAAATAGGGTATTTTAAAAATATCATTACCCCTTACCATACATGGTTCAACTCTTTCAAATAGTTTTTGGTTTAGAATGCTTCTCTCTTTTGGATAGATATTTAGGATACAACCAAGTGATACTAAGAGAAGATCAATACAAGACTACCTTCACCACAAAGTGGGGCACATATGCTTATCATAACATCCATTTTGGCTTCTTAAATTCTATATCTAACTTTCAAAGAGTAATGGACATGGTTTTCTAAGGCTTGCTAGATCAGATGGTACTTCTCTACTTGGATGGCATCATAGTTTTCTCCAAGAGGGATAATTTTGTAAGGGGGTCCTAAAAGACCCCAAATTTGTTTTAATTTTGTCTTAAGTTAGCCTAATATATTTATAATAGGTGTTATAGGTCCTATTAATAATATATGTAGAGTCTAGATGGTCTTAAGGTACATAGAATTTAAATTCTACTATTTCCTCCTAAAACCTCTTTTTGAAATTTTGAATCTTATTAGGCCATTTATGAAGAATTTCATCTAGTTTTGAATGTGGAAATATGTATCAAATATGTATAAGTTTTTTTAATTTTAATAGGTCCATAAATGTTTTATTGAATCCATTTTCATGGTTCTAGACACTTTGTATTATGTGAAAATCAAGAAAATGTAATGTAACCAAGAGACCTCCATGTAGGAAAAGGAATCAAGAATTAGTTATGTATCCTTTTTAGGAGTGTAGGATTTAGTTTTGGATAAAATATATTGAATATAAATTCTAAGGGGATAATTAAAAGGGGGAAAAAATTGCATGAATAATTTTGGTGTGTTTTGTAATCTCTACTGGTTAAATAAATGAAGACAAACCTTGTTTTGAGGTATTTGGTGCTGACTATATGTATATTATTGATGAACAATGGAATTGAAATTTTTTTATAGTGTTTTTATGGGATATTTCATGTTTTCATGAATTAATAATTGAAGGAATTCAAAAGATAAGGTCCCTGTTCTTAAAGGAGAGTTTATAGACCCTGTTTAGGAATCTATTTGATGTTCTTGTCTAGACTATATTTTATAATATAGATAATTAAATGGATTTTGATGATGGATATTGACCATATTTAAGTAATTATTAATGTTTATTGAAATTATAAAATAAATTAATGATATTTATTAATTTTTTATTCAAATATATTAACAAACAGATCCCTTATTTCTTGGTTAATCTATTATGCAAAGGACTGTGAGTTTGTTTTTTATGAAGGACCAGCTAATGATCCTATCTACATTGTGTTATCATTGTATTCATAGGTTATTTATATTTTATTAATATTTAATACATGAATTAATGAAAATAAGTCTACTTGATACTCAAAAACTAGTTTTAAAACCCTATTCTTGTAGCAGTCATACTTTGTTTGGATTGTGAGTGTTTTCTTTGCAAAGAAGTGGCATTGGAATTGATGATAAGGTGTTTGGTGATGTTTAGGTAATATATTTTAAATTTAATTAATATTTTTTAAATCTTATGTTCATTTTCAAAGTGTGTTGTTCATTCTTGAAATAATATAGACTGTGTATTCTCATTCTCTTGATACAGTCAAGCACTTTTTGATGTGGAAACATATAATAGAGGGTTGTAAAGTGAGAAAAAAATCTTGGATAAGTTTATCCAAGTATATATATACATTTTAAACCTAATTTGTTTTTTTTAAACCCATGATACGTTGGTAATTATTTTTTGTTTACTCTCGGTTGAGATAGAGCCCTCAAAAACCCTAGATTAGGGTTTCTTACATATCTAAACATTAAACCATAAAAAAATTCAAAAAAATTGTAATAGGACTATTTGAAGATTATATAACTGATTTTCATGGTTTTAAATGTGTACATACTTTTTTTTATGGAATTTTGGTGACTATTTTGTGTTTTGGCTTAAAGAGGCCTAATTAGATAGGGCTAGTAACTATAAAGCAGGGGTAAAAAGGGAGTTAAAATATAAAATTTTATACACAAGTTTATTTTTTTATGGGAAAAAAGATTAAATTTTTTTATTTCCTTACCTAATTTAAATTTATCCATAAAAAGGATTTTTATCCAAATAGTGCTACAAGGATTGTGAGAGAATAGGCAGAGTTATGAAGAAGGATGAGTTGAGACTTGAAGTGTTGGAAGAAGTTGTTGATTAGGAAGAGAGGGTTAATAATACATAGATAAACAAGATAAATATTATGGAAACCAAAAAACCATTAGGTGAACTTATAACCATTTCCTAAATATTGAACCTAAGAAGCTATTGTCAAAAGAGAGAATAGTGAAATAAAGGCATAGAGGGAGAGTTTTGGTGTATGCTCTACATCATTTTGGTATCAAAGTATTAAAATATTATTTTTGGATTGTGATTTAAATCATGTTGTTTTTAATTTAATTGTAGGACAAGGAACCAAGAGTAGTGTTCTATAGAGAGAGTTAGTAGAGATGAAGATTTGGTCTAGCATGTGGTCGACCAAGTAACATAGTTGATTGCCCCATTGGTCATGAATATGGATTCCATTTAAGATGATCTAAAATAAAGAGTATAAGGAGTATTAAAAGAGAAATAAGAAGAATAAATAAGTCATCAAGGTCAAGTATTACCTTTGTAGACAAGGGTGAATGAAAGAGGAAATGGAGAGGCAGTTCAAGAGAGACCATAAGTTTATAAGGCAACAATTCAAAAGGTATGGGAGTAAAACACCATGCAAGGGATATTAGACCATTAATATGAATAATATTGAGAAGATATGAATTTCATATGAGACTTGGACCAAGATAAAATTTTCAAAGATAATGTTGGTATTGTTATAGAGAGGGACATAGGGAAATAGAGTGTCCAATTAATATGAGTAGAAGTATGCAATAGTAGAGTATAAGAGAATAGAATGAGGAAATTAGGAAATTAATAAATGAGTCCTTACTCATGAGGAGAATATTATTATAGTAAATAAAATAATTCAAAGAACCATCCCAAATAAGGAGCTTATTCAAAAGTAGGTACAAATCAAAAGGTATGGTTTGTAATTTAGTGATTGATGGAGGAAGCACTAATAACATTGTGTCTCTAAATATGGTGCAAAAGTTGGGCTTGAAAAAGATTCCACATCCATAACCTTACAAGGTTTTATGGGTACATTAAATTAATCTAATCCTAATAAGTGAGAAAAGTTGAGTTGAATTCCATATAGGAGGATATAGAGATAAAGTCTTGTTTGATATTATGCCCATAGACATTTGTCATTTGTTGTTAGGGAGACCTTGGTAGTTTGGTAGGAATTTTATTCATGATAGACAAGCCAACACATATAATTTCAAGAAACATGGAGAGCTACACATACTTATTCATTAAAGGGTGAAGAAGAAAGAAGAGATGAGAGCGTAATGATTATGTCGACAAGGAACTATTGAATTAAAGCCATGAAAATATTGGGTTTGGTCGAATCACCAAAGGAAGAGAAAAAGGTAATTTTTCTTGAGTTGATTAATATGAAGAGTTTTGAGTCCACAAAGATGGACATGAGGGATAATAAACAAGAATGTAAGGTGATAGTAAGTAGTTTTCAAAGAGAAGAAGATATAACACCCAAGATAGTGCTTAAGCAAGAGTAAAGCCAAAACAAGAATGGAATCCAAGCCTTTGAGATAGAATATAGTATAATGGTGATATATATTATAGCTAAGATGGATGAGTAGTGGTTTGGGATTGACAAAAAATAAGCTAAGGGGTTAGAGATTTAATTCTACAAGGAGGAATCCCAAGAGAAATCCATGAAGGATCCAAATTTTGTTTCCAACATGTTGTTTTATGGTGAAAGTATAGGTAAGAATCAAGCAAACACTAACCAAAGTTTGGAAAGTCCTTAACAAGAAAGGAAAGTTAGTGAGTTGGGTAATATGCAGTAGGACCATGAAGAAAAATCAAGTAGCTTCCAAGGTAAACATGAAAGAGTGAAAAATCCAAGAGATGATATATTTAAAGTGAGAATTCAGACCTTACATATGAAGGAGATAGAGATAAATCATAATGGAGGTGTAAAATATCAAACCAAGAGTTTACATAAGTATGAGGCATGCAATGGCTAAGAATATGTTGTATATGAAATGTAATGGAAATCACAAGAAGAATGGATGAATAAGGAATATTAAATAATTGAAGAATTAGTTGAACATGGAGATAAAGAGAATATGAATCAATTTTCAAAGGATTAAGAGTGGGATAGACCTGCAAAGCAAAGAGAATAAAATATCAACTATGGTTTACTTAACAATGTTGTTTCATGTGCAGGTATGTTATTTAAGAAGATTAACCAAACAAAGCCTAATTTTGGGGCCTAAGAACATATTCACATCTATGAGAAGTAGGTATATGTAGATACCTTCATAAGGAGGACCATTATAGTCAAACAGGAGCATACACCAAGTGCATCACCAAACACCTATGGCAACATTTCATTTCAACTTGGTAGTATGATGTAGGGGCATCCTAAAGGATCCCAAAGTTGTTTTAATTTTTTATTGAGTTATTCTAATAATTTTCTCATACGTGTTATAGGTCCTAATAAGACCATATGTGGGGTATAGATGGTTTTAAGGTACATAGAGTTTAAATTCTAGTGTTTCTCACCAAAACCTATTTTTGAAATTTTGAATCTTGTTAGGCCATTTGTGAAGAATTTCATCTAGTTGTGAAAGTGGAAAGATGTATAAAATATTTATAATGGTATTGGAATTTTAATAGGCCCATAAAGGTGTTCTTTAATCCATTTTCATGGTTCTAGACACTTTGTATTATGTGAAAATCAAGAAAATGTAATATAACTAAGAGACCCCATGTAAGAAAAAGAATCAATAATCAGTTATGTATCCTTTTTAGGAGTATAGGAGTTAGTTTTAGATAAAATATATTTAATTTCCATTATAATTGGATGATTAAAATGGGGTATAAACTTTCTATGAATAATTTTGGTGTGTTTTGTAATCTTTGTTGGTTAAATAAATGAAGATAGACCATACTTTGAGGTCTTTGATGCTAAATGCATGTATATTATTGATGAAAAGAATGGAATTGAAATTTTTTTATAGTTTTTTTATGGGATATTTAATTTTTTAATTATAATACTTGAATTAATTCAAAATATAAGGTCCCTATTCTTGAAGGAGAGTTTACATGCCCTGTTTAGGAATATGTCTGATGTTCTTATCCAGACTGTATTTTATAATATAGATAATAAAATGGAGTTTAATGATGGATATACACCATATTTAAGAAAATAAAAATGTATATTTCACTTATAAAATCAAGGAATGATAGTTATTCATTTGGTGTTTAGATATATTAACAAATAGATCCCTATTTCCTGGTTCATCCATTATGTAAAAGACTGTGAGTTTTGTTTTTTTATGAAAGAATAGTTAATGATTCTATTTTAATTATGTTCTCAATGTATTAATATTTTATTAATATTATATACATGAATTAATTACAATAAGTCTTCTTGATACTCAAAAACTAGTCTAAAAACCTTGTTCTTATAGTAATTGTAGTTTGTTTGGACTGTGAGTGTTTTCTTTCTAAAGAAGTGACCTTGAAATTGATGATAAGGTGTTTGGGGACATTGAGGTAAGTTATTTTAATGTGAATAAATAGTATTTGAATATTTTTTTCATTTTCAATGTGTGTTGTTCATTCTTGAAAGAATACATACTATATATTATCATTCTCTTGATATAGTCAAGCACTTTTTGACATGGAAACATATGACAAAGGGTTAGAAAATTAGAAAAAATGATTTGATAGGTTGATATAGGTCTAGATATAAATTTTAAACCTAATTTTTTCTTTTAATACCCTTTAGATTTTGGCAATTATTTTTTATTTACTCTCGACTGAGACAAAGCCCTCAAAAACCTTAGATTAGGGTTTCTTGCATATCTAAAGATTGAAACATATAAAATTTCCAAAAAATTGTAATATAACTATTTTAAGGATTCCCTAAATTATTTTCATTGTTGGAAGTGTGTATATACTCATTGGTATGGACTTTTGGTGATTGTTTTATGTTTTGGCTTAAAGAGGCCTAATTGGACAAGCCTAGTAATAAAAAAGCAGGGCTAAAAAGGGAATTAGACTATAAAATTTTGTACATAGGTGTATTTTGTCAGGGGAAACAAGATTAAATTTTTTTATTTCCTTACCTAATTAAACTTTATTTGTATAAATTATTTTGAGCCAAATAGGGCTACAAGGATTGTGATAGAATAGATAGTGTCATGAAGATGGATGAGTTGAGACTTGAAGTGTTGGAAGAAGTTTTTGATTAGGAAGAGAGGGTTAAAAATACATAGATAAAAAATATAAATATTATGGAAATCACAAAACCATCATGTGAAACTATAATCATTAGATGAATATTGAACCTAATAAGCTATTATCAAAAGAGATAATAGTGAAATAAAGGCATAAAGGGAGAGTTTTGGTGTATGCTCTATATCAGCTAGTGAGTATTTGGACAACCTAAGGTTGATCTTTGAGAGTTGTAGAAAATATGGGATTTCATTAAATCCTAATAAATGTGTATTTATTTTTCATGAAGGTAAACTATGAGGACATATTGTCTCAAAAAATGGATTAGCCATTGACCTTGATATAATAAGCATTATCTTGGCATTATCATTACCCAAGTAGAAGAAAGGACTTAAAAGTTTCCTTGGGAATATAAACTTTGTAAGGAGTTTTATACATAGTTTTTAAAGTTTAGTCAAACCCATCACTACCATGTTGAAGAAGAACCAAGTGTTCACTTGGTCAAATAAAGGTAAAGTAACATTTGAGTACAGAATAGGCCATTGGCCAAACACCCTCACTAATGAATCCTAAATTTTCAAGGGATTTCATATTATACACCTTTTCCAATGTCGATAATATATCAACTATGATGACGCAAAATAATGGTGAAGGACTTGATCAACCAATTGCATTTTTCAATCAAGGGATGGAAAGTATGAGGTAAGGTATACTTTTGTATAAAATCAAGTTCCTACAGCTTTGAGAAGCCTCAAAAAGTTTAGACCAATTCTCTCTAATAGTTGGATTTATCTTATGGTGTCTCATCCTAGAGTGAGGGACTTCCTTCTTAACAAGGAATTGAATGAGAAGAGAGCTAGTTGGATTACCAGGGTCATGGAGTATGATGTGGATATCAAGGTCACTAAGATAATGAGAGGTAAAGGCTTATGTGAGTATATGGTTGATGATATTTATGAAGGAAAGGAAATTGTATTAGTGACATAAGATAACTCACAAATAGATGCACCTCCACCTCACACTAGTTTGCTCCAAGATATGACACATTTCTTGGTTATAGGTGAGTTCCATAAGGTATGGATAGGGAAAAGAGAAGGTATTTTAGAATTTATTCCATACCATATGCATTGGTTGATAGGGTATTATTTATAAAATAGATCAATATAGAATTCTTAAAGTGCATATATGATGACCAAGTGATAATGCTCTTGTACTAATTCCATAATAGGCATATAGGAGGCCATTTTATCCTAAGGACTACAAAAATAAGAGTGATGAGAATTGGTTATTATTGGCCCAACCTCTTTAAGGATGCTCATGCATGGGTCAGAAAATGTCAAAAATGTTCTCTCTTTATAAGAAAACAAAGGTTGGTATCACTTCTTCTCAACCCAATTCAAGTGGAGAAGCCATTCATACAGTGGGGTTTGGAATTCATAGGAATGATCAATCCACCTTTGAATAAAGGACACAAATGGGTCCTCACTAATACTAACTAATTCACTAGGTGGGTGGAAGAAATTGCCCTTAAATAAGCCAATTAAATGGTAATTTTGGACTTCTATGCTAGCATAATAGTAAGGTTTGGTGCACCGACAACAATAATTTTAGACAATGCCTTAGCATTTGTTGGCATGAAGATAAGTGAATGGGCTCTTCAGTTGGGCATCTATCTGAATACATCCTCAAATTACTATCCCCAATCTAATGCACTTATGAATTCAAAAAACAATAACTTGATAAGGATTATCAAGAGGAATATGAAAGAGAACCAGAGAGGGTGGCACACAAAGTTAAGGACAACTTTATTGGCTAATAGAGTGACTCCCAAAATCTCCATTAAAAATTCACCATTTGTCCTTATATATGGGAGGGAAGCCAAATTTCCCATATCTCTTGAGTTACCTAATTTGTAATTATCCCATAAACTAGAATTGATAGAGAGTGAGCTTATGAGTGTGAGGATGATAGAGCTTATGGAACTTGAAGAAACTAGGGACCTTGTAATGAAGACACTAGAGTCATATTAAGCTCAAGTCAAAAAATCCTTTAACAAGAGAGTCATAGAAAGGGACATAAAATAAGGGGATCTATTCCTCAAGTGGGATTAAAAAAATTCCAAGATAGGAAACCATACCAAGTTTGATAGCTTATGGAGTGGCCTTTATTTTATTCATGAATGCAAACAACATACTACTTTTCAGCTTTCCCAACTAGATGGAGAGGTATTACCCATCCCAGTCAATGAAATTCATTTAAAGCCTTTATATTATAATATTTTTAAGCATTATATATATTATATTATATTTTCATATTTTCCTTTAAGTTCCTTATTCACATTTCTTTTCAATTATGTGTTTCCCTTCCATAAGTGATTTGGGCACAATGTTTGTTTTGTTCTTATTTTCTTTTTTAATTAAAGAGGTGAATTTCCAAAAAGAGACAACCTTGTATCATTTTCATGATCATCTAGGAAGGAAAGACTTGATACTCCATTTCCAATGGATAGGCTAAGGAAACTAATATATTTCATAGCATGCATGAAATCTTAAGATGATGCTAGAAATGTTGGCCAATTTTGGCCTACATACAAAAGTTTGCTTGGATGGATCAATATTCTAGAGAGGTCCTAGAATGAAGTGAGTGCTTGAGTAAATTTCTTGTGGGTTAAGTAATATAATGGTAGAAGATGAAGGCCACATGTCACTTGCAAGATTTTGAAACACTTCAATCAAGTCTTAAGGTGAATTTACTGAAGTAAGTATCGAAATAGGTCTAGAATTGAAATTAAAAGGATCCAAATGGTTTCCATGGTGCTCATGTCATTTAGGGATCATGAAGAAGGTTTGATCAAAGTCTCATTGTCTCATCAGAGCTTTGAAGGGAGAAATATGACTTGCACCAGCCTAGAGGAGCCTAACCATCATAACACGACATGTAGAAAGGAATAGGTCAGTCTAGTTGTGCCTTTAATAAATGTACTTAGGAGGCTTCTCAAGTCCAAAGGATCACATGGAGATAATTTATTTCATGCCAATAATGTACCCTACTAATTTGGTATCTTGATGAGTTTTTTATCTCAAGATATAAGCCATCAAATATGGTTTAGTAGTGAGAGACATGCCTAGGGACATCAAATAAAATCCATAAGAAGTAACCATTTGAATTTAAAAATCTTCAAAGGATCTTGAGACTAAACATAGTGCTACCAAGTCTCAAAATCTCACTTGATTAGATCATAAATCAATGGTACACAAATTATGGCTCGAGTCAGTGGGAGCAATAAGATCAACAACATGAGTTCAATCATGTAAATCAAGATCAATGAAAATAATAAGTTTAACAAGTCAGAGGATCATGATATTGAATGTGGGGATGATAAGTGGCATAATAATGCTGAATTATAGTATCAATGGTGCATGTTTGATCAATTATATCAAGATCGATGATGCATGTTAAACCTTGTAGAAACTATCAATGGTGCACATGAGGTCAAAAGGTTAATGAGATAGATTTCATGTGAGGCCACCATGTGGTCCAGGAGTGTTAACTAGATGGAGATATAATAGTAATATCTATAGATTGAATGTGGGGTTTCTAAGTGTTTATTTTTGGGACATTTGAGTCAAATATTGATAGAGTAAATTCAATCAAGTTCTAATAGATGAAAGATGGTGGCACGTGTCCAAATTTGAGATGGTCATAGTTTTCAATATGATAAATAGTGTGGTGAGGATTCCACATAGGAAAACACATTAGATTAGAACATTTTTTGAAACTAGATAAGCAAATACATAAAGTTGAGATCTAGATGTAATCTTGGTCAAACAAAAACAAATATTTTAAGTCTGAGGGCTACCATTAAAGCTCAATTTAGACCTCTGATTTGAAAATTTAGAACCCACAAGACTTGCTTTTTGACATTACAATATTGTTTCATAATTATGTTCATTATTCTTAGAGGTGGATCTATGTGTATAATGAGATCTTGGCTTCTATGATTATCAGAGGCTAAATAGGTCTATTTAGACCTAATAGAGATCAAGAATGAAGCTATGAAACTTCTTGAATATTCATTAAGATCATGACTACATGAAAACTAATAAATGGGATTGGTTTTCATCTAGAGTAGACCTAGGTTTAGGGTTTGGAGTAGGGTCAGATATAAATGGATTATGGAGGAGTATTTAATCTTTCAACATAGTCATATCCTTCACAAGTAGGTACCTAAATCCACTTAAAGTAAACATAGTCATGGATCTATCAGGTCCATAGATATGAGAATTTTGTCCTTATAATGAAGTCAAGTAAAAGATGGTGTAGAGTTCCAAGGGATAGATTTGGGGATGAGAAAATATAGTTGTAACATTCAATACATTTTCATAGGGATTTAAATATTTTCCTTCCTAATTAATCATGACTCATCATCCTTAAGAAATTCATCTTGTAGTATGTTTCTCATCCAATGAGAGAGATTAAAGACTATTAAAGATAATGAAGGTTAATTTTTCAATGAAGGTTTAGTCCTAAATTGATAAAATATGGTTGAGCATTGATGGGTGGTGATAGTTCATTAATGGATTTTTGATGGTGTACTCTTTCTCTCTCCCTCCCTTTTCTCCTCTATCTTCCACTTCTTTCCCATTGTACTATCTCTCAATTTGGGACACTCATTACACTCTCTTAATTTTGGAATAGAAATATATACTCATTAAAACTCTTGAAGAGTAGGAGACCCTCATTTGATAAGGATAAACCCTATCAAAATATGTAAGAACTACCTCTTGATGCAATAATATGATGTTTACTTATCTCTTGCCTTTAACTAGCATTTAGTAAGCTTGTGCATGATGGCTTTATGAAGGATATTCTTCCATATCCATTGTCCTTCTTCCTTACATATTTTTAGGTATTTCCAATATATTTGTAGGTCTGATCTTGTGTTCTTTCAACCATTAATGGATGCTTGTGTAAATCTTAGAATTCCTCTTTACTTCCTTGATTGCTTGGTAAGCCTAGTTCATGAAATACTTATGCAATTAACTAGTTTGTGAGATTGTGTGAGAAAATATTATCTTATGTTGATCTAGTGTTGGTTTCAATATTATGTGAGTGTCTCATTTAAATTTTTTACATCACCCTTTTATCTCTCTTAGTTCCCAATTCTCCCTTTCTAACCCTTTTCCAAGCAGAAGCATTAGTCTAAGTGATTCGTCAAGAGGAAGCTGACCTTCTCCTTAGGTTCAACCTCACCATAAGATACCCATAACCTAAGGTTATTCCCATTATGTATTTTAGTTGGAAAGAGACTAAATAACCCTCTATAAGGGTGGAAACTAATGTTACAATAGGGCTCATGACAACTAGATCACTATCAGGTCATCTTCTAACCATTACCCTTAGTGAAATGGACTAGAAGAATCAATGAATAAAAACCTAATAGATGTAGTTAAGAAATAGGTTATGGATAAGCCTAGGTACTAACACAATCTATTAAATTATTCATTTTGGTTAAATCAAATGAGATACAATTAGGCCCTTAAATCTTCACCTTATCTATTAGTGTATAGATGCAGGCTAGTATTCCCAATCATGTTAAAACTATTAACCTATCAATTCATGTAAGATTACATAGAACCCAATGATAAAGTAGTGTCTTGACTACTTGACATAATATAAATAGAATATTCAAGGATTGAAACCTTACATACCTTCATCAAATACCAAGATTTAGTCAAGAAGAGGTTTGATCAAAGAGTAAAGGTAAAGGAATATAGGATCTCAAATATGGTCCTTATTTTGGATAAAGACCATGAAAAGAAAGGACATCATGATAAAGTTTTACCACTATGAATTAGACCATATCATATTTTAGATATCTTAGGCAATAATGCATTCCATATAAAGGAGCTGTAGGGAAATGAAATCATGTATCCAATCAATGGATAGTTTTTTAAGAACTACTCCATGGTTTTACCATATGAAGGTATCCCCAACTAATGAAAGAGCAAGGTAGATGTAGGATTAGGATAGATTTATTGATTTCTTAGGATAGATTTCTAGCTTTCCTAGTATAGGTTTCCTACTTTATTAGATTATTTGTGTTGCTTTCTTAGTTTAGTTTCTATCTTTCCTAAGTTTTGTTTTGTTTTGGTGTAACCAAGCTAAAAATCAAACCAATTGAGCCCTTATCTCACACTTAAATAGATGTGTAGAAAAAGGGTAAAATTGAAATAGAATCATAACTTGGGACCTATTCCCAAATTAGGTATATTTTTGAGTTTAGAGTTTTCAGGATGTAGGTATGTAATCATGAACCATTATGGATTGTGTCATAATTAAATACTTTTACCAGGTATGTGCAAGTTTATCTCAAATAATTCATATGAATTTAGAAATTTTTATTATTTGATTATATCAAGAACATTTATTACATTAAATACTTTTTGAAAGTGATAATTCTTGGTATATATGTAACTGTAAGGGATGTTCTGATAATGATTTGTTTTATAACTATACTAGCTCACTGGGGTTCCAGATCTCCTCTTTCCATTCAAATATAATAAATAGAAAATAATAAAATAACCATTGATTTAAAAATAGTAATATATAAATCTAAGAGAATTTCTAAAGAAAATAAAAAAGGCTCACATGATGAAATAAGGTCAATGTACCA
The DNA here is from genome assembly GCA_037957365.1 of Torreya grandis. Lineage (NCBI taxonomy): Eukaryota > Viridiplantae > Streptophyta > Pinopsida > Cupressales > Taxaceae > Torreya > Torreya grandis. The sequence goes on along the minus strand of JARHVA010000783.1, from coordinate 3,436,315 downwards.
TGTGATTTAACAATTTTGGGAATATTGGGGTTTTATTCCTAATTTAGTTAAAGGGTCTAGATTGATAAATCAATAAATAATATGTAATAAATAAGCTAATATTTTTTTAAATTTATTTGTAATTAGATATTTTATAAAAACATTAATAAGAGGGAGAAAATAAGACAGCTTAAACTATGATAGTCTGACTGAGACAAGGTCTGATATTCACTATGCAAAACTGAGACACTGTCACAAATAGGATTTTAGATTTCATTTTCTAATTGGATAGGAGCATTAAAAGTGAATAGGAGTGGCACTAGTGATATATTCATTGTCTAACACTATTGTCCTAAATATCTAAGCTTTCTTGATTTTGTTTAGTAGGTTTGTATGACACTGTCTCTGAATTTGCAAAGCCTCATTATTAGCAGTGCTTCCTATAGAGCTGATTTTATTTGTTTATATGCCTTCAATGTATTTGAATAAAAATTTGATGAATAGGTAAAAATGGGTTAGTGTGTGTAAGATTCACTAGATGTGCTTCACACCCTATGTGTGGGCTTGTTGCCTACATACCAATACTCTAAAGAGGGATCAAGCCATATGTAGTTCTCCCTTTGAAAGTGCTTGATGCAATTACGATATGAGAATGCAAGAAATGCTAAACTATATGTGCTTGGGGTGGCTAGGGACTGGTGTAGAGATTTAGATGTGCTTAAGAGTGTACTAGATGGTTGTATGTAGAGAATAGGGAATATTTCCTAAGTGGTTTCACTTGTATTCTTACTTGATAATATTTTCCAACCCTTTCCAAATGATCTTTGAATGGGATTTTATAGGGATCTATTATTCATGGATTGAATTTGCTCATGTTAGGATAACAAGGAGAAGGATGGGGAATTGATATAAATTGACCATTATGGCCAAAAATGAGCTTAGACAATAGTGCTAAAATCATATAGGAGTGGCATTACTACTATTGTCCTAGTGTGGTGCTATTGTCCTAGGTAAATGGGACCTAAGGGGATGGATTGGTCATGAAAAGAGGGTCCTAGATCAGCTATGATTAGTTCTAAAAGGCTAAAAATGATTAGGAATCAATGAAAACAAGCCTATGAGGGTCATGTGAGCAAAAAAGAGGGACCTATGGGTTAGGTGTCCTTAGCCATGCTCAAGTTACCAATTTTTGCATTTTATATGACTTCATTTCCCCCCTTTTATTTTAGTGATGCAAAAAAGTGAAATACTAGGTTAAAGGAAAATTAAAAAGCATACCTAAACTTACCTACAAGGGTGAAGCCCACGAAGCTATGTGATGTTCGGTGTGCATAAAAAGATCAAAATGTGAAGTGTAAATTTGGAAGTGAAAATAAAGAGTAGATCAGTTCTTACTAGATATGTTATATCTAAAATAAAAATACAAAATCTGGGTAAGAGAGAGAGAGAGGAAGAGAAATGAATGAATATAACTCACTAGGTATGCAAACCAATACAAAACTTGTGATGTTGAGTAATGTTGGATGTGTGATGTACCAAGAATAATATCATGACTTAGTTTGATTCCTCAAAAGTGGCTCAAGAATACAAAAGTTGGCCCTTTGGCTCCATCATCACCCACTAAGTGAAGATAAGTGGTCATGTGTGTGCTGATCAATGTTTAGACTATGTGTCCAATCCTTTTTAATAGGTGTCTCAAGAATATAAAGGCTAGCTAGACCTTTGGCTCCATCATTGCCCTATTACATGAAGTTATTAACTGATATCAATATGAAATGTATGTTGTATGAGATAGATCCTAAATCCCATGAATGTACTAGGATATGAAAATGTTGGCATGGATAGTTGAATGTATTCTAGAAACTAGGCCACTCTTGGCCACTCTGAAAGATGGATATTAGTCTTATATGAAAGCTACTCTAAAACTAAAAATCTAGTTTATGTAGAAGCCACTTGGGAACTTAGGAATGTGGAGGGTAGGCTTATATTAAATCCACTCCAAAATGATGCTAACCACTTGTAGATGGAATAAGGCATGCAACTACTAAGAATGTCTAAATAATGTTGAACTAAGAAAGAAAAGAAGCAAATGTGTTGTGCACATTGCCCCTAATCACTTATGTTTGGAACATGGATTTTGATTTGTAAGTTATAACAACTATTGTATCTAAAACTAGAAGTGAGATCCATCATGTCATGCATGATACCCCCTATATCTAGTTTTTTTGAGTGAAATGTGTACTAAAATTAATAATTCTAAATTAGTCTAGTTGTGTAAATCTGTAGCAGAACCTACTTTTTTACCTACTTCTATAAATTCTAATTTTTTTGTTATTTAGACAATAGCACTAGAAATATATAGTAACACCACTAGCACTATAGTCTAGTCTCAACACTATTGTCCTAGGCCAAATCTGATGACTGTTCTAGATTCTTCATTGTCTACCTAGTTTGTATTAATTGGTTTGATGTCTAGTTTCTATTTTGAGTGTTTTAAAACTAGGTTTTTTGGTTGATAAGAGCTCTGATCTCTGTGACAAAACCCTTGTTTGTTGCCCCCTCTTCTGAGGGTAGGAATGGAGACCCTATAATGACTAACCTCAAAATAAATATCCCTACAAGTGTGTTATGCTACAAAATATATGATATATCAATGATAATCGATAAGATATCTAGAGATATAGCATGGTTTTTATTGAGAGAATGTTAGATTAATAGGGGTATGCCTAGATAGATATAACAATGTAAAATCATGTACAATGTACTAAAATAGAAATAGAAGTGTTAGTTATCAATTGTTAATTGTCATGAAGAGATGGAGCATGATGTCCATCAGGGCTTCCAAGGAGCAAGATAATGCATGATTTGGATCATGGCATTGTAAAAAATTGAAAGAAATCAATCAATAAACACATAAGGCAAGAAGAAAGAAGATTACAAGAGTGGCCAAGGGGCCAAGCAAACAAGGGATATGGGCACATGTCACTCAAACTACAAATCAATCATACAAGGCATGTTTAAATGCCACATACACATATAATTAAAAAAAATCAAGTTGGCATGAAATCCATAATCACATAGAAGAGTACAAGCAAGGGACATTGGAAAATGTCTAAAGGCACACATATGAATAAAATCAAAGGACATTGGCAAATGTCTTAAGGCACATATCAAAAATAAGAAACAACTAGGAATGCAATCACATCAAACTATGCTAAGAAAGAAGATAAAGCATGAAAAGACTAGAACATACAAGCACACCTAACTAATCAAATCAAGAGGGAAAGTATGCAAGACATGTTAGTACAAGACTAGGTATATGATAAGAAATACATAAGTAATATATACTAGTGAGTGTTAATATATTAATCTATGTAAGCTAGTAAATAATGTACATCAACATGATAACTAGAGTGTGTGGTGTAGCAATGATATAACCTATATGGTGTAGTCATGTAGAAGATGCCCCTAGTGGGTATGTATATCGATGTATGTCTCGATGTAAAAGTAGGATAACCCCTCAATGGGTAGAGTGAAGCAATCAAAGAGTTAGATGTCATTACACACACTCAAAAGAGATCAAGTGAAGCATGGTAATGTAGATAAATCAATAAACAATATCATAGAATAGTAGATGTAAGTTTAGCATGGTAGTAGAAATGTAAATCATGGATAATGCATACAATCAAAATATTTTTGATGTTTTTGGATTATTTGAATGTTTTTGTATTTTGAAATATTTGAATTTTTTTGTTTTTTTTTAGTATTTTTAAAATGTTATATTTTTTTTGGATTTTTGAAAAAAAATTATATCCAATCAATAATGATAAGACTATGTACAAGAATAACTGACAAACTATGTACAAGTAAGCAAAAAAAAACTATGGACAATGTATTTTGAAGAATTATGTATAAGGAAATTGAGAAGAAATGATACTAACCAATGAGTCTCAAAGGAGACTCCCTATCCTAGTGTCTTATATCAAGGAGAGGGATCATGCATGATTGTGAAGCATGAAGGAATGGCTATGAATATGACTCTAAATATTTGGATTCATTGCTAGTATCTTGGAAATCATAATAACCTATTTTGTTCCACTCATCATTATCATCTTGATTTTGAACCAATGGAATGCTAGTGTTGACTTTTATTGTATCTTGATATTTTCCTTTGATAAATTTTATTTGTGAATGATTTGCATTAGGATGTTTAATAAATCCCAAACCTTGGTGACAAATATTATCAATTGCTGGAATAAGAGTAGTGATGCCTTGAGCATGCTTACCCAACCCTTGACCTTGATAATCAAACTATTGTAGATATGTTTGACAAAACCCATACTGATTTGAAAGTTGAGCCTCATTTTAGAGAGGTATATTTTCATATTTTTTGTGTTTTACCTATGCTTTTGGTTCTATTTATTTCTCTAATTTTGTATTTTGATCCTTTTGTTGTTCTGAGTTATGCTTTGGTAACTACTTTTGTACTGTTTCTAAATTTGACCTTTTGTGAATGTGTTCTTATGTCACTGTGTATTTCTTGATTGATTTACCTTTTATAGGTTATTCATTAGAAATTATCTATCCTATATGTTTATTTAAATCCAAACATTAATCTATGTGATGCCCATGCATTCTATGATCTATAAAATAATATTTGGATCTTCTCACTGGATGTAGAGGAGGTAGTTTGATCAAGTTTGATTTAATCATTTCCCTTAACACTAATTTTAACTCTTATTTTATCTTTAAATTCTTTTTAATAACTATTTATAGAGTTAATTTGTTGTGATTTTTTGTTTTTATATGTGACATTTCTTGCAACCAATTGACTAGGTGAATGTGCATATATATGATTGACACTAGGGTGCCTCTGAGGCTTTTGTATTATAATCTGATTTTCCAATGTTATGATCTTGTCATGTAATATCTTATTTTTTTTTGTAAATCTTAAATTAACTTGGTTATAATGGTGATTTGAACCCTTAGATTTTCACAAGTTCAAACCCTAGTTGTTTCTGATTGACCATGTAAGCACATATGTTGAAGAGGATTTGAAGAAGCTATAGGTTGAATGCATGCATTAGGAACAATAGTATAGGCTACCTCACCTTTCAGAGGAGTGACAACATTGACAAAGTTAGATCAAAATTATCTATCACCCTCTTGTGGGAGAGGAGGAGAAGGAATTTCTTTCCTGTGCATAAGATATGATATCGAAACTTGACAAGTGGTAGTTAGCTTATGTAAAAACCATGTAGCCAAGGAGTTAGGTATATCTAGGTAGAAACCATGTATATGGGATGAAATAAATATAAGTGGAGTTATAATTTATATGTCAATATGATTATAAATAATATTCCACATGAGAGAGAGAAAATAAGGGATAGAGAGCATGAAATTATGCACTAATGTATAAAAAAATTTACATGTGATATGATATGTCTAATATGTGTGGCAAGATAAACTTGAAAATTTTTCCATATGAGAGATAGACATAAAAGGGTAGAGAGCATGTAATTTTGCATTAATGTATAAAGATATTTGAATTGTAACATAATATTTCTAACATGTCTAGCAAAATAGAGTTGGAAATTATTTTGCATGAGAGAGAGAGAGAGAGAGAGAGTATGCAAAAGAGATATTGAAATCTTGTGCATGTTTAGTTATAAATTTTGTAATATCATCCCTTATTATGAAAATTAAGAATGATGCTTTGCATTAATATATGGCAAACTTCATCGTTCATGTACATGATAGGACCAAGTATGGTCTCCTTATTATTTGTAAGAAATGTACGAAATATTTGGAAATAAGTGAGATCCATTTTTGTTTTGATGTGCAATCTGATTTTAGATGTAAGGTGATACCTCAAGAAGAAATGGGACCTAGTGCATAAAAATAGGGTTTGAAATATTAATATTTTGAGATTTAATATGAAATTTTGAAATTTAAAATGAATTTATGAGTTAGATATATGAGTAAAAAATTAGAAATTTATTGGAAAATTTGTGATTTAACAAGACTTAGTGGATGCAAGTAGGGTTTTCAAAAATAATTTTTTTTGAAAATTACTATTGAATTTTGAATTTTGATGGGATTTTTTTATTTTAATATGCTAGTAAAAATTTAGAAAATTATTGGAAAATTACTAGAAAAATACTGGGATCTAGTATGGGAAACTAGGGTTTGAAAGAAAATTATTTTAAAATTTACTAATAAATTTGAAATGAATTTTTAATTTAAATATTAAATTAAAAATTCATAAATTTATAGGAAAAATTAGTAGGAATTTTACCCTAGGGTTTCTAGGGTTTTTGTATACAAATGAAGTAAGTCGGGTTTACCAAATGATTTAACAGTTTTGGGAATATTAAGGTTTTATTCCTAATTTAGTTAAAGGGTATGGATTGATAAATTAGTAAATAATATGTAATAAATAATCTAATAATTTATGAAATTTATTTGTAATTAGATATTTTCTAAAAATATTAATAAGAGGGAAAAAATAAGACTTAGCTTAAACTGTGCTGATCTGATTGAGATAGGGTCTAATATTCACTATGCAGGCCTAGGACACTATCACAAACAATATTTTGGATTTCATTTTTTTATTGGATATTAGCATCAAAATTGGATAGCATTGCATTGATGCTTTAGTCTTTATCTGGCATTATTATCTTGAGGATCTAAGTTTTTGGGTTTTGTTTGGTAGGTCTGCGTGACACTGTCTCTAAATTTGTGAAGCCTCATTTTCAGTAGTGCTCCCTATAGAGATAATTTTATGAATTTATATGCTTTATATTGACTTGAATAAAACTTTGGAAAATAGGGGGAAATGGGTTAATGTGTGTAATATGCACTAGACGTGCTTCACACCCCATGTGTGGGCATGCTGCCTACATACCAATACTCTAAACATGAATCAAGCCAATGTAGTTCTCACTTTGAAAGTGCTTGGTGAAATTATGATATGATAATTCAATAAATCATAAACTAGATGTGATTGAGGTGGCTTGGGACTAGTGTAAAGATTTAGATGTGCTTAGGACTGTACTAAATGGTTATATGTAGAGAATAGGGAAGATTGCTTAAGTGGTTTCAATTGTATTCTTAATTTCTTGATAATATTTGCCAACCCTTTATAAATGATTTTTGAATGGGATTTTAAAAGGATATATTGGTCATGGATTTAATTTACTTACGTTAGGATGATAAGGATAAGGATGGGGAACCAGAATAAATTGATTGTTGGGGCCAAAAATGAGCTTGGATAGTAGTGCCAAAAGTAGATAGGAGTGGCATTGTTGATATTGTCCTAGTGTGGTGTTATTGTCTTAGTCAAATGGGACCTGGGGGGATGTATTGGTCATGAAAATAGGGTCTTGGCTCAGCTAGGATCAGTCCTAGAAGGTTATAAATGACTAGGAATCAATGAAAACAAGCTTATGAGGGTCATGAGATAAATCAAGAGGGACATATGGTTTGTGTGTCATTATCCATGATCAAGTTACCAATTTTTACATTTTATATGAATATACCATGCATCATGATCAAGAAAATAAAGGAAGAGGAAGAGAGGGAGCCCAAGGTATTTCTATCAGGGCTATGGATGCTTGGATAGTAATAGAGAAATACTTAATCTTCCCTTGATTTTTATGAGATTTAAGATAAACTAGAATGAAACCTACATCTTTATAAATCCTTTTAAAATCTCATCAACAAGGGTTAAATGAACTTCACTTATAGAAAACACATATCAAAGGATAAAAAGGCAAGTATGTTGTGTGAATCTACTTAGGAGTCTCCTCCATATTTTTGATTTTAATATTTTATATGGAATAATTCATATTTGATTTGAGATTACTAACCAAAGTTCTACATTCTCTAATACTCAAGAGTATTCCCCCTATAATTCACCATTTTTTGTAACCAACATCCCCCTTTTCTTCTTGAAGAAATGAGGACCCACTTTTTCAAATTTTGGCCTTGTTTGTTGAGTCTTTCTTCTATATGTTTGTGTAAATTATTGAAAGGGATGTTCCCAAATATTTATACTAAGAATAAATGTGCATTGTATTATGTATTTTGAGGACTAACTCTATTAATGTCTTTTGGGAGTTTTTTTAACTATGTAGGTTTTTTGGGAGTTAGTCTATTCAAATAAATTTATTCAAAAACATATTCATCTAGCATTTTGTTCATGTTTTTTATATAAGGTTTTCTATCTAGAAGATTATTTGGCATTTTTGATCAAGATTTATGCAGAAGACTTAGTTAGCGTTTATGAATTAGACATTTTTTATTGGACTTTTTGGTCTTTTAAATTTTTATTCCAAATAGATTTGGTCTTTAAATTTTTTACAATGGACATTTTATCTAACACAATTATTTCAAAATGGCTTATCTTTATTGGAAATTATATTTTTAGACTCTTTGATTCAGACATTTTTTTTACTGATTTTTGGTGTTCAAGATTTTTGCATCAAACATTTTGTCTGATAGATCATAAGATTTATATACACTTCAAAAAAATTATCTTTGGGCATTTTGTTTGGACATTTTGTCTGGCATAATTTGGTCTTTGGGATTTTTGTTCTAGTTTTTTATAAAGATCAGTCCCAACATAAAACTGATATGTGACTCTCAAATGTTGAAAGCTTATTAACTTAGCTGATAAAATACAAAATACTTCCTAATTAATTTTTAATTCTACCCACCAACTAAAATAAATGAGAGTTTTGAACTATGAAAAAAATACAAAATAGGGAACATTGGGAATTTATAATGCATGAACTAGAATTCAATGTTAAAATCTATATATGTGGCATGTAGCCATTGAAGCCTTCATTGCTTTCAAATAAATGAAATCAAGCTTGACTACTATCTTTCACAACAAAATCCTTAGTTACTTATGAGATTATTGCTAGTGAATTGGTGACTAGAATAAAGGAGAATTGTTCACTGAGCATAGGAGAAGACTATAATCATTTCCAATTCTATGTAATAGCAATGGAATCTTCATTCAAACCATGTAGGGGAGATGTTCCACCATCACCATTTTCTATTAAGGATGAAACATAATTCATGGACATTTTCTTTGACATCACAATTTTTGACAAGTATGTAAATTACTCAAAATTATGGGATGATATTGATTATGTTTACATATTTTCACTAGATGGAAATCTATCTCACTCAAAGTGACCATTAATCAAGGATTTGATAACACTTACAAGATAAGGATTATATTTTGATGTGGCTAAGCTTGAGGTGATGCCATGCAATGACCTCCCTAGAGACTTATTCTTCATAGGAAAATTCACACAAGATGTTTTTTTGCATCATATTGGTAACCTGATGGATGTAACATGCATCATAGGATCAGATTTTCAAATGTATTTGAGATTACCAACACCATATGCTTACTTTGATAATCATAGACTTATCTCATGAAATCAAGACAATTTAATAGAAAAGGTGTTGAATTCATGGCTCCTCCCTAAGTAAACCATTACATTCAAGGGTAAGAATCATAAGAATCCCACTCCTATCAACAAGTTTAGGATGGGAGTGTGGATTGGCATGACATTTCTTAATAGGCTCTACCACATGCCTAGTATCAAATTCCTCAATTTAGACTAGGTATCATTATTACACATGATGCTAACCAGTGATGCCATGTTTACTTTGGGGGGAATTATTATTTTCCATTTGAGAGAGTAGGTTATATATAAGGATAATTGGCCCACTCTAGTGGACCACTTTCACATTATGTTGTATCTTTTAGATGTTGTCATGGGAATGGTATATAAAGTCCTCAGTGAGCTATGGAACTCAGCCACTGACTACATAAAAAATTTAATTTGTGTTCACTTATAGTTTATAAATGTTTATGATTATACTAAGAATATGGTGAGGATTTTTGATGATGTTTATCCTCAAATTTAGAAAGCAATACATGGTTTTCCAATGCCCATGGTCAAAGCAAGCATTATGAAGATGCTATCTTTAAGGGGTGATTATTTTTTATATCCAAATTATACTATTATCATGATTTATGGACATAAGGTTCATCCCCTGTGTCTGCCAAATTATATACTTGACAAATTGGCTAAGTAAAAAGTTTCTTTCCAACTATGGTGGTTCATAGAGGATGACTTGACCAAAAATAAGAAGTGCACATTCTTTGGTCATCATGTGGTTATTAACAGAATGGTTTACATAATGAGGAAACACTTTAGATATGTGGCAAATAAAAGGAAGAGTTGCCATTTTCTCACAGTACCACATAGGGATTGAGATCCTCATGGTGCCATCCAAAAGCATATTCAAAGCCTTAACATCCCCTACCAACACATCCACTATGATTATGATTTTTTATTCATGAATGAATATAATAATTAAGAGGTTTTAGAAAGGTCAAGGGTTTTTATTTTGAAGGATAATTCACTTAAGGGTGATTCAAAAAGAACCTTCAATCACTGTGAATGAATTACATAGTATAATGCCACTCTTTTCAAGGTGGGCACACTTATACTTTTAGAAAGTCCAAGCAAAAAAGTAGTCTAAGGAGCTAGGATATCCATCATAGGGACTCCCTTTCAAGATGAAGGATATTAATAAGGAGATAGGAGTGAGTAAACCTAACCCCAATAGAGATATAGGAGACCCCATTAATCTAAATTCCTCTGATAAGGAAAGGAAAGGACAAAAATAACTAGTTGTTAGTGCAATTCAAATGCTTATAGCTACTCCCTAGGTACAAGATTATACATCTTTATGGGTATCCATAGGTGAAGTAGCTACCTAAATTCAACAAGGATCCTCCTCACATCCTAAGACTACTATTTATTACATAAGAAATCCTAAGAATCCCCCTACATGTAAACCTATAATTGAGAAATCATAAAACTTATCTGTCATAACTTAACAAGCAAAAGTGGAGGAGGAAGAAGAACAAGATTCTAATGAAGAGGTAGAATTAGAAAATTCCAATGCTCTAAGCCTCGAAGGTGACAAGGGATAAGTACCATATATGGAGGACCCCATAAGTACTAAGATTTTAGATACCACTTTCTTGTTCTCTTCTTATGTTTCCACTTTTGGTTCTATATATATTTCATCTATCTTGAAAACTCCTAAGGTGTAAGTTTTTACTTCCACCTCTGATGATTCATTTAACTCCTCTTTCTTACATTTTCCCCTAATCATCCCAAAGGTTAAGAAGGATGCTTCCACTTCTACTCCATCTACCACCACCATTAATCCATCTTCCATTATGTCCATTACTACTATTCCTTTTGTAACTACCATAGTTAGATCATTGAAAATGAAAATGGCATCCAAGAAGGTTGAAATTGCCATGGCCACTCCTCAACTTCATGTCCAATCCACCCAAATCACTCTCCTTATGCCATATACCACTCCATCCCATGAAACCATTATTATAAATATAGGTAAGGGAAAGAAGGGAAAGACAAAAATGATCATAGTCCATCCACTCCCATAATATGGAGGTTTGGATTGGTCTAAGATTATCTAGCCTTCCTTGCTTGACATAATTGTCAAAGCAAAAAATTATTGAGGAGGTTGAAAAAGAGGTTGTGGTTAAAACCACAAAGGATATATACCTTAATCAATTTTAAATTACTCTATGGTCCATAGACTTAAGATTCAAGACCTCTCAAGTGCCAAGCTTGAAAATAACTGAGTTCCCCTTTATTACAACTTTTTTTGACAAACCATTTGAGAGTATTTAAAGGGTGAGGAAGAGGAAGTTATAATATGGTATTGGTAGGGAATTTATTTTTAATAAAATTAAGAGGTATTCTCTTTGACCAAGAGATATAACAAAGAATTGTGGTAATCCCCCTATAATGAAGACTTCAGATCTCTGGTTGAAGTACAAAAGGATGCCATGATGGAAATTTATGAAAGCACAAACATGGATAGATAGGAGTTGGAGGAAGAAATAGAGATATTAAAAGAGAAATAAAAGACTATTCATATACCAACTAGCATTGAATCTGAGGTCTAAGAGGAAACTTCTAAGTGTTATAATTCTTTGGAAGCATTAGAGTTCATGAGGGTTGAATTATCCCCCCATGTTGCTAATACTTACAAATTGTTTAATTCTTTGAAATCTAATGAGAATAAGTTGAATATGTTGATTGTTTATAAAACTAATAAGGCTTATAGCCACTAAGATCTCATGACACCACTAGAGCATCTAACACACTCAACCTATTGGTTATCAGAATGAAAGAGGTTAGGGAATGGGTGACAGTTGTTAGGGCTTTGGTCCCTAAGAATCAAGAGAATGAGGCTCTAATTCTATAAATTCTAGATGATTTGAAATTTTCTAAGGTAAATATGTTATAGGTAAGTTGATCAATAATATTAACTTTGATCAACTCATTTAGGAGGCCATAGACAATTTCAAAAAAAGTTTATAGGGGTTATCATTGGAGGACATGGAGGCCAAATTAAAAATTTTTAGATAGAAAGTGACTAAAGTTGAAATCTTTAAGATAAAATTTTATATGAATAAGGCATAGCATGAAAAACTCCTGGGATAGGTTGACAAAGTACATAGACTAACTCTTTTGAATTTAGACATAATTTAGCAACAACATGATGTTTCACATAAGTGTTGGCTTGAAATATAAGCAAAGAAGAAGCAGTGTCAAGATACCACTTACAATTCAACATCAATAACCATAGTTTCCATATCAACAATGTCAACAATAATGCCAACTAAAGTCCATGTATCCATGAAAATTTTAACACAGCTGTAAAAGGGCCCAGTTTTTGCATGTACATTTTATAGTGTTGTATAGTCTATATTTATAGTTTTCTTATAGTTTGAACCATATTATAAATTTTCCTAATTAATTTTGTACACATGTACATGTTGCATGATTTTTTATAAAGGCTAACTTAGACTATTAACAAATGTAAGATAAATTTATATGGTTTTGACCATAGTTAGAACTTAAGTTCTAGCTATGATATGTAATGAATATTACATGTACTTGGAGGATGAGGGGAACCCTTTGCAAATTCTATTTAAACACTTTTAATCCATGGTTTTTAATTGTTAGAGAATTTTCAATAAATAAGAGTAGAAGAAATTTTGGTTTTCAACGCATGTGTTTATGTATTTTCTTTCCATTATTTGTGTAATTTGGTTTTATTTCTTTGGTTGTATGATTTAATATCTCTTAGTTTGTAATAGTTTTAAATTATTTATTTATTATCTTGATTGATATGTTAGTCTTATATGTGCAAAAAATATTGAAGGATTATTAAATTACATTGATTATTGATAGTTAAGTTGATTGATTCATATTCTTAAGTTTGTATAAGGGTTTTATTTCAATATACTTTTTTATGTGTGTGAAATAGTTATCTCAAATATCTCACTAATCTTGAGCCATAATATCTTGATTAAGAGTGTAAAACATTTTCCCTAAAAGTAACAACATTTAACTGAGGCCTATGAGTCTTCTATATCAATATCATCCTAGACTACTTGACCATATCTGACTGTGTGTGTGTGAAATATCTACTAGAAATAGGCATAAGTTTTGAGATCGCTTTTCCACTTAGATACCAGCTAGATAAGTTATTCCTAAAGACCACATAACCTTTATTTTATGATCTACCCTTCCCTCTTTTTTGAGTTTATTTTGAGACCTACCCACTCTAGATTAGTAACCATCCAGCCAACAACTCATATATATTTTTACTTACATTTTAGAGATCACCCCTCCATATAAAAAACTTATTAACAACCTTAATTCCCTACTTGATATTCCATCAACTAGTTGTTAATACCACATATTTTTAACTCATGCCCTAGAGTGGATTTGACCTCCATTCAGATCCTAAAATGTTAGAGGTTGCCTCATTATGAGATTGGTATGGTTAAAACCCTCATCAACACCTCTTTCCATGTGCTCTCCACCACTCTCACATACTCAATAAACCTTGTAAATGATTAAATAATTCCACAAATCCTTCATATGCCTTGAAAATAAATCATGATGCCTCATTAGGCTAAGTAGGATCTAAAAGAGGTCTAGTTGCATACTTGAATTATAGGTCCTACCCATGTAGGTTCACCTTAAGAATCACATGAGTGCTTCAATGCCTCATATACATTCTCAAAAAACCTAATATAACTTCTCATGCATGTGTGCATTCATTTCACCAATCCATCATGACCCTTAATGCACAATACTTGGCATCTTATGTACATACCTTCTCAAGACACTTACTAGGCTCAAACACTTGACAAATTTACAATAAGGACCTTCCATGATAACCTTTACATCACTCATGTAGTCATAAAAACATATACCAATCATGTCTTACACTTTCAGAATCACTACAACACTGATCAATATTCTCTCTCATAGATACATTTTTAAATGACCACATGAACACATTTCTCAAGAAACTTTGACATCAATGACAACATAGATTCCAAACATCAAAAATAAGAACAATTATCAATATATGAGGTGTATACCATCACTAGAGTATGCCCTATTAGCTACTTAACTCAGCTAGAGGCTAACAAAGAGAAGTGACTACATATCATGTTCATTTTAGAACATGAAGATGGGCCTAAACATGTCCAATAATAGTATAAACATACACTTTTGATCACTCATGATTAAATCAATATGGAGGAAGTGTACAAGGTTGATTTTGAGTAATAATAAGTTTTTAAGACCATCATATAGTTTCCCCTCTCATATTCTCTCATGGATGCCATCAAACTTGCTAGCTACATGAACTTAGTGAGAAAAGGTAGCCATTTTGATCTACCAGTTAATGGTTTTGTTTATGTTTCTCTCAAGTTTTTATAGTAGGTTAGTGTAGGGTATATTAGTTGTATTTTCTTCTTATAAGTGTTGTTACACATTTGTTTTGTGTTATGTGTTATCTTGCTTTGTGTTGTGTGTGTTGGAGGAAATACTTAGCTATTTAAATTGGTTTCAAGGGTTTTCAAGTTTCTTTCAAGTCAGTTTGATCTCAAATAATCATTTATGAGTGACTCCATAGCCCAATGGATGCACAAAGCTACTATTTTATAGGACATAGAAGACATACACCCACTGGAGGTCACCCAAAATGTTAGTCAAAATGGATACCACAAGCTATTATATTTTAAAATTTTGCTTCATAGCCTTCCATTAACATTTTATTACCTTATAAGGTTTTTGTCTTATCCTATAGGTCATGCTTTATCATAGTAAGGTGTCCTGTTAATTGTATTTGGTTATTTCAAGGTATTTTGTATGGTCTAACTAAGGAGAGTGAGTCAAAAAACATAGGTTTGTCATAAATTCCCTTCAGTAGAGTCTTATGACATTTTTTTGGATATATTAATGTAAATTTGGAAATTTTAAGGTAATTTTGAGATAGTCAAGGTTCCATTTATTACAATGTTAGAGTAACTTTGTTAAAATACATCAACCATGAAGAGTTACACCATAGAAAGTAAGGTCACATGAGGCCATGTGGAACTCATGAAAGGTGATTTCATGACTCATAATATTTTTACAAGTTTTAAAATGTGTTAAAACATTCATTTTCAATGTATATCAAGTTGTAACTCTCTTTTGTCCTTTGATTTAACTCCATTTATGGCTCAATGTGAAGTGTTGGTTAGAAAAGGTAGGTTGAAGGATAATTTACATTATATTGGATATGTGAATGATAATAATAACTTCATGAATGTCTCAAATATTAATTCAATAGGTCACTCCTTAAAATTATCAAACTCCATTGTATGAAGAAAGCATTCTTATGATTTTTTGTAGTTTTCTATCCATGAACAGAGCTCCTCCAAGTAGGTAGATCAGGGTTCAAGATGGTTAAGCTTATCCACAATGTAATATAGTCTCTCCAAGTCCAAATACATTCTTATGAGGGTGTTACAGGTCCAAACAAGTAAGAAACCTTCCCCATTTCTCCATCAAGTTCTTGGAAACTCAAGAAGGCCAATCGGTTTAAGGATGGTTAACCAATGAGAGAGAGAGAGTTGGATATAGAGATATTTATGTTTTATGGATTCCATTTTGACCATTAATTTACATTCATAAGTTTTAATTTTGAATAGCCATGTTGTATGAACCATCACTAAAAAAATTAGATGCCTAAAACCCTTGTAAAACCTCATAAATTTGATTTTCTCCTTGGGATTGTGTTTTAGGGTTGATGGAGATAAATTGATGATGGGAGAGTAATATAATAATTAATAATGGTCTCAATAACATTTTATATAATAAATAAACCTATTCACATGATTTTTTTGACCACCTTTTACCATTTCAAGTGTGATAGTCCAAGTTTGGGAGAGAGTTGGAGTAGTTGTAGTCATGAATATGGTTGGTTTTGAACCCCTTTAAGGTATGAAACATATTCCCAAATACATATACCCATTAAAGTGGATAAAAAGGTTAAAATGGTAGATAATAATGTCTAAAAATTCATGATAAGTTGAATTATACACCTAGAGGCAAGATATAGACTTGAGGAGTCAATGTGAATATATAATTTTGAGCCTTGAGAAACCAATAAATAAATTGGTTTCCCATGGTTATGAATGATCTAAAATACTTTAAAATATCATTTAATTTATTTAAAACCATATAAATAGTCTATTTAAATATAGGTCTACACTAGTCTCTTAATTGAAATAAGCATCTATAGGCCTATATGCATAATATGAGGAAAAAGTGAATTTCTTGGTTTGATAATTAGGTTTAAGGGTGATACAAGGTATAATATACCATTTATAGGATATATATACCTTGAATATATTAATTTTGAATAAAAAATAACAAGATAAGATTCATCCTCATGACTTGGTAGGATATTAGGCCCAAAAGAAGCCAAATAGGACCGTGCAAGCAAAACCAAGTGTTGGAAAGAATTTTAGATGATTTGAGGAGAATTTTGACCTTATAAGTAATAATTAAAGTTTAAGGGGGTGATTTTTAAGTCATATAATACTAATTAACATGTCATAAATTTTATAAATGAGAGTAAATGTAGACCTACATGTCTACAAACATGTAGGTCCACATTCTTGATCAAAAGATCAAAATATTGCAAGAGGGAGTGTTTTGAGTTTCTTAAGGTAGTTATTTTATCATATAGATGTTAAAAGTGTAAAAAAATACATTATTCACTCACCTACATGTATATTTAGTGAAAAATATCTTCTACAAGGTGAGATATAGTGGAGAAGGTCAAGAATCCTAAACAAGATTAATATAGAGCTACACGTTTGCCTTTAGGAATCAAGGAGAATATGAAAAAAAATTATTGATTTTGAGATTTTTATTACTAATAATTTTTTGATGGTTATTAATATTTTTTTTTACATAATTCATATTCTTTTTCAAGAGGATAAAATAATAAAACATAGCTACTAGGGTCAAAATGGCAAATCTACCTACAAACCCTCATTATGGGTCAAAACAAGTTATAGGACATTTGAAGTATAAAATTTATTTGAAAAGTTTTTTTAAACTTTGGGAGAGGTATTTTATACCTCATTAAACCATTCCCAATAATTAAAAATTAATTTGAAAGGCCTTGGAGCAAAACAACCATCTAAAAGTACTCACGCATTCCTGTAATGCCCAAGAGGCTATTTCTAGAAGCTCATAACTCTATTAAGGATATTAATGGTAAAAAAATGAGTTTAGGTTTGTTTATGAGGTTAAAAAACTCCAAATTTATGGCATTTATCACTCTCTAATCATATTATATGATATGAACAATTAGTAAGAAGGGAAACCATTCAAAACCTCCCTAAAACACTTCTAGGAACTCAAGAAGGCATGATCTTTTTCTTATAAGTTTAAGGAGATTTTTCATGGGTTAAAATTTAAGTTTTAGGTTTATTTTACCCTTACTCTAAATTATTTCCATTATTTCATAATTTGAGGGCCTCAAATTTATGAACATTCATTAATAAGGTAGGACACTCTAAACCTTCTTAGAACCCTAAAATAATCCTAATGACTGTGTAAGTGCCTTTAAGTGCCTCTAATGCATTCAATTGAACCTATAAAAATCCAAGTGATAAATTTACCTCTCTTTAGTAAATTTTAGGCTAATCAATTAGCATGTGTGGGAAGAAAAGGGTACAAAAAGTGGTCTAGAAATGGTAGTTTCAAGTCTATTTATAGGGATATGAACTAATGAAGGATATGGAACACTTGAAAAGACCTTAAAGTCTTAGGAAAAGGTCTCATTTACCTCAAAATATCCATTTACATGAACTATATTGGTTTCAAGATAGACTTGAAGTACTAAGGATAAGACTAGATGAATGTTTCTCTTTATTGGCATAAGAATTGAAGTTACAGCCTCTCCAAATATCTCATTAGCAAGATATGAAGAATGAATTATATATCTATAGGATAAATAGATATATGATAATATTATTCAATGATTTCATAAATATTTATAGGTAATATGGTAGTCTACAAGAAAATAAACTAGACCTCACATGAGTGACAAAATTTTCTTCATTGCCTTTTTAGTTTTAAACAAGTTAAAATAGTGAACTTACAGGTTTTAATGATTAAAGACTATTGTGTAAAGAGGTCCAAAATCAAATTTAATATTCACCAAGATAGTCAGATCATTGAAGGGTCAAAATGGTCTAGATTTTACCAAGGAGATCAATTGTCATGTGCCAAGACTCCAAGTTGTAACTATCCCTTTAAGAGATGAATGGTAACTCCTTAATCAAGGACTCCTATGCCACCTCAAAAATTATTATCTCATTACCAACACATGTTTAATAATATGATAAGGCTATTGTTGGCCATTTCTACTTAGACTTGTAACTTATTTTTAAATTATGACACTTGTGCTAGAGGCTTTCTCAACATTCTTATCCCTATCCTCTCTCATTTATTCTATATATACTACCTTATTAAGTACTATAAGGTTCCTCCACTTAAGTATGGTGAAGACCTAATCCTTTTATAATCATATGAATGAATAAAAGACTAATTTTTGCCTCCTCCTATGGTTGTGTCTAGAGTAAATTATGGGTGATTTAAATTGTTATGTGATGATTTAATTTTTCATGGCTTATGCCTCACTCCCTTATCTCCATACAGCTTGATATTCCTCTTACAAGTTATAGATAGTGTCATCAAAGGTTAAGTATGGATTATAAGTGGTAATAATATTCCCTCTTAGTTTTCCCATGCCTTAATTTGATCACCCAAAAGTGACATTTGAATACTAAGAGTGATACTTGAGACTACAAGTACCATGATTATCCTTATACCTATCCTACAACCTATTATCACACTTATCCAGCCTTAATGCAGGCCACAAGTATCCCTATTCAGCTCTAAAGTGGTCACAAATACTCATTTCTTGATCCTATCCCTTCATGCCTATTGTTCTACTAGCTAGACACTAGCACCACAATAAGGACACTAGAGCCATGTGGTACTAGTGTCCCCAAAATGGTGTTAATGTCCTTTTCCCTAGATTTTCCCAAATGGATATATTTTTAAAATGAAAGCCTCTTAAGGTTGGCCTAGACATCTTTTATCATTCGTATACGCAATATAATAATATAAATACATGAATTTTATCGCTCCATCCACTAGATGGAAATCAGATGCAAAAAACACATTCAAAAATGAAATAATCTAGGCACAATTCAGGTTATCAATCCCTATTCTACCCTACTTCTACATACTACCATCTATAGTAACCCTAAACTTAGATTTTCTAGATTTCCAATCTCAATCATATTTAAGGAACTCAAGGCCACTATCATAATATCATCACTTACACTTGTACCAAAACATAGGCAGGGAGAACTACATTAGGTTTGATCCCTCCTCATAGTATTGGTATGTATGAAACTCTCTTCACAATATGGTGTTTATGATGTCCATCCTACCATACAAACGAACACACTTTTTAGCTCATGCCTTAGTTGTATGGAAGATTAGGGGTTTCAAAATAAATTAATCATTATAGGCATAATGCAGTCTTTCATAATTCATGTACATAGGAATAGAACCCAAAAATATACACACATGTGTAACTAGAAGTTCATAATAGTCTTGCATAGAGGACACTACTGCTAATATCAGAACACTACTTACACTTTGACAATAATAGTGTTATTGTCCAATTGTGGTGTTATTTTCTAGGAGGGGTTTTGACATAGGGATTAAATTTACAACACTCATCCAACTTCCATCTCATTTATTATCACTTAGATCATCTATATTAGGTGTTTTCCAAGTAAGTATTTATTCACACTATTTATTACTATTTGTATAAAAGTCAAAGCTAGTCAATTTTTAAAAAAATCAAAGGTTCTATTTATTTTATATTATTTACCTTATCTATTCTACTCAACTCTTTAATCAAAAATAGGATGTACATTTCACTAAGTCTTAAAAGGTTAAAACATTTGGTAAACCTAACTTACTTTTAAAATTATTCAAGCACTAACCCTAGATGCTCTAAGGGTTTTTGTATTTTTTGTGTCAATGCTCATATTTTAGTTATAAAATTTTATATTTTTTTTAATATTTTTTTTTTACAATCTTTCTTAGATTAAAATTATTTAAAGGTTCAAAATGTGTAAGTTGGTTTCCTAATTCCCAAACTACAATGCTATAATTCAACAACTAATTTGATGATCCTGATAAGAAATAATTTCAAGTTTTTGTGTCCAAACATTTGGGTATGTAGGATAACCTCATCAATATTATTCATCGATATCTTCAAAAATCAAACCATGGTCAACATTCAATCCCCCAACTAATAACATTATTACACCTTTAGTGGGGCCAACTCGGCTAGCATAACCTACAATTGTAATTCAATAACCTTCAGTGATAGCTATACCTCTTATGGCTATTTCCTCCATTCCAAATGTGAAATACCTTATGCATGAGATTCATACTATATAGGCTAAGGTGTTACATCTTGAGAAAGGAATCACTAGGCCATCACATGCCTTGGATTCTAATATTCTCTTACATACACCTTTAGCACACCACATAGTGGAAACTCCCTTTCCATCTAGATTTATGTCACGTAAACTTAAATTATATGATGTTAAGGGTGACCCATAGCACAATATCTGATATTTTCATGTAACATGTTTGCACTATGTTTCTAACGATTGGCTTCTCATAAAATTATTTCCATGAAGTTTAAAGTATTATACCTTACAGTGGTTTTATGAATTAATGAATCAATCTATCACAATGTTCAATCCTTTGGGAAACACATTTTTATCACACTTCTCCATAAATATCAGTGACAATATCTCATATGTTTAAATTACACAATTGAAACAAAATTCAAATGAACCTATTGCAAAATATGTCTTACTATACAAGACTATATTAGCTAAATTGACTAGTCGTATGGTAGAAAAAGAACTTCATGACATTTTAAAATAGATTTTTTTACTAGCATTACATGAAGCTATCTTGTTTAAAAAGTTTCCAACATTCACATATTTTTTCCACATAGTAAACGAAAGAGAGGTCAAGATTCTATCAATGGGTAAGCTTTAATATACAAATGGAATAGAATAAACTGATAAGAGTTCAAGTAAACCTCCATATAAGTTAAGTGCCACTAACAATACGAGTGATCAAAATGTCATAGTTAACATAGCTTTAGATCCATCTCCTCATTTGGCTTTATCATCTCCTTAATGTTGAATCTTCAATAACCTTCCAAAATTGTTAACACCGGTTTTATAGTAGCTCTTAGAATGTAATGTCATATTTCTCCTTCCCATCAAAGAGGTTGATATGACACAACCTCTTACAACACATTCTATGAGTATCATAAGGCACCAAGACATACAACAAACAAATTCATAAGACTAAAACATAAGATACAAAATTTGATTGAATCCAACATTATCAATGTGGGCACACCCATAAAGGTACCAAAAATATAGCAAATGGAAGTTAAGGCATTAAATCTATTCTTAGATCTATTTATAAAGCACACAAAAAATGAGTCAGGGAGAACTTCAGGTGTTCACTACATATATCAAGCACATACACCACTAGATTCATATCATACTATTACAGAGGAGGCACACCCATTGCATAATATCACTGGTATGTACTATAGATAATATCTCTAACTATACCACTTATCACCTTTTCAAACCAAATGATAGGTATTTACATAAACTCTTTGTATGATCCTACATAAATCATCATCCTATCTAGAAATTTATGGTCAATAATAGCTTAATATTTAGCATGTGCACTATAACACTTCTACAACACTTAGAGAATTTAGAGTAGGATATATTCCCTATAGACACATTTATCAGTGGTTTTAGTGGTCATGGTCAAAGATCCATCAAGAAGATTATGATTATATTACAAGTTAGACTAGAACATGTA
Source organism: Torreya grandis (assembly GCA_037957365.1). NCBI lineage: Eukaryota > Viridiplantae > Streptophyta > Pinopsida > Cupressales > Taxaceae > Torreya > Torreya grandis. Next base: position 3,413,870 of record JARHVA010000783.1, on the reverse strand, counting down.
ACCACTTGGTTCTTATTAGTACCTAGTGTAGGCATGTTTGATATGTTATTGGGTAGGCAATGGATATAAAAACTAGAAGTCATCCCATCCATAGTGCATAGAAGCCTAAAATACATGTTATCACTCTGGAGTGTTCCCTGCTTAAAGGTGTGCAAGGCACAAATTCTCTCCAAATGATACAATTGGATCTTCTCATAGTGTGTATGACTCTATACTAAGAATAACATCTAGAGAGGTCTGGTTCCCTTAATATTTATCTCTAAAAACTAAACTATTTTGATTTTTTGGGATGAAAAGGGAGAAGGAAAATGAAATGGAAAATCATATCTATTGGAGTGATGCACCTGAATGATTGGTATTCTATGAAATATTTTTTTAAACTGATTAAGGCACACATATTAATCAAAATAAATTTTCTAGTAAATCTTAAACATAAGTGTTTCAAAAGAAGGCTTGAAAGAAGCTTGCAAAGCAAATTCTATTCCTAGCTCTTCAAATGACTTGTAGAGGATGAGATTTTCACAGTAGGTAAGGAAAGGGAAAAAAAAATGGGATATAGATCTCACTTATATGATGGTACATAATAAAAAATACACTCTATTCTATTAAAAAAAAAAACTCATATGTAAAAGATTTCCTTTATTGATAAATGATGCCAGTTATAATTTCTATTCTGCTTCCAAAAATTTTCAAAATGCCAATATATAAGTCTAAAACCTTAAATAAATCCAAATTGGTATGAAAAATAGAATTATTAGTCTTATTATAGTTAAAATAAGATTAAAATCCTTTTAAAATATTAAATAAAGGCTTTAAAATCTTCCAAGTCTTCAAAAATTGCATGTTCTTCATTTTTGGCATAAAATTGATAAGTGGTGGGCCCATGTTGACTTGTCAACCTTCCTTGAATGAAAATCATGAAATAATTTATAAGATATATCCATATTTAAAGTGAGTTTAAGTTCTTTAAAATATTTATCTTACATGAAAAGTATGGGAGATGCATGAAACTAATCAAACTAGTCAACTAAAGAGATTTGACCCTTAAGGACTAGTTAACTCAGCTTAAGCTCAAATTGCATGAATTGAAACTTGTGGATTAAATTTATAATGATATATACACTTTAAAAACATATATTCCACATTTTAACTCATTTTATATATTTTCAATGCCATTCTTTACTTGCTTGATTGACCAATTAGGCTTATTAGGCCAATTAGGCCTAATAGCCTATCTTCTTGCATTTTGAATCCATTAAACCTGAAATAATAAGCCATGAAAAATTAAAAAACAACAAATTTAACTTTTAAAAAAAATTATTTATCACCAAAATATTTTATTTTGATGAGAGAACACTCACCATTTAGTCAATAGGGTTGATTAGGCCTATTTTGCTCCATTTTCCTATAGACTGGCCATTTTGATTGAGTTAGTTGGGACACTTTTGAGATTATTTATGACAAAAATAAAATTTTAAGATGAATAAAAAGTATTATTATATTATCTCTATTTATTATATTTCATTGAAGTGTCATGTACTTCATTTTACATGCTTTTTTACACAAAAAACATGATTTTCTACCTCATCCATACATCTCCATGCATAAAATTGAAATTTATAGAATCATAACTACTTTTAATTAAAATTTTAAAAGTTTTAATGTTGATTTAAGTTGATTTTATTTCAATTAAATCATTTTTTTATAAAATTAGTTTTTTGAGGGTTTAGGCGGGCTTCAAAGCTAAATTTTTAAAATGATGATTCATGAAGTAAAAACCTCCAAATCCCAAATTTTTTATATTAATATGTATAAAAATAACCCCCAAAAAATCCATTAAAATATTGGGTTCCCATTCAAAATATATAAAAGGTTAATACATGGAGAAATTTGCTTGTGGGGTTTTGACCACATTCTGAACTACCTACACTCTTAATGATTGTTAATAAATAAAAAAGACTCAAATGGTATCAATTTTTTATGAATTATAAATAAATAGGATTAATAAAAACATACTAATACCATTCATTCAAAATATACATGTGGTGAAATATATGAGCATCTGAATAAGAGGCTAGGAAGGGTGTTTCGAACTGAAAATATGAAAATTTCACTAAAATGAAAATAAATATTCACACTATTCAAAATTCATAAAAAAATCATAATAGGGTCTGTAACATGCTATAAAAACACTCTGAAAGCACATTTTTCTTAAAAATTCAAAAAACCCCTTTTTGGTCTTTATGCATGTTTGCTTGCAAAAGCTTATATAAGCATGGTTTGATTAAAATTTAGAGTTTTGACACTCTTTAAATGTATTACTATGTTTTACAAACATCATTCCATGATTTTAAAATTTTCACCTATAATTAAAAAACCTCTATGACACTCCAGATTGATAGCTACTCCAATGATGATCTCCAACAGACATGATAAGGACTGTTACAAAATAGTGAGTATATCCACAAATAAAATGGCCATAAAATTTTTTTAGAAGGTTATCCAATTCATAATGACACTGTGTATAAAATTTGAGATACTAAAACCACTTTAAGCTCTCAAAATCTTCAATTTTCTCTCAAAATTGATCCCTGTACATGGATTGTCTGCATATTTGAACTTGACAATGTTATTTTGAAATGAAAATAACCCATTTACAATAATTTTTTGATTTTCTTCCCAAAATTATCTCTTTTAGGCCATAATTTATTATTTTGACCTACTTTAAAGGGATATTGGTGAGATTTAGGAAAGTTTTAAATGATAGGGGTAGTAATTTAACCTTGACAAGTCAAATTACTAACAATTTTGGAGAATTTTGGGGGTTGACCAGCCTAATGGTCAAATAAATATAAACTTTGGCTATGAAAAACTTGGATATACACTAAAATAGGAATATTTTTTGTGAACAAAGACACAAACAAGATAACAAACATGTGCACATGTGTACTTAAAGGAAAGGACAACAACAACAACATGGAAAGGAAAAAAAACTATTGAAATCATGTGAAAATATGAACTTAGAGGAAAGTAACAACAAGAATTCTATTATGTAAAAACTAACCTCCAACTTACTAGCCCTACTAGATCAAATGGAAAGTTATTTGATGCACCATAGAACTTTGAAACATGACTATTTCTTTTTGATAGCCCTCTTCTGTAAATGGGAGCACTTATATGTTCATGTGTTCTGGATGATGCAACTAGGCCTCCAAATTTTATTCTTAGGTGTATGTATTGAAGATATGGATTTAAGATCCAATCATCTTCCTCCTCTATTCTTCTTTGTTGCATCAAAAGTGATATCTCTACCTCATTCATAGGCTGGTCATGATTTGACACATTTTCATTCAATGATTGTATTGACAATTCAACTAGTATACCTAGATTGATGTCTTCATTTGACTCCATTTGAAGTGCTACTTTGTCAAAGCCTTTATATCCTTTATAAGCATCTAAATATGGTTGTAATATGACTTTAATTTCTTCTTGATGAATAGCTACAATAGTACTCTTTATAAGACTTTCATCAATATCCACTTGTGGTGGAGATGGACCATTAAATTTTACACAAAAACTCCCCAAGTCATCTCAAAAGGCTTCTTCATCATGATCAATTGAAAGGACATGAAAATCATTAGTATTCTTTCCATTTGAAATATATTGATCACATTATTATAACCTTTTGATGGAGTCATATGAAAGTTCTTGATCAACTGCACTTGTTTCATCTTTATCTTCTGTAGAGAATAACATCTCAATTAGTCCCACTGAGCATGCCAAAAATTGTTATCACTCTAGAGTACACCTTGCTTGAAGATGTTTGAGATACACCTTCTCTCTAGCTGATACAATTGGATCTTCTTAGATTGTGGGTGACTCTATACTGAGAAGAACCTTCAAAGAGGGTTGGTTCCCTTAAGATTTATCTCTAATAACGAAACTATTTTGACTTTTTGGGATGAAAAGGGAGAAAGAAACTAAAATAGAAAATCCTATCTAATGGGGTGATGCACCTGAATGATTGGTATTCTCTTAAATATTTTTTGAAACTGAGTAAGGTACACATATTAATGAAAATAAATTCTTCAATGAATCCTAAACATAAATGTTTTAAGAGAAGACTTGAAAGAAGCTTGTAAAGCAAATTCTATTCTTAGCTCTTTAAATGACCTATAAAGGATGAGATTTTCACATTAGATGAGGAAAGGACCTTAAAAAAGTATATATATCTCACTTATATTCTGGTACACAATCAAAAATACACTTTATTCTATTATTAAAAACCTCATATGCAAAAGATTTCTTTTATTGATAAATGATGCCAATTACAATTTTTGTTCTACTTCCAAAAATTCTCAAAAATGGCTTCAAAAAGACAATATATAAGTCTAAAACCTTAACTAAAGCCAAAGTGGCATGTAAAATATAAATATTAATCTTCTTTGAGTTAAAATAAGACTAAAATCTTTTTACAATATTAAATAAAGACTTCAAAATCTTCCAAGTCTCCTAAAATTGTATATTCTTCATTTTTAGCATAGAATTAAGAAGTGGTGGGCCCATGTTGACATTCCAATCTTCCTTGAATAAAAATCATGCCATAAATTAGAAGATAACTCCAACTTTAAAGTGATTTTATGTTTTTCAAAGTCTTTATCTTGCATGAAAAACATGGGAGATGCATGAAACTAGTCAAACTAGTCAACCGAAGAGATTTGACCCTTAAGAACTAGTTAACTCAACTTGCATAAATTTAAACTTGTGTATTGAATTGAGAATTATATATCCACTTAATAAACATATATTATATGTGGTAACTCCAAAATTAACTCATTTGATAAATTTCCAATGTCATTCTTTACTTTCTTGATTGACCATTTAGGCCTATTAGGCCAATTAGGCCTAATAGCCTATCTTCTTACATTTATACTCCATTAAACCTCCTATAATAAGACATGAAACATGAAACAACAACAAATTTCAACTAAAAAACAATTATTGATCACCAAAATATTTTATTTTGATGATAAAATACTTGCAATTTAGTTATAGGGTTGACTAAGCCTATTTTGCTCCATTTTCTTACAGACTGGCCATTTTGATTGAGCTAGTTGGGACACTTCTGAGATGATTTCTAACCAAAATAATTTTTTTGGAAGAACAAGTCTTAATATTTTATCTCCATTGATTATATTTCATTGAAGTGTCATGTACTTCATTTTGCATGCTTTTTTACACAAAAAACATGATTTCTACCCTCATCCATGCATAAAATTGATATTTATGAAATCCTCTCTGAGTTTAATTGACATTTAAAAAGTTTTAAGTTTGATTCAAGATGAATTTATGCCAATAAAATCAACTTTTTACAAAACTAGTTTTTTGATGGTTTAAGCAGGCTTTGAAGCTAAATTTTCAAAATGATGGTTCATGAAGTACAAACCTCCAAATCCCAAATATTTTCCATTTATTTGTGTAACACTAACCCTCCCAACATCTCTAAAAATATTGGGTTCCCATTTAAAATATATAAAAGTTTACCACGTGAAGAAATATGCGTGTGGGGTATTGAATGCATTATGAGCTACCTATAATCTTAATGATTATTCATAAATCAAAACAAATCAAATGGTATAAATTTTTTATTAATTATAAATGAATAGGATTACTCAAAACATACTAATATCATTCATCCAAACTCCATACGTGGTGAAATATATGAGCATCTGAACAGGAGGCTAGGAAGGGCGTTTAGAATTGAGAAAATGAAAATTTCACCAAAATGAAAATAAATCTTCACATTATTTATAATTCATAAAAACATCATGGGGTCTATACCATTCTATCAAAATAATTTGAAAGTACATTTTTTTTTGAAAAGTTAAAAACCCTTTTTGGCCTTTATATCTATTTGTTTACAAAAGCCTATAAGAGCATAGTTTGATTAAAATTTAGAATTTTAACACTCTTTAAAGGTCTAATTATGATTTAAAAACATCATACCATGATTTTAAAACTTTTACTTAGACTTAAAAAACCTCTATGACGCTTCAGAATGATGTCTACTTCAATGGTGATCTCCAACAGAGATGCTAAGGACTGTTAAAAAATAGAAAGTATCTTTACTCATACAATGGCCATGAAACTTTTTCAAAAGGTTATCTAACTCATAATGACCTTGTGTACAAAATTTTAGGTCCTAAAACCACTTGAAGCTATCAAAATCCTTAATTTTCTCTCAAAATTGATCCTTGTGCATGGATTATCTGCATATTTGAACTTGACAATATTGTTTTGAAATAATAATAACCCATTTAGAATCCATTTTTTATATTTTAAAAAAAAATTAGTACTTTTATGCCATAATTAATCATTTTAACCTATTGCAAAGGGATATTGGTGAGATTTAGGAAAGTTTTTAAATAATAGGGGTAGTAATTTGACCTTGACAAGTCAAATTACTAACAATTTTGGTGACTCTCAGGGGTTGACCAGCCTAATGGTCAAAGAACTTAGAAAATTTGGCTATTAAATACTTGGATATACACTAAAATAGGGGAAAAATTATGGGCAAAGACACAAATAAGATAACAAACATGTGCACATGTGCACTTAGAGGAAAGGACAACAATAACACGAAAAGGAAAAAACAATTACTGAAAATATGTGCAGCTATGTACTTATAGGAAAGAAACAACAAAAAATCTATTATGTAAAAACTAGCCTCTAACTGACTGGCACTCCTAGATCAAATGGAAAGCTATTTGATGCACCATAAAACTTTGAAACATGATTGCTTCCTTTTGATAGCCCTCTTCTGCAAATGGGAGCACTTATATGTTAATGTGTTCTAAATGATGCAGCTAGGCCTCCAAATTTCATTCTTAGATGAATGGATAGAAGATATGGATCTAGGATCCAATCATTTTCCTCTCATATTCTTCTTTGTTGCCTCAAAAGTGATATATCTACCTCATTCATATGTTGGTCATGATTTAACACATTCTCATTCAATGATTGTATTAGCAATTCAGCTAGTATAACTGGATTGATGTCTTCATTTGACTCCATTTGAAGTGGTACTTTTTAAAATTATTTATATCCTTGATATGCATCCAAATATGGCTGTAATATGACTTTAATTGCTTCTTGTGAATAGCTGCAATAGTACTCTTTATAAGACATTCATCAATATCCACTTGAGGTGGAGATGGACCATCAAATTTTGCACAAAAATTCTCCAAGTCATCCCAAAAAGATTCTTCATCATGATCAACTAAAAGTACATGAAAATTATTAGTATTATTACCATTTAAAACATATTGATCACATATTTCTAACATTTTGATGGAGTCATATGAAAGTTCTTGATCTACTGCACTTGCTTCATCTTTATCTTCTATAGAAAATAACATCTCAATCAATCCCATCAGGCATGCTAGAAACTATTACCACTCTAGATTGCACCCTACTTGAATATGTGCAAGGCACACCTTATATTCATCTGATACAATTAGATCTTCTTAGAGTGTGGATGACTCTGTACTAAGAAGAACATCTAGATGGGGTTGGTTCCCTAAAGATTTATCTCTAAAAACTAAATTATTTTGATTTTTTGGGATGAAAAGGGAGAAGGAAACTAAAATGAAAAATCCTATCTAATGGGGTGATGCACCTGAATTCTTGGTATTCTTTTAAATATTTTTTGAAACTAAGTAAGGCACACATATGAATCAAAATAAATTCTTTAGTAAATCCTAAACATAAGTGTTTCAAAAGAAGGCCTGAAAGAAGCTTGCAAAATAAATTTTATTCCTAGCTCTTCAAATGACCAGTAGAGGATGAGATTTTCATAGTAGGTTAGGAAAGGACCTAAAAAAATGGTATATATATCTCACTTACATGCTGATACATAATAAAACATACACTCTATTTTGTTTTAAAAAAACTCATGCAAAAGATTTTCTTTATTGATAAATGATGCCAATTACAATTTCCTTTTTGCTTCCAAAAATTCTTTAAAATGGATTCAAAAAGCCAATATATAAGTCTAAAACCTTAAATAAATCCAAATTTTCATGGAAAATATAAGTATTAGTCTTCTTTGAGTTAAAATAAGATTAAATTCCTTTTACAATATTAAATAAAGGCTTTAAAATCTTCCAAGTCTTTAAAAATTGCATGTTCTTCATTTTTGGCATAAAATTGAGAAGTGGTGGGCCCATGTTGACTTGTCAACATTTCTTACATGAAAATAACACCATAAATTAGAATATAAATCCATCTTTAAAGTGAGTTTAAGTTTTTTAAAGTCTTTATCTTGCATGAAAAGCATGGGAGATGCATGAAACTAGTCAACCGAAGAGATTTGACCCTTAAGGACTAGTTAGCTCAACTTGAGCTCAAATTGCATGAATTTAAACTTATGGATTGACTTTATAATGATATATGCACTTTAAAAAAAATATTCCATGTGGTAACTCCAAAATTAATTCATTTGATAGATTTTCAATGTCATTATTTACTTGCTTGATTGACTAATTAGGCCTATTAGGCCTAATATCCTATCTTATTTCATTTGGACTCCATTAAACCTGAAATAATAAGACATGAAACCTAAAAAAACAAATTTAATCTAAAAAATAATTATTTATCACCAAAATATTTTATTTTGATGAGAAAACACTTACCATTCAGTCAGCAGGGTTGACTAAGCCTATTTTACTCCATTTTCCTGCAGACTAGACATTTTGATTGAGTGGTTGAGACAATTATGAGATTATTTATGAATAAAATAAAAATTTAAGATGAATAAAAAATCTTAGGATTTTATCTCCATTGATTATATTTCATTGAAGCATCTTGTACTTCATTTTACATGTTTTTTAACACAAAAAACATGATTTCTACCCTCATCCATACATATCCATGCATAAAATTGACATTTATATAATCCTCTTTGATCTTAATTGACATTTTAAAATTTTTAAGGTTGATTCAACATGATTTTATGGTAATAAAATCAACTTTTTATAAAACTAATTTTTTTAGGGTTTAGGAAGGCTTTGAAGCTAAATTTTCAAAATGATGGTTCATAAAGTACAAACCTCAAAATCTTATAAAAATTTAATTTATATGTCTAACACTAAAACCCCCCAACATCTTTAAAATTATTTAGTTCCCATTCAAAATATATAAAAGGTTACCACATGGAGAAATTTGCATGTGGGGTTTTGACTATATTTTGAGCTACCTACACTCTTAATGATTTTTTATAAATAAAAACCACCCAAATATTATTTATTTTCATGAATTATAAATTAATATGATTAATTAAAACATACTAATATCATTCATCCAAAATCCACACGTGGTGAAAGATATGAGCATCTAAACAGGAGGCTACGAAGGGTGTCTAAAACTGAAAAATGAAAATTTCACAACAATGAAAATAAATATTTACATTATTCCCAATTCATAAAAACATAATCATGATTTCTATACCATGATATAAAAACACTCTGAAAGCACATTTTGCTTGAAAAATCAAAAAACCCCTTTTTGGTCGTTATGTTTGTTTGCTTGCAAAAGCTTGTATGAGCATAGTTTGCCTAAAATTTAGAGTTTAAAACTCTTTAAAGGTCTGATTATTATCCCAAACTCATAATTTTTGGTTTAAAAATATTTCAAGAACACAAAAATAACATAGTAACAATGAATTCTCTGAGAAGAGATGTTTTATTACTCAAGATCATAATACAACTATATGCTTATCTCTGGGAAGAGATGATTGATTTCCATTTTGGGTTACATATTCATTTATACACATTTTTAAATCATGGGGAGGATTTTTAAGGTCACCAATCTTGAGTTAGATCAAGTGGTTTGACTTCCATGATTTAAAACAATACAAAATTTGAGGAATTACTATTTTTAGACTGCACTACTAAAATTTAATTTTTGGGAACTTACATTGGGTTTTTTGGGTTAAAAATACATTGAGAAAATATCAATTCCATCTCACCATTTTCTCCTTGTTCTTATCTTTCCAATGGTTCAAATGATAAGTCAATTGGAGCTACGGTACAAAAGTTATGGCTCCCAAAAGTTCTGTCATCAATTGGGGTAGAACCGTCACCCAAATTATCCCCTGAATTATTGCCCAGATCATTCCTCACTCCTTGAGAAGCAATGGTCCCCATTACATAAATTTTCCTCATTATGTGTGGTATTTTTATCTTGATTTGATTCTCTATGAGCCACTCACCTTGGTGGCTAAGTTAGCCCCTTTTGACCACCTAATAAAGCGGAACAGAGAATCCTCTTATTGTCTTCATCTAGGTGTCCACAATTTGATCCTCCTCCACTGGAGAAAAACTCTATGGATAAAGGTTGTCAATTTCTAGTTATTTTGAAATGACTGAAGTGTCCAATAGAGGTGAATGATATGGTTTGAGGAGCTCCATGTTGAATATTGGATGCAGATCAAGGTAGGCTGGTAGGTTCAAATCAAAAGCATTTTCTCCAAATTTTCTGGTGATGGTATAGGGACCATATCATAGAGGCTGAATTTTTCTATGTGGGCCTACAAATCATTCCTTTTAAAGCTGCAACCAAACCTTGTCACCTACAATAAAATGGTGTGTAATCATATGTTTGTCATGGCATTGCTTATACTTCTGATTCATCTTCTCCAAAATGTCATGAACTTGTTGCATTTGTTCAATGAACTTTATTACTTTTATTGCCTCAAATATTCCATGAGGTGTGTATTCCATGGTGGAGAATGAAATGGCTATATCAATTGGTTCCATGGGTTGGAACCCAAAGCACACTTGGAATGGGATGTGGATGGTCGAGCTGTGCAAGGCTCAATTATATCCATGTTATATGAAAAGAAGCCCTTCATCCCATGTGCATGGATGTTTGGAGTGATACATATAAATCATGTGAACAATCAAGTACTTCACAACCTCTATCTAACCATCAGTCTATGGATGGAAGGATGTAGACTTCATTAGCTTGGTATCCATCATCTTCCATAGAGTAGACCAAAAGATGTTCAGGAACCTACTGTCTCGATCTAAGACGATGGACTTGGGGACACCAAAATGGAGCCATACATGACTAAAATATAGTTGAGTAGTTTCTTCAGTAGATATGTTTTTCTTACAAGCAATCATGATAGACATTTTTAAAAAATTATCAACTACAACAAAAATACAGTCCTTGCCATGTTTTAAAGTGGGCAAACCTGAGAGAAAATCCATTGAGATAGATTCCCAAGGCCTGGTTGGTTCTAAAAATGGCATGTACAATCCTTGCTTCTTATTTATTGGCTTGGCTATTGCACATGGGGTGCAAGATTTGAGATACCTTTCCACATCCTTTTACATATGGGGCCAATAAACCAATTTTTGAAGAACTGCCAATGTCTTTTCTACACCAAAGTGTCTAGTTGTCCTACTGAAATGTGTTTCTCATATCATCTTATGTTACTCTACAATTGGAACATAGATGTGACCCATATGATAGAGGACATTATCTTCCAAATATAAATTAGAAACATGTTTACCTTTTTTAAGCACATGCTATGTATCAGCAAAAGTAGGATCTTCTTCATACATAGCACCCCAAGTGGCATTCTCATGTCCAAATAGGTCAAGAACTATTGTGAGTGCAGTAATTGGTGGGTGGCTCAGATAATCTATAGCTATATTTGAGATCCCATTTTTGTGTTTGATTATCAAATGGAATTTTTGAAGATATGTGGCCCACTTTTGGTGCCTCTCATTTCATAATTTACTCTATGTCTGGATGAATTCCAATGGTCTGTGGTCAATGTGGATGACCATCTCTTTCCCCAAGATGTAGTGTTTCCATTGTTTTTAGGCTTACATAATGGCATAGAGATCCTTATCATAGTTTGGATAGTTCCTGATTGTATCATTGAAATTTTCACTATGATACGCAACAAGATGGTCATGTTGCATGATGATAGCTCCCATGGCATATTTAGATGCATCTGTCATCAACTCAAAAGGTTAATGCAAATATGGCAAGGCAAGAATAAGGACTGAGTAGAGTCTATTATTGAAATTATCAAATGCCTTTTGTTGTATTTCACCCCACTGAAATGTATCTTTAGCTCCTCCTTTAGTCACTTGGGTTAGTGACCAAGCAACATGTGAAAATCCAAGAACAAACATGTGATATAAATTTGCAAGACCCAAGAAGCTTTAAATTTCTATGAGGGTCCTCAGTGTAGGCCATTATAAAATAACCCAAATCTTTTCTAGATCAACATGGACCCCTTCCTCATTCACAATGTACCTAAGGTACTGAATTGTTGTCATCTTGAATGTGCACTTGTTGAGATTTGCATAAAACTTAGTCTCCAAAAGAGTTTGAATCACCTTATGAACATGTTGCAGATGTTCCTCTCATGTTCTATTGTAGATGAGTATGTCATCTAGGTAGATAACCATGAATGAGTTGGTGAAGGGTCACAAGATGTCATCCATCATCCTCATGAAGGTTATAGGGCGTTAGTTAAGCCAAAAGGCATAACCAACCATTTGAAGATCCCCAACTTAGATTTAAATGCATTCTTCCAGACATCGGTGGGATCAATGGGAATTTGGTGATTGCCAGATTTGAGATCAATTTTTGTGAAGAACTTTTCACCATAAAGTTGGTCTAGCATGTCATCAATCCTAGGGAGAGGGTAGCGATTATTCACAGTGATTTTATTTAGGGCTTGATAGTTAATGCAAAGCCTCCATGTTCCATATTTATTTAGTGCCAAGATAATTGGGCTGCCATAGGGTGAAGATCTTGGCCTGATGTGACCCTTTTGGATCAATTCTTAAATTTGTCTTTTATCTCATCATTCTCCAAAAATGATCTGCGATACACAATATTGTTAGGCAAAGGTGACTCTGGGGTCAAATAGATAGAAAGTTTTATGTGGTAACACAGTGGAACTCCTATGGGTGACTTGAATAAATCATCTTATTCTCCTATGATTTGTCCCATTTTCTTCTATTGTTGTTTTGATTATGTAGTTAGGATTACAACATCAGCCTTTTTGGATTTCTATGATTTAACCACCATGAGAACAAATTGCTTTATCTTTTTTACCAATCTCTTACATTGTTTGGCACTGATCAGGGAGATAGATGTGGGAGGTGGTCCCTTTAGTACCCTATAACACCATGTTCTAAGAGTGAGGGTGATTCTTTGGGTTCATGATTCATAGATTCCATGTCGATCATACATGAACAACTGACCAACAACTATATCACAAACATCTAGATTGACCACATCACACAAGACTTCATCTTGGAAAGGTTTTATTGCATATGAAAGAAGACATTGATGGGTGACACAGAGGTCCCTCCCTAGGCTCAACCATCCAATACTATATGGCTTTAGGTGAGGCTTCATGGATAGATTCAGACTTTTCACAACTTTAGTAGAGATTAAATTCTTTTAACTCCCACTATCAAGAATGAAATGTAGAGGCTTACCTTTTACCCATAATTTAGAGTGGAACAATCTTTCCTTATCATCTGGCCTTTCCTCATGGGTCTATGATGAAGTGATGATGGTGTCAGGCTCAACATCTACCATCTCTTCTTCATCCTCTTTGACTATAGGTTGTTTATGAGACAGAGTAGTAGATGTCAAGTATTGTGACTCAAAAAGTAGTGACTTGATAGCTCGACATTCTTATTTAGAGTGAGTTCTAGTTTTGTGGTAATCACACCATTTTTTAGCCTTCCCCTTCTAGGTTTTCTTATCTTGAAACACCTTTTTCTTCAAATTTTGACCTCATGTTTAACCTTCCTTGTCACTTTTCCATTTTGAGGGTTGACTCTTCGTATTCTTTCTACCATGCTTTTATTCAATCTCCACTATGAACTTGTATGCCTCACTGAGGGTTTCCAAATTGAAGAGTTCCATTTCCCCTCATATGTACCATTATAGTCGACCATGATATTTGAGAGTCTTATGTTTCTCACTTTCTTGGATGCCTAATCTTGCAGACAAAGAATGAAAAATGTCTATGTAATCTTGAACAGATTGGTCCTTACCTTCGTGACATTATTGCCATTATATGTATAGATCATCATATGCTCCAATGGGATAGTATTCTTCCTTTATGACTTCCATGAAATATTCCTAGGTAGGTTCCACCTCAAGGCCAATCTCATCTATATTGAACCTCTTTTTTTACACTTCCCACTAATTTTTCATAGGCAATGATGTTTTCAAAAGAGCAAAAGTGATCTTTTCTCCATCGATGAACTTGTTTATAGAGAAGTAGGAAGATAATTAATCCAACCAATTTTATACTACATCAACATTAATTTTTTCCTTAAATGTAGGAATATCAAAATTTACCTAAACCTTGAAGGGTGTTGGGGCACTGAAAGGATGGTCCATGGATGAGGAGTGTGGAAGTGTAGATGAGGAGCCAAAATTTTCCATCAAGAATTATTAGAGAATTTGGGAAAATTATTGCAGCATCTATGCTTATTACCATTAGAGGACTTCATTCACCATTTCCTTGAAAGGATTGGATGTCTCGATGTCATCCTCCATTTGAAGTCATTTGGAGTGAAAAGGTGGATAGTTTGGAAGCTCTATTATTTTCCACCCAAGTTTCTTGTAGCTTAACCTCGTCCTCAGGATCATACACTCTCAAAACAAACCGCTTTGATACCAATGATCAAAAACTTAGAAGTTTTGGTTGAAAAATATTTCAAGAACAAAAAATAACATAGTAATAATGAATTCTCTGAGAAGAGATGTTTTATTAGTCAAGATCACAATACAACTATATGCTTATCTCTGGGAAGAGATGTCTGATTTCCATTTCAGGTTACATATTAATTTATACACATTTTGAAACCATGGGGAGGATGTGGAAGGTCACCAATCTTGAGGGAGATCAAGTGGTTCAACTTCCATGATTTAAAACAATATAGAATTCAAGGAATTACTATTTTTAAAAACTTACTATTTTTAGATTGCACTATTAAAATTAAATTTTGGGGCACTTCCATTGGGTTTTCTAAGGTCAAAATCCATTAAGCAAATATCAATGTCATCACAACATGTTCTCATAATTCTTAAATTTCCAAGGGTTCAAATGGTGAGTCAATTGGAGCTATGATGCAAAAGTTATGGCTCCTAGAAGTTCCATCATAAATTGGGGTGGAACTGTCACCTGAATTATCACCTAAATTATTGCCTAGATCATTCCTCCCTCCTTGAGAAGCAATGGTCCCCATTGCATCAATGTTCCTCATCAAGTGTGGTATTTTTTTCTTAATTTGATTCTCTATGAGCCACTCACCTTGGTGTCCAAGTTGGCCCCTTTTGACCACTCAATAAAGCATAATAGAGCATCATTTTGTTATCTTCATCCAGGTGTCCACAATCTGATCCTCCTCCACTAGAGTAAAACTCTGTGGATCAAGCTTGTCAATGTCTAGTTGTTCTACTATGACTAAAGTGTCTAATAGAGGTGGATGATATGGTTTAAGGAGCTCCACATTGAATATTGGATGCAGACCAAGGTAGGCTAGTAGGTTCAACTCAAAAGCATTTTCTCCAACTTTTTTGGTGATGGTGTAGGGACCATATTGCAAAGGCCAAATTTTTATATGTGGACCTGTAAGTCATTACTTCTGAATCCACAACCAAACCTTATCACCCACATCAAAATGGTGTGCAATCCTATGTTTGTCATGGCATTGCTTATACTTCTAATTCATCTTATCCAAGATGTCATGAACTTGCTGCTAGATGTGTTGTATTTGTTTAATGAAATTTGTTACTTTTTCTGCCTTAGATCTTCCATGAGGTGTGTATTCCATGGTGGAAAATGGAATGGCTATATCAATTGGTGACATGGGTTGGAACCCAAAGCATACTTAGAATGGGTTGTGCTTGGTGGAGTTGTGCAAGGCCTGATTGTATCCATGTTGTATGAAAAGAAGCCCCTCATCCCATGTGCATGGATGTTTAGAGTGATACATCTGAATCATGTGAACAATCAAGTGGTTCACAACCTCTATCTGACCATCAGTCTATGGATGGAAGGCTATGGACTTCATTAGCTTGGTATCCATCATCTTCCATAGAGTGGACCAAAAGATGCTCAGGAACCTACTATCTCAACTGAGATGATGGACTTAGGGAGACCAAAATGGAGCCATACATGACTAAAATATAGTTGAGTAGTTTCTTCAGTATATATATTTTTATTACAAGAAATCATGATATCCATTTTTGAAAAATGATCAACTACAACATAAATATAGTCCTTACCATGTTTTAAAGTGGGTAAACCTAAGAGAAAATCTATTGAGATAGATTCCTAAGGCCTGGTTAGTTCTAGTAATGGCATGTACAATCCTTGCTTCTTATTTTTTGGCTTGGCTATTACACATGGGGTGCAATATTTGAGATACCTTTCCACATCCTTTCACATATGGGGCTAGTAGAAGTGTTTTTAAAGAGCTGCTAATGTCATTTCTACACCAAAGTGTCTAGTTTTCTTACTAAAATGTGCTTCCCATATCATCTTCTATTCCTCTACAGCTAAAACATAGATGTGCCCCATATGATAGAGGACATTATCTTGCAAATAGAAATCAGAAACATGTTTACCTTTTTTAAGGACTTGATATGTATCAATAAAGGTAGGATCTACTTCATACAGAGTACCCCAAGTGGTAGTCTTATGTCTACATAAGTCAAGAACTATTATGAGTGCAGTAATTAGTGGGTGGCTTAGACAATCTGTAGTCATATTTGAGCTCCCCTTTTTATTTTTGATTATCAAATAGAATTGCTGAAGATATGTGGCCCACTTTTGGTGCCTCTCATTTCATAGTTTGCTCTATGTTTGGATGAATTCCAATGGTCTATGGTCAGTGTGGATGACCGTCTCTTTCCCCAAGATGTAGCGTTTCCATTATTTGTAGGTTTGCATAATGGTATAGAGCTCCTTATCATATTTTGGATATTTCCTGACTATATTAGTGAAATTTTCACTGTGATATGCAACAAGATAGCCGTGTTGCATGATGATAGCTCCCATGGCATATTCAGATGCATCTATTATCAACTTAAAAGGTTGATGTAAATATGGTACGGCAAGAATAGGGGCTGAGCAAAGTCTATTCTTCAAATTCTCAAATGCCTTTTGTTGTATTTCACCCCACTAAAATATAGATTTATCTCCTCCTTTAGTCACTTGGGTTAGTGACCAAGCAACATGTGAAAATCCAAGAACAAACATGCAATAGAAATTTGCAAGACCCAAGAAGCTTTGAAGTTCTATGAGGGTCCTTGGTGTAGGCCATTATCAAATAACCCAAATATTTTATAGATCAACATGGACCCCTTCCTCATTCACAACATACCCAAGGTACTGAATTGTTGTCATCCTGAATGTGCATTTGTTGAGATTTACATACAACTTGTACTCTTGAAGAGTTTGAAGCACCTTACAAACATGTTACAAATGTTCCTCCCATGTTCTATTGTAGATGAGTATGTCATCTAGGTAGACAACCATGAATGAGTTGGTGAAGGGTCATAGGATGTCATCCATCATCCTCATAAAGGTTGCAAGTGTGTTAGTTAAGCCAAAAGGCATAACCAACCATTCAAAGAGCCCCTCAGATTTGAATGCAGTCTTCTAGACATTAGTGGGATCAATGGGAATTTGGTGATAGCTAGATTTGAGATCAATTTTGGTAAAGAACTTTGCACCATAGAGTTGGTCCAGTAGGTCATCAATCCTGGGGAGAGGGTAATGATTCTTCATAGTGATTTTATTTAGGGCTCAATAATCAATGCAAAGCCTCCATGTTCCATCTTTATTTGGTGCTAGGATAATTGGGATACCATAGGGTGAAGAGCTTGGCCTAATGTGACCCTTTTGGATCAATTCTTGAATATATATTTTTATCTCATCATTCTCCAAAAATGATCTGTGATACATGAGATTGTTAGGCAAAGGTGACCCTAAGATCAAATCGAATGAATGTTTTACATGGAAATGCAGTGAAACTTTTATGAGTGACTTGAATAAGTCATCATATTCTCCTATGATTTGTCCCATCTACTTATTTTATTGTGTTGATTGTGTAGTTAGGATTACAACATTAGCCTTCTTAGATTTATGTGGTTTAACCACCATGAGAATGAATTGATTTGTCTTTTCCACCAATCTCTTACATTGCTTGGCACTGATCAAGGAGACAGATGTGGGAGGTGGTACCTCTAGTACCCTATAGCACCATGTTCCAAGATTGAGGACAATTATTTAGGTTCATGATTCATTTATGCCATGTCGATCATACATGAATGGCTGACCAAGGAGTACATCACAAACATCTAGATTTACCACATCACACAAGACTTCATCTTGGAAAGGTTTTATTGCATATGAAAGAAGACATTGATGGGTGACATAGAGGTCCCTCCCTGGGCTCAACCATCCAATACTATATGGATTTGGGTGAGGCTTCATGGATAGATTCAAACTTTTCACAACTTTAGTAGAGATTAAATTCTTGTAACTCCCACTATCAAGAATGAAATGTAGAGGCTTACTTTTTACCCATAATTTAGAGTGGAACAATCTTTCCTTGTCATCTGGCCTTTCCTCATAGGTTTGTGATGAAGAGATGATGGTGTTGGGCTCAACATCTACCATCTCTTCTTCATCCTCTTCAATTTTAGGTTGTGTATGAGACATAGTAGTAGATGTCAAGTATTGTGACTTAGAAAGTAGTGACTTAATGGCTTGACATTTTCTTTAGAGTGAGTTCTAGTTTTGTGGTAATCACACCATTTTTTAGCCTTCCCATTCTAGGGTTTATTATCTTTAAACTCCTTTTTCTTCCAAATTTTGGCCTTGTGTTTGACCTTCCTTATCACTTTTCCATTTTGAGGGCTGACTCTTCGTATTCTTTCTGCCATGTTTCTACTCAATCTTCACTATGAACTTGTATGCCTCACTGAGGGTTTCCGAATTGAAGAGTTCCATTTCCCCCCATATGTACCATTGTAGTCCACCATGATATTTGAGAGTCTTATTTTTATCACCTTCTTGGATGCCCAATATTATAGACAAAGATTGACAAATGTCTATGTAATCTTGAATAGTTTGGTCCTTACCTTGGCAAAGTTATTACCATTGTATGTATAGATCATCATATGCTCTAATGGGATAGTATTCTTCCTTTACCACTTACACAAAACCATCCCAGGTAGGTTCCACCTCAAGGCCAATGTCATCTATACTGAACCTCTTTTTGTACATTTCCCACTAATTTTTTATGAGCAATGATGCTTTTAAGAGAGCAGAAGTGATCTTTTCTCTATTGGTGAACTTGTTTATAGAGAAGTAAGAAGACAATTGATCCAGCCAATTTTATACTACATTAGCATTGATTTTTCCTTCAAATGTAGAAATATCAAAATTTATCGTAACCTTGAAGGGTGTTGGGGCACTGAAAGGATGGTCTATGGATGAGTCAGGAAGTGCAGATGAGGATCCAAAATTTCCCATTGGGAGTTATTAGAGAATTTGGGTAAATTGTTGTAGTATCTATGCTTGTTTCCCTTGGAGGGCTTCATTCACCATTTCTTTGAAAGGATTGGATGTCTCTATGTCATCCACCATTTGAAGTCATTTGTAGTGAATAGGTGGATAGTTTGGAAGCTCTATTATTTTCCACCCAAGCTTCTTGTAGTTTGACCTCATCTTCAGGATCATACACTCTCAAGACAAACCGCTCTGATACCACTGATCCAAAACTCAAAAGTTTTGGTTGAAAAATATTTCAAGAACACAAAAATAACATAGTAATAATGAATTTTCTGAGAAGAGATGTTTTATTAGTCAAGATCTTAATACAACTATATGTTTATCTTTGGGAAGAGATGTCTGATTTCCATTTTGGGTTACATTTTCATTTATACACATTTTGAAATCATGGGAAGGATTTCTAATGTCACCAATCTCTAGGGAGATCAAGTGGTTTGACTTCCATGATTTAAAACAATATAAAATTCAAGGAATTACTATTTTTAGATTGCACTACTAAAATTGAATTTTGATGCACTTCCATTAGGTTTTCAAGGGTTAAAATAATTGAGAATATTTTAGTGCCATCTCACCACTTTCTCCTCATTATTATCTTTCCAATGGTTTAAATGATGATTCAATTGGAGTTATGGTGCAAAAGTTATGACTCTTGGAAGTTTCATCATCAATTGGAGTGGAACTGTCACCCAAATTGTCACCTGAATTGTTGTCTGGATTAGATTATGATGTGAAAAAAATTCCTATGATTTTAAAAAATTTAATTGGACTTAAAAAACCCCTTTGACAATCCAAAATGATGTTTACTCCAATGGTGATCTCCAACAAACATGCTAAGGATTGTTACAATGTAGCAAGTATCTCCACTCATACAATGGCCATGAAACTTTTTCATAAGGTTATTCAACTCATAATGACCTTGTGTAAAAAATTTGAAGTCGTAAAACCACTTGAAGCTCTTAGAATCCTCAATTTTCTCTCAAAATTAATCCCTATGAATGGATTGTCTGCATATTTGAACTTGACAATGTTCTTTTGAAATGACAATAACCCACTTACCATCTATTTTTAATGTTTTTTTAACCAAAATTAGTGATTTTAAGCCATAATCAATTAGTTTGACCTGATACAAAGGGATATTGGTGATATTTAAGAAATTTTCAAATGTAGGGGTAGTAATTTGACCTTAATAGGTCAAATTACTAATAATTTTGGTGACTTTCAGGGATTAACCAGCCTTCTGGTCAAAGAACTCAAAAATTTTGGCTATGAAAAACTTGGATATATAGTGAAATAAGAATATTTTTTGTAGGAAAAGACACAAACAAGATAAAAAATATTTTTACATATGCACTTAGAGGAAAGGACAACAACAAAAAGGAAAGGAAAAAAAAACAACTGCTAAAATCATGTGCAAATATGCACTTAAAGGAAAGTAACAATAAGAAGTCTATTATGTATAAATTACCCTCCAACTTACTAGCCCTCTTGAACCACATGGAAATATATTTTATTCACCATAGAACTTTTAAACATGACTTCTTCATTTTGATATCCCTCTTCTACAAATGGGAGCACTTATATGTTCATGTGTTTTGGATGATGAAGCTAGGCCTCCAAATTCCATTCTTACGTGCATGGATTGAAGATATGGATCCATGATAAAATAATATCCTTCCCATATTCTTCTTTATTTCATCAAAATTGGTATCTCTACCTCATTTATAGGTTGGTCATGATTTGACACATTCTCATTCAATGATTGTATTGGCAGTTTAGCTAGTATACATGGATTGATGTCTTCATTTGACTCTATTTGAAGTGGTACTTTGTCAAAGTCTTTATATATTTGATAAGAATCTAAAAATGGCTGTAATATGACTTTAGTTTTTTCCTAATGAATAGCTACAATAGTACTCTTTACAAGACATTCATCAATATCCACTTGGGGTGAAGATGGATAATCAAATTTTACACAAAAACCCTCCAAGTCATACCAAAAGGATTCTTCATCATGATCAACTGAAAGGACATGAAAATAATTAGTATTATTACCATTTGAAACATGTTTATAATATATTTATAACCTTTTGATGGAGTCATATGAAATTTCTTGATCTACTGCACTTACTTCATCTTTATCTTTTGTAGAGAATAACATCTCAATCGGTCCCACTGAGTGTGCCAAAAACTATTATGGCTCTAGAGTGCACCCTGCTTGAAGATGTGCAAGGAAAACCTTATTTCCATATAATAAAATTAGATCTTCTCATATTTTGGGTGACTCTATACTGAGAAGAACCTTCAGAGAGGGTTGGTTCCCTTAAGATTTATCTCTAAAAACTAAATTATTTTAATTTTTTTGGATGAAAAGGGAGAAAGAAACTGAAATGGAAAATCATATCTAATGGGGTGATGCACCTGAATGATTGTTATTCTCTAAAATATTTTTTGAAACTGATTAATGCACACATATTAATAAAAATAAATTTTTCATTAAATCCTAAATATAAGTGTTTCAAAAGAAGGCCTAAAATAAGTTTGCAAAGCAAATTCTATTCCTAGCTCTTCAAATGACTTGTAGAGGATGAGATTTTTCTAGTAGGTGAGGAAAGAACCTAAAAATATGGGGTATATATCTCACTTATATTATGGTAAACAATCAAAAATACACTCTATTTTATTAAAAAAAACTCATATACAAAAGATTTCCTTTATTGATAAATGATGCCAATTACAATTTTTGTTTTGCTTCCGAAAATTCTCAAAAATAGTTTCAAAAATCCAATATATAATTCTAAAACCTTAAATAGATCCAAATTGGAATGAAAAATAAAAAAATTATACTTATTTTAGTTAAAATAAGACTTAAATCCTTTTACAATAATAAATAAAGGCTTTAAAATCTTCCAAGTCTTCAAAAATTGCATGTTCTTCATTTTTGGCATAAATTTGAGAAATGGTGGGTCCATGTTGACTTTTCAACCTTCCTTTCATGAAAATAATGACATAAATTAGAATATAACTCCATATTTAAAGTGATTTTAAGTTCTTTAAAGTCTTTATCTTGCATGAAAAGCATGGGAGATGCATGAAACTAGTCAACCGAAGAGATTTGACCCTTAAAGGCTAGTTAACTCAACTTGAGCTCAAGTTGCATTAATTGAAACTTGTGGATTGACTTGAGAATGATATAGCCACTTAAAAAACATATATTCCATGTTTTAACTCCAAAATTAATTCTTTTGATAGATTTTCAATGTCATTTTTTACTTGCTTGATTGACTAATTAGGTCAATTAGGCCTAATAACCTATCTTCTTGTATTTGGATTCCATTAAACCTGAAATAATAAGTAATGAAACATGAAAAAACAATAAATTTCACCTAAAAAATAATTATTGATTACCAAAATATTTTATTTTGATGAGAAAACACTTGCCATTCAGTTAATAGGGTTGACTAAGCCTATTTTGCCCCATTTTCTTGCAGACTAGCCATTTTGATTGAGCTAGTTGGGACACTTTTGAGATTATTTATGAAAAAAATAGAATTTTTAGATGAATAAATATTCTTATTATTTTATCTTCATTTATTATATTTCATTTAAGTGTTTTGTACTTCATTGGACATACTTTTTTACACAAAAAACATGATTTCTACCCTCATCTGTACATCTCCATGCATAAGATTGACATTTATGGAATCCTCTATGAGTTTAATTGACATTTTAAAAGTATTAATTTTTATTAAATATTATTTTATGGAAATAAAATCAACATTTTACAAAACTAGTTTTTTGAGGGTTTAAGCAGGCTTTAAAGTTGAATTTTTAAAATGATGGTTCATGAAGTACAAACCTCCAAATCCAATTTTTTGTTATTTATATGTATAAAATTTACTCCCCCAACATCCTTTAAAATATTAGGTTCCTATTCAAAATATATAAAATGTTACCATGTGGAGAAATTTGTCTGTGGAGTTTTAACTACATTCTGAGCTACCTAAACTCCTAATGATTGTTCATAAAGCAAAACCACTCAAATAGTCTCAATTTTTCATGAATTTGAAATAAATATGAATACTCAAATCATAATAAGTTAATTCATCCAATCTCCACACGTGGTGAAAGATATGAGCATCTGAATAGGAGGCTAGGAAGGGTGTTTCGAACTAAAAATATGAAAATTTCACCAAAATGAAAATAAATCTTCACATTATTTCCAATAATTGAAAAAATTATCATGGGGTCTGTACCATGCTATCAAAACACTCTGAAAGCTCATTTTTCTTGAAAATTCAAAAAACCCCTTTTTGGCCTTTATGTTTGTTGCTTGCAAATGCTTGTATGAGCATGGTTTGCTTAAAATTTAGAGTTTTTAAACTATTTAAAGGTCTTATTATGATGTACAAACATCATCCCATGATTTTAAAACTTTTACCTATACTTTAAAAACCTTTGTGGCACTCCAGAATGATGCTTACTCTAATGGTGATCTCCAATAGATATGCTAAGGACTATTATAAAACAACAAGTATCTCTACTCAAAAAATGGTCATGAAACATTTTTATAAGGTTACCCAACACATAATGACCCTATGTACAAAATTTAAGGTCCTAAAACAACTTGGAGCTCTCAAAATCCTCAATTTTCTCTCAAAATTGATCCCTATGAATGGATTGTCTGCATATTTAAACTTAACTATGTTCTTTTGAAATGACAAAAACCCATTTACAATCCATTTTTTATATTTTTTACCAAAATTAGTGATTTTAGGCCATAATTGATCAGTTTTACCTATTGTAAATGGATATTGGCTAGATTTAAGAAAGTTTCAAATGATAGGGGTAATAATTTGACCTTGACAGGTTAAATTACTAATAATTATAGCAACTTTCAGGGGTTGCCAGCCTATTGGTAAAAGAACTCAGAAACTTTGGCTATGAAAAACTTGGATATACATTGAAATAGGAATATTTTTTGTGGTCAAAGACACAAACAATACAACAAACATGTGCACATGTGCACTTAGAGGAAAGGACGACAACAACATGGAAAGGGAAAAAAACAATTATTGAAAGCATGTGTAGATATGCACTTAGAGGAAAGAAATAAAAAGAAGTATATTATGTAAAAAATAACCTTCAACTTACTGGCCCTCCTAGATCAAATGGAAAACTATTTGATACACCATAGAACTTTGAAAGATGACTTCTTCCTTTTCATAGCCCTCTTCTGCAAATGGGAGCAGTTATATGTTCATGTGTTCTAGATGATGTAGCTAGGCCTCCAAATTATATTCTTACATGAATTAATTGAAGATATGGATCTATGATCCAATCATCTTCCTCCCATATTCTTCTTTATTGCATCAAAAGTGATATCTTTACCTCATTTGTAGGCTGGTCATGATTTGACACATTCTCATTCAATGATTGTATTGGCAATTCAGCTAGTATACCTAGATTGATGTCTTCATTTGACTCAATTTGAAGTGGTACTTTTCAAAATTACTTAGATCCTTGATAAAAATATAAACATGGCTGTAATATGACTTTAATTTCTTCCTGATGAATAACTACAATAGTACTCTTTACAAGACATTCATCAATATCCATTTGGGGTGGAGATGGACCATCAAATTTTGCACAAAAACTCTCCAAGTCATCCTAAAAGACTTCTTCATCATGATCAACTAAAAGGACATGAAAATCATTAGTATTATTACCATTTGAAACATTTTTATCACATATTTCTAACCTTTTGATGGATTCATATGAAAGTTCTAGATCTATTGTACTTGCTTCATCTTTATCTTCTGTAGAGAATAACATCTCAATTGATACCACCAGGCGTGCTAGAAACTATTATCACTCTAGAGTACACCCTGATTGAAGATGTGTAAGTCACACCTTCTCTCTAGCTAATACAATTAGATATTTTAAGATTGTGGGTGACTCTGTACTGAGAAGAACTTCCAGAGAGGGCTAGTTCCCTTAAGATTTATCTCTAAAAACTAAACTATTTTAATTTTTTGGGATGAAAAGGGAGAAAGAAACCGAAATGAAAAATCCTATCCAATGGGATGATGCACCTAAATGATTGGTATTATTTGAAATATTTTTTGAAACTAAGTAAGACACATATATTAATTAAAATAATTTCTTCAGTAAATCCTAAACATAAGTGTTTCAAAAGAAGCTTGCAATGTAAATTCTATTCCTAGCTCTTCAAATGACCTATAGAGGATGAGATTTTTACAGTAGATGAGGAAAGGGCCTGAAAAAATGGGATAAATATCTCACTTATATGATGGTACATAATCAAAAATGCACTCTATTCAGTTAAAACAACTCATATGCAAAATATTTTCTTTATTGATAAATGATGCCAATTACAATTTCTTTTCTGCTTCTAATTTTTTTTTAAAATGGCTTCAAAAAGACAATATATAAGTCTAAACCATTAAATAAATCCAAATTTTCATGGAAAATATAAGTATTAGTCTTATTTGAGTTAAAATAAGACTAAAATCATTTTACAATATTAAATAATGGCTTTAAAATCTTCCAAGTCTTAAAAAATTACATGTTCTTCATTTTTGGCATATCATTGAGAAGTGGTGGGCCCATCTTAACTTTTAAAATTTTATTGCATGAAAATAAAACCATGAATTAGAAGATAACTCCATCTTTAAAGTGATTTTAAGTTTTTGGAAGTCTTTATCTTGCATGAAACCAGTCAAACTAGTCAACCAAAGAGATTTGACCCTTAAGGACTAGTTAACTCAACTCGAACTCAACTTGCATGAATTTAAACTTGTGTATTAAATTTATAATGATATATCCACCTTAAAAACATATATTCCATGTGGTAACTTCAAAATTAATTTATTTGATAGATTTTCAATGCCATTATTTACTTGCTTGATTGACTAATTAGGCCTAATAGCCTATCTTCTTGCATTTAGACACCATTAAACCTAAAATAATAAGAAATGAAACCTAAAACAAAAAAAATCACCTAAAAAATAATTATTGATCACTAAAATATTTTATTTTGATAAGAAAACACTCACCATTCAGTCAACAAGGTTGACTAGGCCTATTTTGCTTCATTTTACTATAAATTGGCCATTTTGATTGAGTTGGTTGGGACACTTATGATATGATTTATGACCAAAATAAAATTTTAGGATTAATAAAAATTCTTAATATTTTATATCCATTGATTATATTTCATTCAAGTGTCTTGTACTTCATTTTACATAATTTTTTACACAAAAAACATGATTTCTTCCCTCATCCATACATCTTCATGATAAAATTTACATTTCTAAAATATTCTCTAAGTTTAATTGAAATTTGAAAATTTTTAGGTTTGATTCAAAATAATTTTATGATGATAATATTAACTTCTTAATAAACTAATTTTTTGAGAGTTTAGGCAAGCTTTGAAGCTAAATTTTCAAAATGATGCTTCATAAAGTACAAACCTTCAAATCCCAAACTTTTTCTATTGATGTGTATAACACTGACCCCCCAACATCCCTAAAAATATTTGGTTCCCATTCAAAATATATAAAAGGTTACCACGTGAAGAAATTTATCTTTGAGGTTTTGATTGCATTTTGAGCTACCTACACTCTTAATAATTGTTCATAAAGAAAACCCACTCAAATGGTCTCAATTTTTCATGAATTATAAATACATATGATTAATCAAGACATAATAAGATAATTCATCCAAAATCCACATGTGGTGAAAGTTATGAGCATTTGAACAGGAGGCTAGGAAGGGTGTCTAAAACTAAAAAAATGAAAATTTCACCAAAATGAAAATAAATATTTACAATCTTCTAAATGACTAAAAGCATCATCATGGGGTCTATATCATGCTACCAAAACACTCTAAAATCATATTTTTCTTGAAAATTCAAAAACCCCCATTTTAGCTTTTATGCATGTTTACTTATAAAAGCCTGTATAAGCATGGTTTACTTAAAATTTAAAGTTTTGACACTCTTTAAAGGTCTGATTATGATGTATAAACACCATCCCATTCTTTTCAAACTTTTAACCAAACTTAAAAAACCTCTGTGGCACTCCAGAATGATGCCTACTCCCATGGTGATCTCCAATAAACATACTGAGTATAGTTAGTATCTCCACTCATACAATGGCCATAATTTTTTTTTATAGGTTTCTATAACTCATAATAACCTTGTGTACAAAATTTGAGGTTCTAAAACCACTTGAAGCTCTCAAAATCCTCAATTTTTTCTCAAAATTGATCCCTGTACATGGATTGTCTGCATATTTAAACTTGAAAATGTTATTTTTAAATAAAAATAACCCATTTACAATCCATTGTTTATGGTTTTTACCAAAATTAGTGATTTTAGGCCATAATTGATTGTTTTGACCTAGTATAAATGGATAATGGTGAGATTTAGGAAAGTTTTAAATGATAGGGGTAGTAATTTGACCTTGACTAGTCAAATTACTAACAATACATACATGAAAATTAGATGTTAAAAGTTGATGACCTTTCATATGAGTATCCTCTACCTATTTCATATCTATTTATAACATAATTACCATATATATCATAGTTATCAATTATAACTCAGAGCATAGTTATTATTGATACATCATAGAGTTTAGTAGAGCCACTGATGCAAGTGAGGTTTACTCCTATAGTATAGACATGTATGCATACTTTCCCATAAAAACCATTATTAGAGATACCCTTACATCATATATATGTCAGATTATATATGGAATTACTCCACTCACTTTTTGTTGATATCAATATTATTAGGTTCTTTGGGTTCCCAACACATGACATTTATGCCACCTACACCATCTTCTACCAAATGGGTTCCTAAGACCCCTATAATTCATAAGACACCATAGTTAGTGCCATAGATTATTAACACACTCCATAGGAATATATAGTTACAAATATAGATCACTCAGTACAAAATATTATGGGACCATGGTTACCCTTTCACATAGCATGCATGATCACAATTCTCTTATTTGACATAGGTTACAGTGATAATGAGTCTCTCATGAGACTCATTAGTTAGTATGGTTCCTCCATTATTGTAGATACTTTCCATCTTTCTTGAGCTTGTAAATAGTTCATTTTAATATTTATTGTACATATATTATATCCAAAAAAATAGTATAATATGTCAAAAACACAAAAACATTAACATAATTACTCAAAGAACATAAAATTATAGATTGTATGCATTACTATGTTTAGATTTATTATATTTTATAGACACTAAATATGATAGCTATCTTAGTATAGTCATTTTTATCATACATACATACTTCACTTGTTCTGTTCAAGTGCTTATAAATTGCTTATAAGACTCAAGTCCACTACACCAATCCAGACTTGTTATTATCTACCCACTGGGGGCATATACACTAATACATAGGTCTTCACTTGACACATTCACCCACTTGGGGGCATCCTATACATTGTTTCGATCACTAGGTTCAATCCTTATATACTCTACATTCTAGTTTTAGCATTGTTATATCTTGATATTAATCATTGCTACTCTTATTTAGATTTTTTACTAGCTATTACTACATTTGACTCAGCATATGTACATCCTAGCTCTTACATAGATTTGTGTTACATATTCATGTATAATTTCATTTATAAATTACCTATTTTATACTTGATTATATTTCTATGCTTCTTCAATTAAAGGTCATTTGAATATGCCATTGTTCTTTGGCTCTAAGCCACTTCTATTCATAGTATGTACGCTTTGGACATTTTTCCTTGTCCTTGTGTGTGCTTTCCTAATTATGTATGTGGACATTTTAACATTTCCTTCTATATATATCTAATCTAACTTACTTGTTTCTTGTGTATGTGGACATCTAAACATATCCTTGTATGTCTTATTTTCTCAAATTTAGTGACATGTGCCTATGTCCCTTGCATTTTGGCCCCTTAGCTTACTTTGTGTGCCTCATGTTTTCTATATGTATGTTTTTTTATACATATTGGCCATGACACTTGTCTTTAATTATTACACACACTATTTTTTATTCTATGAGGGATGTCATGCATTTACCCTTCCTATTTGGGTGTTGTGATGGACATCATGACTTATTCCCCTAGGTATCTACTCAGTTTTACTTAGATTTGTTATTACATGTATTTTAACACCCTTGTGAATTTTAGACATGGCATACATCTTAGATTACATACTTATAATCAAATCTCTTACATTATGATGTTATGTATATACATTATATTATATTATCATGTAGTTATCATATACGATTTGGCTAACAAATATTTTGTAGAGCTTTTTCTTTTGAGGATAGGTCTTACATAGGTTTAAAAAATCCCATAAAAAGAGGGGGAATTCACAAGGGTTTGTCATAGATATTAGGCTCTTATATTGAATTCATAGTACATTTTTCAATACATAGGCTCAAATACAAAAAATTAGACACAAGGTAAACATAGTGGAAAAATAGTGACTCAAAAATCAGTACATTTACATAGAATTCAAACCATGACATTAGTGCCCAAATTGAGACACTAGTGCCACATGGATCTACTGTCTAAGATATGGATGTATTGTCTAGTAGCCTTAATTTCATAACAACTTGGATTGGTTAGAATAGTATATGTAGGTATAGTACTGGTTGACACATATTCAGTTATAGATTTACCAATTATACTCAATTTTTTATTAGATTCATACTAATTTATCTTATATTTATATTAGTTTACTCAGATTGGGGGCATCATGCATGACAATACCATTCCTATATTCAGTTAATATATTCAAATATAGTTTATTATAACTCAGTCTAGAATCCATATACTTAGATATCAAATTTGGGGGTATGTCCATAGCACATTATTTTCATATGCTTAGTTACACACTAGTTGATTAATGGAAAGACAAATTCCATGTCATTCTCTACATTGTATACACCCAACATCATATCTTAGGTTGTTACCAATTTCATGCCTTAATCCATTTGTAGTGGTTGGCATTCCCAAGTGGTCTAGAGTTGCCTAATATACTTGAGTAGATGTAGATCTAACATACACAATTAGATCTACTTAGTTATTTACATTACTTTGCATAGTTTAGTTTTAGATGCATCTACTACACGAATGTGGGAAATGATGTATTCATAGCCTACTTGAGTTCTTAATCCACCCACATGCGAGGGTTGAACACACTATCAATCTAATCTAAGATATTCATAGGTCAAGATGCACCAAAAAAGGGTGGGAAATGATGGAGTCAAAACTAGATTGATTTCTTGAGCCACCCACACATGAAGATTAACCAAGCCATCATCTCAATCTAATATATTCACTAATTAATCAATATATGAATGCACACACAAGTTATCACAAGGTTTATGCATTATTTAATGTACCCAATGAGGTGACATGCATTAGATCATGCTTCACATATGTAGACTCAACTTCACATACTTAGATTCAGCTTCATGGACTTCACTTTATAGGTAATTCTAGGTATGTTTCTTTTTCTTTTATCTTAGTCATTTCACTTTACTACATTTATAGAATAAATGGGGGGTAAATATAATCACCCAAAAGTGGTATTTGGGTGATAAGAGTGCTATTTGATACTACCTATCCCATATCCTATTATCATACTTATCCAGCCTTTATGTGGGCTACATGCATCCCTATTTATTTCCAAAGTAGTCATAGACACTCATTTCTTGATATCGGCCCTTTATGCGTAGTGTTTTACCAGTTGGACACTAGTGTAACAATAAGGACATTAACACCACATGGCACTAGTGTCCCTAAAATGATGTTAATATATTTTGCCCTAACTTTTCCAAATGGATATCTTTTCAAAATAAAATCCTCTTAAAATTGGATTAGACATCTTTTATCATCCACACAACTAAAAGAATAGTCAAAATACATGATTTTTAGCCCTCTATCCATTGGATGGAAATCAGATGAAAAATACACATTCAAGGCACTTAAGGCCATTATCATACTAGCATCACTTACACTTGAACTAATACTTAGGTGTGGATAACCAAATTGGGCTTGATCCCTCCTCTGAGTATTAGTATGTAGGAAAATCTCTTCACATTGGGGTGTTGAGGATGTACCCTACTAATGAACATAATTTTTAGTTCATGCCTTAGTTTTATAGAGGATTAGGGTTTGCATAATAAATTATTCATTACATGCATAATACATGATTCTATAATTTGTGTGCATAGGAACAAAACCCATAGATCTAGACATAGGTGCACCTAGAATTTTGATATAGTCCTGCATAGAGGACACTACCACCAATATCATGACACTACTACCATTTTACCAATAATGGTGATACTATCCAATTATGAAACTAATGTCCAGGGGGTTTTTGACATAAAGATTCAGTTTGTGACACTCAGACTAGCCTCCATCTTAGTTTCTAACACCTAGATCATCTATATTAGGTGTTTTTTAGTTAAGTCTTTATTTGCACTATTTATTACTATTTTAAAAAATTCAAATCTAGTCAATTATATAAAAAAATAAGTGGCTATATTTATTGTATATTATTTACATGATTTAGTCTACTCATCTCTTTAATCAAACATAGGATTTACATTTAATAAATCCTCAAAGGTTAAAATACTTACCTATCTACAAAACATAGATGTAAGAGAAACAATTCAGGATTAGTGCATGATAGGTCAATCTTATAGTTCACTATGCACTTTCAAATGTGTGGTAGTGAAAATAAATTTGGTGCACCACCTCTTTGTTTTGTTTATTTTCTTTCCCTCTCTCATTTCCCCTACAAGCAATACATTTAGTAGTAGTTTGAGGTGATAACATCAAGGGAGCTAGCCTTATATAGAGATTCAACTCATTGATTAGGCCACCCACAACCTAGAGGTGTATACATGCTATCAACTAAATGAATAAGACTTTAATAACCCCATCAAAGCTTTAATTTCAAGTGGTAACACAAAATTCAAACTAATTTCTAACAAATAACTCAAAGTTAAGCCTAAAAATCATTGACTATCTCAATTTCATCCACATATTAGACATAAATGCCCAAAAATGTGTCAAGGATTCCATATTTAGGGTATTAGCCTATACACAATGATAATATATTGTAGGTTCATTCCTATTTATTTATGACCTATCAAACTAATGTTTTTACTAATTGAGTGGGGCACTTAACTCAATTCTTAAAATGACCAAAAGACTAAGTAGAATCAATTAACCAAGTAAATCAAATTAAATAATTAAGTGAAAAATATCTGTTGAATTAGTTAATATTTAATTCTTAAAATCAAAATTCAATAAATATCAAAGATTACATTGTCATGATGATGTCATCATCCTCAAAGTCAAGAATTTTAAAATATTAACATAAATACCATAAAAAATAAAAATGTTGAGAGATGCCTCTATAAATGTGTAATTAAATCCATCATTAATTGTATTTTAAATCCCAACCTTAACCCTATCTTAACCACACATGAGTTACAGTTAGTTTTAAAAATATAAATACAAGTGCCATGACCATTCTTAACCAAGCTTTTATTTGCAAACAAATAATACAAAATTATTGATAGAAAGCTTCATCACCAACACAAGCCAAGAGCCAATTTCCTAGGGAACAAGAGGAGGTATTTCCCATAAAGCATCAAACATCTTCAAAGAACATTTTTTTTAAATATTGAGCACAATCCTTATCTCATGCCAATTTCAATATGGAGTCATTCTAGGAAGGTAAATGGTGTTTTTGTCTTCCATTAGTAGATTCTCTATTTTGTTGTCATTTCTCACCCTAGTAATTAGGATTATAATGTTAATCATCATTGAATTATTATTTTTTATCCACTAACAATAGATACTAATCATTGTATTCATAATCCTATATTACAAGAACTTTATGTGAGTATGATGACACCACATGGTGAAATCTCACCTCATCCTAGCAAAAGACATGATGGCAGTAACATATGTAGGATATGAGATTAAATTTAATGGCCCATCCAGCCATCAAAGTTGTCATAACATAATAATGGACTAAGAATCTAATATAACCTATAACACCAATTTATAGGGGCATATTAATGGTAGAAGTGATCATGAAAGACAAAATTTAAGGACAATCTAGGCAAAAACATTCAATATAGACATGGCATGCATATTTGGGAATGGATAGAAAGAGGTTTTAAGGACAAATTCAACATGAAGATTAATGTTCTCTAGTAATAATATAGATATATACAAAATATAAATTGAGATCCCAGTGCATTTCCAACAACTTCTTGTCACACTTAGCTGACATAATTTACTTCCCTGATTCAAAATAGCATGGTCTAGATGAAAGTTTCAACTATATTCTTTATTCACATTGAATTCTTAGCTACTCTTGTGGTAGGCATGAATTTTCTCCTTTTTTTAATTTTTTATTTTGAACCGCTCTTATTCTTATTTATAGGACTTTAGAGTCGTTTCTCAATGTTGGATATTTTTAGGATTGGAATATGATATCCCTGGTTGGCTCTTTGTGAATTGTAATAAAGACATAGAGAACTATAAATTTTCATTCTTTATTAATGATTTCTATGATAATTTATCCCTCTCATGTTTTAGTATTGTTGCTTCAAATTTGTCTCTTACACTTAGATGATTGTATGAATCCCTAACTTTGTTAATCAAAAGAAAAATCTTGATAAATTTAAAGTTGTTGATACTATATAGTCATTTATTGTGTTGTTTTATGGTGTTTGATAGGTTTTTATTACACCTCTCATTTAACCAATAAATGGATTGGTGTCATCCAAGGAACTGGCTGAGACTATTTATAATGAGACTATTTGGTATTATAGTTGTATAGTTCACTATTTGGGGGGTTTACTTCTGTTTTGCTTTCTAAATTCTAAAAACATTAAAATAAACTCTAGCTCTAGTTTTTAGGAAATTAAATCTAAACTATTTGTTAATAATTCACACTATCAACATCCATAACTTAAACATCTGACATAAAACATATAATTTCCTTACTCGACTTGCCTAGCTTGGTAGGATAGTATGATGTTCAGAGTTTAAGAATGTTATTTATTGTCACTTAAATAACTTTTTCTCAATTATAAATATGAAATGAATTAAAAAATTTAATCTATTTGAAAAACACACTTTCACATAAAGTAAATCTATTTGTATTGAATTGAAATAATCTTACATGTAAATGAAACACTCTTACATGAAAGGAAATCACACTTGCTTTTGGAAAAGGAAATCACGCTTGCTTTTGGAAATGAAATTCACACTTAATTTTGAAAATAATCACTCTTTTCTTTGAAAGGGAAAGCACTCTACATTTAAAAAAATTACTATTGTGGTTAAAGGAAATTATAATCTACAATGAATAAAATATATCTAAATTAAAGAAATGATTTCTAATCTATTAAAATAAAAAGTACCAATTGATCATGATCCTTGGAGAGAAGTGGGTCCTTGCTTCTTCTTCAAAATAGGAATTGCTTTACTCAGAAATAAAGGAAAATGTTGATCTCTATTTTATTTAAAAGAACATGTACAAATATGAAATGTTGAACTTCGTTTCTAACTTATTCAACTTTAATAACTTGGAAATAGGATCTCCCTAGAATGAGAAGGAGATGTGTATTTAAACTCATCTCATCATCTATTCTCAGGATACAAAATCTTGTCAATCTTAATGACCAAATATGTTTATTAAAATCTAGACAATTTAGGAGTCAGATCCCATGCTTCTAGGAAGGTGTAGGAACCATCTAAACTAACTATAGACAAAAAATAACTAATCTAAACTAAGGATACATATCATTTAAAAAAATAAAGATACAAATATATCCAAAATATTTTAAGCCATTACCATGAATGGTAATGTCTAAAATAAGACATCTAAATAGAGAAGTCTATTTATAGATATCCACAAAATTACTGTTCCAAATAGTAGGATTTAGTTGGTCTTCAGAGCACATCCATGTATCTTTGGAGCATCCTATATAGGTATTTCAATCACCCTACATAGGTCTTCAGATCATTCCTAGAATTTTTTGGAGCATCTTGTGTATATCTTTGGAGAACACCTAGAGAATCTTCATAGCACTTTTAGAGCATATTTTGAGTGTCTTTAAAGCATTCAATCTTTAGAGTTTGCTTGCCAAATCCTCAAAATTATAGATAAAAGAGTTGTTAAAATTGTGTGTTGCCTTCTCAAAATTATCCCATCATTGGGATGTGTTGTTGTCTTCAAAATTACCCCATCATTGGGATGTGTTTTTCTACTCAAAACTATGTTATTCATCCAAGTTAGCCACAATAACAAGGTAAAGAACTATAAATAAATTACATACAAACAAATAATAAATTACATTCATTTCCTACTTATATAAAACTTTAACTATTAAATGCAATACATTATATAACCAAAGACAACACTTTATGGACAATTTATATGGCTATAATGAGCTATATGAAATGTGCATCATTTCCCCCACCACACTTTACCTTTTACAAGTCCTCTTATAAATAAGTGGGATGATTGATCCTTAATCCAAAATTCTTAATTCAAACCTTTGACTTAGATCATAAAATTCAAAATGATGGCCCTAGTCACAATGGCCCCTTGGAAATAATCCAAGATATCTAACAATTATATGTAACCAAGATTAAAATTCAACTTATGCTTGAGAAATCTAATCATGCCATAGAGATAAAGGACAGAATGATAGGAAGCCTAAACCCCATCCTAATCCATACATCTAAACTACTTTCTTCTAAGATCCAAGTTATTATTTGGGTAACCAATTTGTCTCTTATTAGACTCCATCTAATATTGGTGAGGTCAAGGACTTCCCTATGCTTCTACACAATAGGTAATGGCTCCCACCTAGTAAAACTAACATTGATAACATTGGTAGAATAGTGGTTTAGAAAATCTCTAAAAGTAACAATATTAGATCTCAATAGATCATGATACTTGCTCTTCATATACATATGATACAGAGGTTGAAAACTAAAAATAAGTTTCTTTGCTTTTGGAAATTGTGGTGTCATGCATAACCCAATGCTACTTTGTAATTCCAAAAATCTATTATTTAATTGATGCCATGACATTTGGTTCCTTAAAGTTGAGAGAAAGGCATGTAGTCATGTCTCTCTGATAAATAAATTTATCAAAAAACTATATTGATATCCTAATAAAAAATTAAAAGTACAGAATTCATAAATGACATCCTACCATTCTGCAGTGTTCTTTAGAAAAATGCCCATAAATGCATGCTCATCTTCAATGATATGTGAAAAACTAATAGAAATTAACTAAATTTTCCATTTATAAAATTGATCATGTAAGAAAATAAAATAAACTGATAAAGGCTACCTACATGTTAATAATTTCTTAGAAATAACACAAATGTGTTGGATAGAAGCTTGTGCTTTTTTAAATTGTTATTGGGATTCATCTAATTGCTTCTGAGATTCTTCTTTAAGCTTGGAATTTTTGTCCTTCAATTTTTGAATTTTCTTCTGGGTTTTATGCTAGATAGAGATTATTTCATGTAATTTAACAAGGAAAGAGGGAACAACTCTTGTCAAACCCTCTATATAAACTATAATTCCTCTTATTCCTCTTTGAATTACCTAAATAGAGGCTTGTAATTTAGAATTTTGAGTGGTAAGTGCTCTTATTATATCAACATGTTTGGCTATCAATTAATTAGATTACGCTTATCAACATTGGAATTTTTCAAATTAGTAATCTAATTGTCCTTGATAACAATAAAATTCTACAAATTACATAATTTTTGGGTATATGAAAACATTACATTATGGACCCTAGTTTGTTCATCTTATATTCCTTGAAGAATTATTTATTTTTCACTAAATCTAATATTGGATTCTTCCCACCTTTATTCCAAATTACAAATTATCAAGTCATTACCTTTCAAAGTTAAATGGAGAACATCCAATTCTACTTTTTGTTGCCTAATTGTTTCCTCATTATGTGACAAAGACATCACATGCTAAAGTTTTTTCATTGACAAAATGTGGAGAAGATGGACCTTATTCAATCAAGGGTTCCTTACCCTTATCAGTGGTAGAGGGCACAAGACATTTTGTTTTTTTTGGTACAACTTCTTCTGTTATGGTTCTTATTGATAATTTTGACCTCATAGGTCAAATTATCACCCCTACCATTAACAAATTTGTGTACCATGCTATATTGCCTTGTGAGTCAGTAGTTGGTCTTGAAAAGTCCTTAAATAAACTATCGTTAATAGGTCTTAAGGTTGTTTAGGTGATTTAAGGTATTTTCCTTCAATTGTCTTATACTTGTCTAGTTATTTATTGGCCTTTCTAAGCCATTTTTAGTGGTGTATAGAGTATAGAGTGTCTTTTTGAGTGTCATAGCATGTGTCAAGATAATTAAATCCCTAAAAAATGAATACTCAGGTTGATCACTTTTTGGACTAACTCTATACTCATTTCTATGCAAAATCTGACCATTTTATGCCATTCAGAGAAGGTTTTGATAGTATATGATTATAAGGAAGATTTATTCCATATTTATTCACCTCATCAGACATGTGAGAGACTCAGTAAAACATTTTACATCATTTAATTCTGATTTCCTTGGTGAAAATAGATTTTTTAGTAAAAAATAGACCTTTTTGAGGCATTATTTTTGGTTTTTAAAGTATTTTTGTGAGAAAATAATCATATATGATTCATTGGGTTCTAGGTGAAAAAATGCAAAGTCTAACTTCATTTCAATTTTGACCTTTTTTGCATGCCTAGAAGGGTAGTTTTCAAATGTTCAATATGAGAATAGGAGAGAGAGAGAGAGAGTTGTGAGATGAAACTTTGTCCATTATTAGGATTCTAATTAATATTGAAATTAGTGGAATTGGTTCTTGGATTGGTGCCTTTATATTTATGAACAATCACTAAGAGTGATAGCAGGTCACTATAGCCTATACATCTAAGAGGGGTCTGTTCTTGGACCTAGTTGTAAATCTTGGAAAAAAATGGAGATCAATGGTTGTGTAGAATTTTTTTAAGGTTCATGAGGCTCCTTTTAACCTTGGTCTCATTTTATAACTCCTTCTAGTAAGGAATTTATATCATAAAGCCTTGTTTCTTTCACTATCTTTGAGAATGGTCTCCTAAGTCAATTTTGAATCAGAATATGAGTTATTTGTCAAACATTTTCATATTAAGAGATTATTTATGGATTTTATAAGTAATTACATACCTAATTAATTTAAACAAAGGCTCATAAGTTTCCATTTAGGATCTATCTCTTTATGAGGGATTTAATTGAGTATGCTTCTTCAACAAGGTACTAATGCACTTTTGAGCTTGTTTCTAATGTTATTAACCAATCACAATATATGAGAGAGTTTTTCAATTTATTTAAGAAATAATTAGGTTTTAATAGACATCATGACCTTGGTAAATCCTCTAATTTCTAGCATCATGATTGACACTCAATCCATATATTCAAGATGAGTACCTCCAAGTTGTGATGATCTAATCAGGGTACAATTCGTGTCATAGTATGGAGTGATTGAGATATAAGAATTTTCTTCAAAATCAAGATTTGAATTTCTTTTATTCTATGAATTATGATAATTTCATCACAAGTAAATAACATGATATCAAATCCACCATACACAGTCACCCTTGTTTGCATTCACTTGTTCTCATTGTAGGTTGAAGAGTGAGGTCTTTGGAAATTCATTGGAGGTCATAAGGATTCTTTAAAGGTATTGAAAAGGTTATTCTA
Organism: Torreya grandis; assembly: GCA_037957365.1. Classification (NCBI taxonomy): domain Eukaryota; kingdom Viridiplantae; phylum Streptophyta; class Pinopsida; order Cupressales; family Taxaceae; genus Torreya; species Torreya grandis. The sequence continues at coordinate 3,374,370 of JARHVA010000783.1, read as the reverse complement.
AATAACATGAGTTATCAAACCAATTTATAGATGTTTCCATATTTTAATTTGATATTTTCATCCATGGCTTGCATATGAAATGTCCACCTACATGTGGTAATGACAGAGAGTTAAATTCATCCATTTGTAGATTCAATCAAGTTTTTTTTTGCCTTCATCATGTTTGGATAAAATTATGGGTCTCAACTAGGCCTAATTTTAATTTCATACTCCACCAAATAGTCAATTTTCCACCTTTTTTATCTTATGCACTGTTGTGTGTGCATCTATAGCCTTTGATGAGACTTGAGCATGGTCATGAAAGAGATTTAGTAGGATTATAAACCTTGATAAGGTCTTAGAACATTATTAAGATCATGGAATATATATTTGGATTGTTAAATTAGAAAACAAGCATTAAATTTTGTATCCTTAGATGATGATTGTGTCAAGGAACTAGATCCCTAAGAGCACAAAATAGAGCCTAGGGGTTTTTGATGATATTCCATAATAATGTTGAAATGACTTTTTGGTCTAACAAATGCACTTACCTTGAATCTCTCACATAGAAGTGTAATATTTCAAAGATAGGAGATTGATCAAGGATGTGTTTGGAGGATCTCCAATATGTGCATTTACTCATTGAATTGTTTTAGAACCCTCTGCAAAATTTGATGATTGTGTTTAAGTGATCTTCACATCCCAAGGTGATAAGAGCATTCAGGCATGCCCTCATGTCATACAATATCTTGATTCAAGGTAAATTGAAGGTTGATTCCATGATTATATGGGATGATTCAATCATTCCAATAAGGCCTTTGTTCAAGGTGTTTAAGGAGTTTTCTCTTGGCATATTGGCTTCAAGAAAACTACTAGAGGTTGTAGGGGGATCTCAGAGGATCCTTCACATAGTTTTTTTTGTACTTTCACTTGTATGGATTTGGGCAAAAATGATACTTTTTATATTTTTGAGCTAAAATAATGGTTCTTGAGCACATGAAAAGATTCCAATAAATTTGAGGTAAATATTGAGACTTTTTTTACCTAATAAAACTAAAAAAAAATAGAATAATCCATCCAAAGGTGCCCAAACCATTCAACTCTTTTAGTCCAATTAGAAAATGCCTTCAAAGGACAAGCCTTCCAAAGGCCATTTCATGGTTTTGTTACTTCCAGGGGGTTATACACAACCAAAATTTACATATATCATGGTGGGAGAATTATAAAAGTAAATCAAACACTTTTTGAAGGTTTCACACATGTGTGAGCTCCCAGATGAAAAATTTCTCTTTTAGGTCTAAAAGGGCTAATTAAGCCTAATTTATCAAGGTGAATGGGCTTGAAAGCATGTCAAAAATTAGATTTTGGACACAAATTTTTTTATGGAGATGTAGGAGGATAATAGGTACCTATAACAAGTCTTGTTTTTGCATTATCACTTCTAGTTTTTCCCAAACAAGGAGCTTTTCAAAAAAATAGGGTTATAAGAGATATATGGAAAAGGCATGGCTTGAGTGTTGAATCAAGTATTTTGGAGTATTTTTTCATTTAAATCATATTTAAATAGGTTTGGTGTGTCTTCAATAATACATACATGGTGGAGATGTGTAGGTTTGATGCAACTTTGAAGAAAACTCCTTTTCCCTCTATGCCATAGTGCAAAATGAGCTTTTCAAGGGGTTTGAAGGCTAAATAGGTGCATATGGCCTATCACAAGGAATTATCAAGTTGAATAAGGATTTTTTATACCACATAAAATCCTTTAAAAAGTTATGAAGGAGTTTTAATGAAGGTAAATATCTGGAATAAGTCTATGAGTCCTAAAAGGACTCTTCTTCTTCATATGCCCCCAAGAAGATAGACTCAATTTTGCTTGTGTAAGCTTATCAAAATATTGTGCCAAGTGGTAAAACAACATCAAGGAAAATAATAAAGGTTAAACTATAATATTTTAATGCATTTAAAATCCCATTTTCATGGAGGACTTATTCACCAAGGTAATATGCAAGCTAATTTTTAGGAGTTGTAACAAGAATTTAGGCACTCTCCAAGTGGATTATGATTTAAAAAATAAATTTTAAACATGTTACTAAATATAATAAACATTGGATAACCTATATTACACACCACCCTATGAAGGACAAAAATTTGAGAAGGTGAAATTACTACGTAGCACTTTTGGAGGGGTTTTCTGACCAAGTTTAAAGTCCCCTACTTTGGGGCTGCTTTATTTCCAAGCATTTATTTGATATATGTTTCATTTTTTCTAAAATTTAAGGGAATATTTTGCCTTTTTGGATTGTGCCTAAAGGCTACCAAAATTTTTATTAACCTTCTGAGATCAATAAGAAGCAAAATTCCTCTATTTTTAGGTCTTTTCTAGTGAAGTGTATGTGTTTGTCATTGATATGGTTAGTGAAATTCTAGTTTTCCTTGGTTATAGTCTAATTTTTTACCTTTATGAGATATTTTTTATGTTCTACAGGTCATTCTAAGTGTCCAAAGTAAGCTTAAGTTCATGTTTTAGATGTGAGTTCAGTCCTTCTTTGCATAAATTGAGTTTGTAAGGTCCTTATTATGAAGTATTGATGTAGAAATCTTAATTGGGTGAAGTGAATGTGTGTAAGATTTTATCTTTTATATAAGTGTCATTTAAATCAATAGATTTCATAAAATAATTGGTTCATCACCTTCCATTTTAGTTTTCTTTAAGTTTCATTCAGTTCCATTCATTTTCATTATCTTTTACACCCTTTTCCCTATCAAAATTAGTAAGTAGTAGGTTTAAGAGATAGTTTTAGTGAGAACACCAAGGGAACCAACCCTCTCTATATATTATATCCATTCTAAAGTCACCCACACTTTGGATAGATTCTATGTTCCAATAGGAGTGAGGAATTTCACACTTTCTCACAAGGGCACATTCTTGATTGATAATAGTTTTTAGCACGCCCAATGGGACTCTTTTTCCTTAGCATAGATAAAGTTTGGAGCTGAGGATAAGTATCTGTAGAATAATAATATATACAACATCATCAAAGGTTGAATATTCTTTAGGTTTTATATTTCATAGCATCATACAGATAATTCTTTCATGCCAAAGTTTACCACAACGTCAGCTAGTAAAGGTATTCCTCTTGAATTCATTGAGTTTCTTTTAACTTCATATAAAATAGCATGGTTTAGTAGGACAAATACATATCCTAAAAATAAATATTTGTCTCTTGGTTATCCTACTATTCTAAGCACTACAATCCCCATTATCTAAATGGTTATCAAAAACCAGGTGTTTGTTCTATTCAATAGAGGTAGCCCATTGTATATAGCCCTTTATGATGACATTCTTGTGTTTGATCTTAAGAGTATCCCTTTATTCTCAATATAAGATAAAACAACCCCTATTTATCATATCCAAGATGTACTTAATCTCTATTTAGTCTATAATATTGTTCAAGATAATGTTTCTATTAGATTGCTTATTGCTTCCTTCAAAGGAAAAGCATTGTAGTGGTATAGAAACCTCCCACTAAACTCCATTTCTACTTGGGATGAATTGGGTGTAGCTTTAGTCAAGTAAATTAAGGATAAATCTGATCACGTCTCCTTAGTTGAATAATTGACTACCATAAAGAGAGCTCCTCATGAGTTCATATCAGATTTTAACTTTAGATTCCAAAAGACATGGACCAATATATCTATGTCAATTGGCCATCCTCTAAATATGCCTTTTTTTACTATTTGAAATCCCTTAACTTTGACATTAGTGTGATGATACAGTCTATGGGTGGTATTACTTTGCCAAATGTATATGAGGTTACAATAAGAGTTGAGAATAGTTTGATATAAGTTGGTAATCTTTTTCCAAGGCCTCTAATGCCTATATTCTTAGAATTGAAGTCTATACCAGCCCCTCAAGTTCCTCAAATGCCATATATATCTCCTATTCCATCACCTCAAACTCAAGTTATAACCCCTAGTAGTCAATCCAATGAGATAAGAGAGTTGAAAGGCTTGTTACAATCCTTTGGGAATGAAATAGTATAAATTAAGAGGCAAAAATTTCAAGCTAATAAGCCTTATCAACAGAAAAATTAGACTAATTATCAACCATTCAAATATCAAAAGCCTCTTTATCAAGGTTTTAGAGAGAATAGACTACTTTGAAAAGTACAAGGAGCCATAACTCTAGCTAAGCCATATTTAGTCCTCGATCCTAATGTACCTTCCACTTTACAAGCCATTGTTCCCACCCAACCTAAGAAAAACTTAATACAAGATTTAGGTTGGCATCCCTATAATCTCAATGATGCTCAAAACCAAGCCTTGGTGTCACAAAAAATCATTATACCACAAATGACACAAGAAGAGTTTTATTTTCAAGGAGGTCAATACCAAGACACAAGTTTAGCATCACAAGGAGAGACTCAACAAGTTCATGATCAGCCTAATGCCATTAATGTGAATTAGAAAATGGATGATCATGTTGCTTTTACTCAAGGTTTTGAAACTAATAATACAAGTGGTCAAGCTGCAATTGTAACTAGAGATAAAAGAAGAGCTATTGAAGAGGCTCAAGATGTGATAAATTCTTCAATTAATCCTAATAACGTTTATAAGAGTACAAAAGATCAACTTTTTACCACTACAACACAAAAAAATAAGAATACAGAGGTTGGTAAAGTTCATCAAATACCTCTAGTTCATAAGCAACTAGTTCTTCAAAAAATACAACCAAAGGTTAGTGGCTCTCAATTTAGTATAGTGGATCAAATGAAGAGTTATAATATTAGAATTATAATGTGGGATTCCCTCTCTATTCCAGGACAAAAATATATGCTCATTCAATAGAAGTTGTCTCCAAAACTAGTTGAGAAAGAAGGTGTTGTCTTAACCAATTCAGAACAACCAACTAAGAAACAACTATAATAGGTACATAATATCGTAAAGGTGGAAAAAACTAAGTTAAAATCAAATAAAATTCCTCCTTTCTACCTTTCTTTGATATTGGGTAACACTTTGGTTCATAATTGTATGGTGGATAGTGGAGCTAGTAGCACTATTATGACTAAGCAGATTGCAGACAATCTTGGTCTTGTTTATGAGACAAATACTAAGGGAGTATTAAAATTGGATGGGTCACTAAAAAAAATTGTATGCATCATCAAAGATATAAAATTGATACTAAATTCTTTTCCCAATGTTGTTATTCAGTAGGATGTTGTTGTGGTAGACTTGACTCCTTATTTTGTTATGTGCCTTTCAAGGGACTTCACCTCAAAGATTGGGGGATATTTATAAACTGATTGGACATATTTTATGTTTAGAACTAGGTATGTTACTAAGGTAATAATACATTTTTACCCTATTACATGTTTCCATTTAGAACCATATATGCTAAGTGTTGTGAACACTAATTATATTATCTCAAATGAGGTGCTAGAAACAAGTGGAGTGGAAACTGAGTCACCTTTGTATAGAATTCAATATTTTTTTCTTAATTAGTGGGCATATAATTTTCATGATCATGATCCTTATAATATAATTGAATAATGAATTGGTGTTTATTTCCTTTTTTGAGAATGATGCACCAATTCTAGCCATGGTTAAGGATGATGAGTCTAGTGAAGGTTATGGCAATTGTACTTTGATGGATCTAGGAATAAACATGGTACCAAGGTTGGAATGATGTTGGTTTCTCCAAAAAATTAATTTTATTTATCTTCTTTTAAGTTTTAGTTTGGTTGTTTAAACAATGTTGCAGAGTATGAGGCACTAGTTCACAATTTACAGTGGGCTAAGAAGATGAAAGTCAACACCTTGCAAGTTTTTGGTGATAGTGAACTCATAGTTCACCAAGTAAGAGGTTTAAATGTATGTAAAATTTTTTTGCTTATATCTTATAATCATATAATATGGGACTTGAATATTTTAAAGCTTTTAATATTTAGGCAATACCAAGAGATGAGAACAAATATGTAGATAGGTGGCTAGCATTGGGGCATAATTTAGTATCCCAAATAATATAAAAATTTAAAATATTTAGTCAAACATAAAGGTGGTTGTAAGGATTTTTATTCCATATAATCATGAGAATTGGCAAGTGTTTGAAGATGATAATAAAATTGCAAGATTCTTGCAAGAAGAGGCTGATTTTTCCTTAAGAAACTAATCAAAGTATTTACAGCATTATGGTGATCAAACTGTGAAAGTAAAAAAAAATAAGTTACCCAAGTTATTGGTCACACTTGATAATATTTTTAGTGGTGAATATGAGTTAAGGAAGGAAAATTCATCTTTGTCAACAAAGGAAGAACACTATGCCAATGTGGAGATTGCAGCTGGTAAGAATTTGAAGTTGGGTAAGGTATGAAATCCTTCACAAAAAGAAGCTTTCATTGAGTTATGTACAAGATTTGCTGATGTATTTCCATGGAAATATAGTGATCTCAAGGTATTTGACCCAAGTCTAGCTCAACACACCATTGAGTTAGAGGTTGAAACTAAGCTAGTGAAATAACGACAAAGGCCCATTAATCCTAAGCTTGAGCCTTTGATGAGAGATGAGCTTCATAATAGCATAGATTCATCTATCATATTTTCAATCAAGCACTTAACTTTGGTGTAAAATCTTGTTTTGGTATGGAAGAAGAATGGTGAGATTAGACTGTGTGTTGACTTTCATGATTTGAACAAGGCTTCACTTAAAGATCACTATCCATTGCCATCAATGGCAAAAAATTTACAATTGGTTACAAGTTTAGAGAGATTTTCCTTGTTGGATGGATATAGTGGCTACAATCAGATTTTGGTTAAAGAAGAGTACCAATTCAAGACAACCTTCACAGCTAAGTGGGGGACATTTGGATATAGAATGATGCCCTTTGATTTATCAAATTCTAGAGCAACTTTCTAGGTAGCCATGGATATGGAATTCCAAGGCCATCTTAACAATTTTTTACTTATTTATTTGGATGATATAATAGTGTTTTCAAAGAGTGCAAGTGAGCACATGGTTCATCTCAAGCAACTGTTTGAAAGGTGTAGGCAATTTGGGGTATCTCTAAATCCCAAAAAATGTGTCTTCTCAGTTCATGAAGGTAAGATCCTTGGATATGTGGTTTGAAAGTATGGTTTAAGCATAGATTATAAAAGGATAGACTCCATTATTTCACTCTCCTTACCTAAGCACAAAAAGGCTTTGAAAAGCTTCATAGGGAAAATCAATTTCATAAGGAGATATATTTCAAATTTTTCCATTTTAGCTAAGCCACTTACAACCATGCTAAAGAAGAATCAGAGTTTCAACTATTCTAAAGAATAAGTAAAGAGTTTTGAGGAGATTAAGAAGGATATAGCTAGTGTTCCTACACTTATAAATCTAGATTTCACAAAGGATTTCACTTTGTACACATGCTAACATGGACACCATTTCAGGCATTCTTATGCAACATAATCATGAGGTTTTGGAACAGTCAATAGCCTTCTTTAGTCAAGGCTTAGAAGATTATGAAACATGGTATTATTTTTTTTTAAAGCATGTACTTTTAGTTATAAGGTCTCTTAAAAAGTTCATATACTTTTTGTCTAACAATAACATACACCTAATGGTTTCCCATCCAAGAATCAAGGAGTTCATTTTGAAAAAAGATATAAATGAGGAGAGAGATGGTTGGATAACCAAAGTAATGGATTATGATGTGGAAATTAGAGTCACAAAACTGATTAGAGGAAAATGAATTTGTGAACATCTAACCCAATACTTTCAAGAGGCTAATGAAGTGGTTTTGGTGTCAAATGATGAAGAGGTTACAACTGATCATACCTCACCTTCTAGTTGGTTTCATGACTTGGTAAAATATCTCCAAGATGGTATTTATCCCTCTCATCTAAGTGCTTCAAAAACAACATATTTCAAATTACAATCAATTCTATTTCTACTTATTGATGTGTTTTGTTCAAGAAGGATATCAATGGTATGTTGCTAAGATGTATAGAGCCAAGCCAAACTCAAATATTTCTTGAATAATTCCATGATGGACATGGTGGAGAGCCTTTTTTTTCAATGACTATAGCCCTTCAAATAATGAGAGGTGGATACTATTGGCCTAGCATATTTGTATATTGTCATGCATGGGTTAGGAAGTGTAAACAGTGTGTTATGTTTGTAGAAAAAGTGAAACTTGTAGCCTTACCTCTCCAACCAATTGTGGTAGATCAACCCTTTGTCCAATGGGGATTGGACTTTACTAGCCTCATAAATCCTCCTTAAAGTTTAGGACATAAATGGATACTAACTACTATAGATTACTTCACACATTGGATAGAAGTAGTAGCATTGAAAGAACTAAATAAAGTAAATGTTCTAGATTTCTATGAAGGTTTGCTTACTAGGTTTAGAGTTCCTTCAAATATTATTTATGATAATGCAATGGCTTTTTTGAGAACTAGAATCAGCCAATGGGTTGTCTAACATGGAATTTATCTTAACACTTCATCAAACTATTATCCACAAGGCAATGGCCTTGTTGAGTCCACCAATAAGAACCTATTAAAGATCATAAGAAATAGTATTGAAGATAACTAGAGGTGATGGCATCTCAAGTTGAAGTCAACTTTATGTCTTGATAGGATCATCTACAAAAGGTCAATAGCCAACTCTCCATAAAAGCTGGTATATTGTAAGGAAGAAAGGTTTCCCATTTCTCTTAAATTTCTTGCTTTAGAACTAATGCATAAATTTGATTTTTCAGAGAATGAGCCTACGGAGATTAGGTATGTTGAGCTTATGGAGTCGGAAGAGATATTAAATAAGTCCATGCTAGCCATGGAAATTCATCAAGCACAAGTGAAGAGAGCCTTTGACAAAGGATCTTCTTCAAAAACTTTCAAAAAAGGAGGTTGGTCCTCAAGTGGGATGAAGATAGAGCTAAACTAGGAAGGCACACAAAGTTTGACTCCCTTTGGAGTGGCCCATACACAATCTCCATCTACAAATCCCACAATGCCTTCCAACTTGCAAAGATGGATGGTGAGGAACTTCCAAACCTAGTAAATGGGATACATCTAAAACATTGCTACTAAATAACTATGTTTCTTATACATAGTTTTCTTATTTTCCTCTAAGTGTTGTCCAAAGATATTAGTTTATTTATGTTTTGTCTCAAATAAGTGCTTTGTTGCATAGTTTCTTTTTTAGTTAGTTTTCTTGTTTTATGTATTTCCCTTCTTATTTTAGAGGAATGAGTGGTTTTATATGAAATAAAAATTTGTACTTGTAGTCATGGATTAGATTTGTCATTGTTTTGTGAGTCCTAATGTCATGTATATGGTATGGTTCTCAAGCATAACAAACATGCTTCCTAGTTGAGTCACCAAAATATTAACAATTTTGACCTCATAGGTCAAATTATCACCCTTAACATTTGAAACTTTGCATACCATGCCAATTTTCCTTGTGATTCAGTAGTTGGTCTTGAAAATTCCTTAATTAAACTATGGTTAATAGGTCTTAAGGTTGTTTACGTGATTTAGGGTCTTTTCCTTCAATTGTCTTATAATTGTCTAGTCATTTCTTGGCCTTTCTAAGACATTTATAGTGGTTTGAAGATTATAGAGTGTATTTTCGAGTTTCATAATATGTTTCAAGGTAATTAAATCCCTAAAAATGAATAATCAGGTTGATCACTTTTTGGACTAACTTTATGACTCATTTTTATGCAAAATCTGAGCATTTTATGCCATTTAGAGAAGGTTTTGATAGTATCTAATCATAAAAAAGATTTATTACATATTTATTCACCTCATAATACATTTTATAGACTCAATAAAACATTTTATATCATTTAATTTAGAGTTACTTGGTGAAAATAGCTTTTTTAGTGTAAAATAGGCCTTTTTGAGGCATTCATTTTGGTTTTTAGAGGATTTTTGTGATAAATTAATCATATAGGATTAATTTGGTCCATATATGGTCATATAAGTGTTTTAGAGAAGGTTATATGTGAAATTTTTAAAAATCCAACTTCACTCCAATTTTGACCTTTCTTGCATGCCTAGAAGGGCAATTTTCAAATACTCAGTATGAGTAGAGGAGAGAGAGTTAGGAGATGAAAATTTGGAAATTTTTAGTGTTATAAGTGATATTTAAATTATTTACATTATTTATTGGATTTGCCTACCCATATTTATGAAAAATCACTAAGAGTAATAATAGGTCACTATAGCCTATGCATCTAATAGGGGTCTATTCTTGGACCTATTTCTCAATATTAGAAATTAATGGAGATAATTTGTTTTTTTACTATTTTTATGGGTAATTATTATTATTTTAACCTTTGTCTCATTTGATAACACCTTCCAAGAAGGAATTTATAGCATAAAACCTTGTTTCTTTCACTATATTTGAGAATGGTCTCCTGGGTCAGTTTCGAATCAAAATATGAGTTTTTTGTCAATTTTTTTCATATTAAAATATTATTTATGGATTTTATGATTAATTAAATAATTTTTTCATTCAATCAAAGGTTTGTAAGTTTCCATTCTAGGTTTATCTCTTTGTGAAGGATTTAACTGAGCATGCTTCTTTAATAGGGTAATAATGCACTTTTGAGCTTGTTTCCAATGTTATTATCTAATAAAAGTAGATGATATAGGTTTTCAAGTGGTTAAATAAAGAATCATGTTTTAAGAGACATCTTGACCTTGAAAAATCCTCCAATTTCTAGCATCATGATTGACACCTAGTTCGTATATTCAAGATGAGTACCTCTAGGTTATGATGATCTAATCAAGGGATAATTGGTGTCATAGTATGAATGATTTATTTATATGTAATAATTTTATTTAATATCAATATTTGAATTAATTTTATTCCTTGGATTATGATAAGTTCATCACAAGTGAATAACATGATATCAAATCCATCATACACAGTCACCCCTAATTGCATTCACTTGTTCTCATTATAGGTTGAAGAATAAGGCATTTAGAAATTAATTGTAGGTCATAAAGAGTCTTTAAAGTTATTTAAAATTTTCCTATAAACAACATGATTTATCAAGCCAATTTCCAGATTTTTTCATGTTTTAAGCTAAGATTTTCATCCATTCCTTACATATGAAATGTCCACCTATAGGTGGTACTGACAGAGAGTTTAATTCATCCATTTTTAGATTCAAGAAAGTTTTTTCACCTTCATCATGTTTGTATAAAATTATAGGTCTCAACTAATCCTATATTTAAGGTCATAATCCACCAAATAGTCAATTTGCCACCTTTGTTATCTTATGCATTGTTGTGTGTGCATCTATTGCCTTTGATGAGACCTGAACATGGTCATGAAAGAGATTTAGTAGGATTTAAAACCTTTTTTAGGTCTTAGAGAATTATTAAGATCATGGAAGCTATATTTGTATTTTTAAATTTTCAAACAAGCATTAAAGTTTATATCCTTAGATGATGATTGTGTCAAGAAACTAGATCCCTAAGAGCACAAAATAGAGCACTAGGTGTTTTTGATGATATTCCACAATAATATTGAAATGATTTTTTGGTCTAAAAAATTCACTTACCTTTAAGCTATCACATATAAGTGTAATCTTTAAAAGATAGGATATTGAAGGTCAAATCAAGGATGTGTTTGGAGGATATCCAATATGTTCATTTACTCACTAAATTGTTTCAGAACTTTATATAGAATTTCATGATTGTGTTTAAGTGATCCTCACATCCCAAGGTGACAAGAGCATTCAAGCATACCCTCATGTCATAAAATATATTTATTAAAGAGACATTGAAGGTTGATTCCATGATTCTATGGGATGAATTCAATGATTCTAAGAAGGCCTTTATTTAAGGTGTTTAAGATCCTATAGCCTTAAAGGGCACCTACAGTCTTCTATAAGAGCAAACTCATCTACAAAAAGTATAAGTAGTAAAGGGAATTCATGAAAAAGTGAGGAAAGATATGACAAAGGATGTTTTCTCAAGGTTTAAAGTATATATAATCCCATCAAGGTCCATAAATATTTATACTGGATGAGGGTTTGTCATGATTGTGATGCCTTCCTCCATGGCACTCTATAAACCAAAGTCCATACAAGAGTCATTCAAGGTTTGTCATTCAACACATTAAGGAGTTTAATTGCAGGAAGGTGTTGTAAAATGAGTCTATGGGGTGTTTATTATGAATATATAAATAGTTATGTATTCAATTAGGACTCATGACTTGAGATCCAAGCTCTTTCGCTAGTTATAGTGCCTAAGATGGACCTACAACCATCAAGGATGAAACATATAGTTATCTTCATAATTAAGGGCACCTACAAGCCATGTTAAGGGCTGAAAAAATTAGGTTTAAAATTAGTTAATTAAAAAAGTAATATTTTTAGATTTGGAGCAAAAATAAGATAAAGGTTAGGAAGGGCTCTAACTAGGCATATAGATAGTCAAAATGTTAACTTACAGCTCATTGAAAATGTAACCTACAACCCTTAAAATCATGAGAGGTGGATGGTATCAATGCTTGAACATGATAGAATCACCTCATGGTAAATTCGGAGTGTATCATGGATATATAGTGATAATTATTCATTTAATGGAGTCTCATACAAATTTTGGCATGGAAATAAGGTATGGAGAGGTTCCTATAGTCACCTCAAGAAGTGTTACAACCCTCAAACTAGTGTGGACAAAACTGAGTTAGGATTATTCATCATGGATAATCATGGAGATACAATAGTTATGAAGTATTAAGTTTTTTTTAATATAATTAAATTATTATACCCAAGTAAATCATGCAATAAATTTCACTTGAAGTAACGTACAGGTATGAACTTTCAGGCATACACAGTTAACATTTGCACTAAATCCCTACCATTTGGAAGGTCTATGAGGAAGTAAGGGATAGTTTGGGGTAATTATTGGTTATGAAACATATTAATAAATATTATAAAAATATTAAAATACCTTTATATAATAAAAATAGGGAAAATATAGATTTAAATAAGACAACCTATAGCCCATATGCCATATTTGCACATAGTCAATGCTTGAAAAGCTTGCTTTTGGGTTTTGGACGTTTGGAGGTGATAGAAAGGTCATTTTGATCTTAATTTTTACATATATGGTAATAATAATCCAAATAACACTCCCATATAAAAAATTTTATGGATAAATAGGTAAAATATTCTCTATTTTGTCTCAGAGGTAGACCACTTTCAGGTATGCACGAAGATAAAGAATGAAGAAAATGTGACCAAAATGGGTGATTGGTGTCTTGGAAACACCATGTGATGACTTGGGATGATTTAATAAGATTTATGGATATATAAATAAAATTTATTGGGACCTTTTATGATGATAAAACACTCATAAGTGTTGGTGGACAATCATATGTAGTCAAACCCCATGGGTCTCAACTCACCTCAAGCCTATGGAAATTGGAGAAATAGGCAATTTATATTAATCATATGTTATTGGACACTTTGAATGGGAGATAATGTATATTGGAAAATTTGGATAGGGTCCTAAGCTTCCAATTTGTGTAGTTGGTTTTCAATTTCAATGTCACAACTTTATGAATAAAGGTTTAGAGTGAAAATAAGCATAAAACCCTCCAAAAACCCTGTTTTAAACCAATTTACAAAGATTAAGTTGGATACCCCAAAAAAATTCATATATTATTCATGAAACCTACTAGAGGTTTTAGGTTACTCTTAGAGGTTACTTCACATGGTTTTTTTCTATATTTTCACTTGTATAGATTTGGGCAGAAATAGTACTTTTTGAGATTTTTGAGCTAAAACAAGGGTTCTTGAGCACATGAAAATATGTCAATAACTTTGAGGGAAATATTAAGACTTTTTTTACCTAATAAAACTCAAAAAATGAAAATTATGCCCAAACTATTCAACTCTTTTGGGCCAGATAGAAAATTCCTTCAAAGGACAAGCCTTCCAAAGGCCATTTCATGGTTTTGGTACTTTTATGTGGTTATAGAACACCAAAATTTACATGGATCATGGTGAGGTCATGATAAAAATTAATCAAATTTTTTTTGAAGGTTTCACACATGTGTGATATTCCAGATACAAAATTTCTCTTCTAAGCCTAAAAGGGCTAATTAGGCCTAGTTTGGCGAGGTGAATGGGCTAAAAAGCATGTCAAAACTTGGAGTTTCAACACAAAAGTTTTTATGGAGCCATAGGAGGATATTGGGTACCTATGTCAAGTCTTGATTTTGCATCATCACTTTTAGTTTCTCCTATACAAAGAGATTTCATAAAAAGGGCTATAAGCGATATATGGAAAAGGCATGGTTTGAGTGTCAAATCAAGTATGTTGAAGTATTTTGTAATTTAAATCATCTTTAACTAGGTTTGGTGTGTCCTCAATAATCCATACATGGTGAATATGTGCAAGTTTGATGTAACTTTGAGCTTTTCAAGGGGCTTGAAGGCTAAATAGGTGCATATAGCATAAGGACTTATCAAGTTGAAAAAGGATTTGGTATGCCACATAAAATCCTTGAACAATTCATGGAGTTTTGATGAAGGGAAATGGCTAAAATAAGTCTCTAAATTCTAAAAGGACTCTTCTTCATCCTATGCCCCCTAGAAGACAAACTCAATTTTGCTTATGTAAGCTTATCAGAAGCTTGTGTCAAGTGGTAAAACAACATCAAGGATAATATAAAAGGTTCAAATAGAAGATTTTAATGCATTTATAATACCATTTTCATGGAGGACTTATTTACCAAGGGAACATGCAAGCTAATTTATAGGAGCTATAACAAGAATTCAGGCACTCTCCAAGTGGATTATGATTGAAAAAATAAATTTTAACATGTTCCTAAATCCCATAAACATTTGATAACCTCTATTAGATTCCACCCTATGAAGGACACAAATTTGAGAAGGTGAAATTACTACGTATCACTTTTGGAGTGGTTTTTTGACCAAGTTTGAAGTCCCCTACTTTGGGGATACTTTGTCTCCAAGCATTTCTTTACTATATGTTTAATTTTTTATAGAATTTAAGGGACTCTTTTGCTTTTTTGGATTGTTCCTAAAGTTTTATTAACCTTTTGATAGTAATAAGAATCAAAATTCCTCCATTTTCAAGTATTTTCTAGTGAAGTGTATGTGTTTTCTATTGATATAGCTTAGTGAAATTATAGTTTTCCTTTTTTATAATTTAGTTTTGTAATTTCATGAGATAATTTTGATGTTATAAAGGTCATTATAAGTGTCTAAAGCAAGATTAAGTTCATGTTTTAGATGTGAGTTCATTCCTTTGCATAAATTTAGTTTATAAGGTCCTTATTGTGAAATATTGATGTAGAATTCTTACTTGGGTGTAGTGAATGTGTGTAAGATTTTCTCTTTAATATAAGTGTCATTTTAATCATTGGACTTCATAAAATAATTGGTGCATCACCTTCCATTTTAGGTTTCATTAAGTTTCATTCAATTTTATTCATTTTCATTATATTTTGTACCCTTTTCTTATTAAAATCAGTAAGTAGTAGGTTTGAAAGATAGTTGTGATGAGATCACCAAGGGAACCAACCCTCTCTAGATATTATATCCCTTATAAATTCACCCACACTTTGGAGAGATTCCATGTTCTAAAATGAGTGATTAATTACACACTTTCTCACAAGGCCTAACTCCTGATTGACAACAGTTCCTTCTATAAATACAATTTCCTATTGTAGGGGTCTTATACAACAACTACTTCAATGTCTATAATATCAATAAGGGAGTTTAAGATTCCCAAAGTCTTTTTGGCCTACACATCTTATTCTTCTTACTAAAAAATAAGTCAGAGACTGCATTGGATCTTAGTGGAGGAGGATGAGGGGCATCTAAATAAATTCCCATTTTTTGCTTTAACCTTTGGCATAGTATCTTCAGAACCAAAGGTAATAAAGATGGTCATTATGTAATTTGAACTATGGTAAATTCAATCTAGATGGTATTGGAAGAAGGAGAGGTAGGTCATGGTGTCTTCTTGGTAGGATCTAGAGAGAACTTTTAAAAGAAGGAGGACCAAGCCTTTTCACCCCTTAGTTTACTGAGAAAATAATGGTGACAAATGAGTGTAACTAGCCCATGATGGTGGGTAGACCTAGTACCTCTTCTTAACTTTAAATAACATTAATCAGATCATTAAGAAGGAAAGAGGGGAGATTTATCTTATATTCTTCTCTAATAGCTCCTTTCCTCAAATGAAGGAGTCTCATAGCATCTCCACCCACTATTGTAAAATGACCATCAAAAGTGTATATTTTATTATCCAAAAAACAATATTTTTATAGGATTAAGGAAGAATTTATCTAAAAATTCACTTGGTCACTCCTTGTGGGGATTTGGATAGTCTAGGGTGAGGTTCATTTCCTTCAACAAACATAGAAATCAAGTTGTAAAAACTGATCTTTTCAATAGTAATGACCCCCTCCTCAAGAATCCCACAGAGAGCACTGATTACAAAAGGATTTACTAAAATGTTCTTCCCTTTAATAATAGCATGATCTTCATAAAAATTATCATATAATTCTTTCATAATTTCTTCATAGAATCCCTGAAACATTTTTAATAAATTCAACCAACCTGTAAATTCAAAAATGTCTCTGGTTGCTTCATCTTGCAATAATGTATCAAAGGATTCTAGTTCACTCTTTTTCTTTTTTCCACTCATCTTTGAAACAATCACTATTGAATTGAAAATATAATTATATTTTAAAACATAGAGCTTGTATTTGCATAGGAAATAGGAGAAGCAAAAGGTTAGGGATACAACACAACAATTGAGAGAAATAAGAATACATAATAAATAACAAGTTAGGTTATATGGTGTCATTATGAAAATAATGATGTTGGTAATTATGGCTATATCTTTGAAACATTTGATATATAATGGAGAGATTCTTTATTTAGTCAAGTATGAATGATGTGTCATAAAGGTAATTATTGGTAGTATTAGAAGCAATAATCATGATGAATTACACATCATACTATATATCTTTAAAAGACCCTCTATTTAAAACATAGTTACATCAATTATATTTGAAAATACCATTTAGAAACATTGTCACATCAAAATATATTAGATAATATATTTTGAAAATAGTATCACATCAATTTATGTATTGAGGTGATGATGTTGTTGAGTCATCATACCCACGTGACTTTACCAATATGTGTCCATGTTCAAAGTGTTAATTATCTAATGATTACACATGCACACATAAAATATAAAAATTCTTAGTCTTTTGGAAAAATAAATACAAGTGTACCTTTCCATATGAATCCACGTCTATCTTCAAAAGATGTCATATGTCATGTAGGGATAAATAAATCTTAAAATATAGGTTAGTTAACAATAATTTGATTTTATTATAGAATTTTTATTCTAAAAAGCATCATTTACTGGTATTCACCTTTCAATATTTTTGTTTTTTTATTTTATACTTTTTTTTTTCATTATATATATATATATATATATATAATTATTATTTTTGAATTTTAAGGGAGGAGAACTATCATTTGTTGGTTTTCATCACTCCTTTATTTGATGTTTGTTTCAAAGATCATTTGTCCTTAGTATAAGAACCAATTTCTTTCACAAGGTCAAATTGATCTTGGTTTTTCTCAATAAACTCTTCCTTACTGAGATGTCTTCTGTACACCTTAAGCCTATGACCATTGACCAAAAGTGTTCTTTAGTCACCATAAATGGGTTGAAGATCAATAGAGCCATTGTTGAAAATGGTTTTAATTAGGTATGGTCCCAACCATTTTAACTTTTTATTACCCTTAAATTTCAAGAATTTAGAATCAAATAGGAGTGCCGTATCATCCTCTTGAAACTACCTTTCTTTGATATGTGTGTCATGCCACTACTTCCTCTATTTTTGGATCATGTTGGTTTGAGTGAGTGCATATATTCTTAGTTTATCCATCCCATTTAATTAGATTATTCTTTATGTTTATGCTTCATCAAGATCTATTTCCATGTAAATTATTGTCTTAAATGTCTACAATTCAAATTCTATAGGTATCAAAGGTTTCTTTCCATACACAAGTTCATATGAATAGAATCTTGTAGTTGTCTTCCAAGTTGTATTATATGTCCACACTAATTTAGTTACCTTTCTACCCAATCTTTTCTACTACTATTCAAAATTTTGGTTGGGATATTTTCCAACTCTCTGTTGGTGACTTGTACTTGGCCATTGGCTTAGGGATGATATGGTGAATATTTTCTATGATTTATCTGATACAACTCTATAAAAGCTTTGATCATGTTGGACATGAATTGGGGTCCTTTATCTAAAACAATAGATCTAGGAGTTACAAAGCTCAGCATGATATTATAGAAAATTAGCAGCATTTCTTCCCTATCAAATGTGAGTGATTTCACTTTAGCCCACTTAGTAACATAATCAATGCATACTAATAGATTTTCCTTTCCTTAAGATGGTGAGTTGATTGGTCCAATAAAGTATAAACCCCATTTTTCAAATGCTTCTAAATTTATTTGAGGGAGAAGATAAATTTTATAAGACAAAGTAGGCTTACCCATCCTTTAGTAAGGATCACATTACCATATATACCTTTTGATAGACTTGTGAAGAGATTTCCACTAGTAACCTACACCAAGGATCTTATGAATAGTACTCTTTTTTTAGTAGTGTCCTCCTCCTAGTTCACTATGGCATGCTTGAATGATGTCATACACCTCATCTTCTCTATCACACATGTGAAGTATATGATTAGGTCCAATTTTAAATAGCATACCTTTAAATAATTTGAAATGAAAACTAGCTCTAATCAAACATTTTATTTATTTAGAGGTAAAAGAATGAGGAAACTTCCCTATCGCCAAGTAATTTTCCATGTCTATAAATTATGGGGAGTATGTGGATATGGAAAACATATGTTCATCTAGAAAAGAGTCCTCCATAAGTTCATTTTCTCCTATAGTGATCAATCTAGATAAAAATTTAGCAACAACATTATACTTCCCTAGTTTATCTGTGATAGTTATGCCAAATTCTTGTAACATTAAAAGCCATATAATTATTCTTCCACCTACCACTATTTTATTCATTAAATACTTAATTTTTGAATGACCTGTGTAGATGAATACCTTATAACTAGTAATCTAATGCCTAAATTTGTTTATAGCATAGACAACAGTAAGAATTTTTTTTTTTAGTAGTGTAGTTCTTCTCTATGGGTGTAAAATTATTTCTAATATAATAAATGGCATACATATTTCCATCCTCATTTTTTTGTCTTAAGACTACTCCTAATGTAGTATTGGAAGCGTCAGTATAAACATGAAATGATTTTTTCCAATTAGGTCCTTTTAAGACCATAGCATTCATGAGTTTATCTTTTAATGTTTTAAATGCTTCTTAGCATTTATCAATCCATACAAATTCACTATCTTTTGATAACAAAGAAAACATAGGGGAAACTATCTTACTAAAATCTTCATTGAATATTCTATAATATCCTTCATGACCAAGAAAAATTTTAACATTAGTTTGTGTTTTTAGAATGGGGAGGTTAGAAATTACATTAATATTTTTATAATCTACTTTGATTCCTTGATAAGATATGTTATGTCCTAAGACTATCCCTTCATCAGCCATTATGATGCATTTCTCATGACTTAATGATAACTGGTGATCTTCACATCTAGTCAGTATTTTATCCAAGTTATTTAAAGTTTCATCAAATATAGTACCATAGATAGTAAAATAATCCATGTACACTTCCACGTAATCATAAATAAGATCAAAAAATATTACTAACACTACTCTCTGAAAGGTAATAGGTGCATTACACAATCAAAAAGTAAGGATTTTATAAGCATATGTTCCCCAAGGGTAGGTAAATGTTATTTTGTCTTGATATTTAGGTGTTATTTTGATTTGGTTATATCTATTGAATCCATCTAAGAAAGAAAAATACCATTTTTTTTCTAAATTATCTAAAACATGATCAATGCAAGGTAAGGGAAAATAGTCTCTCATGGTGGCTTTATCTAATTCTTTGTAGTCTACATAAAATCTCCATTTTTAATTCTTTTTAGGCACAATAACTAGGGGTGAAAACCATTGGATATCAAATATATGATAGATAAAACCAACATCTAATAGTTTTTATATTTCCTTCTTGATAATTTCCTTCAAAGTTGGGTTAATCCTTCATTATGGTTGTCTGCCTAGTCTAAAAAATTTAGTATAAATGTGATGTGTGAAAAAACTGGGATGTATTTTTTTCATGTCAATTTAATCTCAAGAAAAATATTTTGTTTATTTAACCAAGACATCAAATACTTTATTTTCCTATTGGTCATATAATCAACTATTGATAGTTAATAATTTACCTTGTTAAACTACAATCTATTTAATGCATGGAGTAAAGGAGTTTAATTGTTTGTATTCACTCATCAAATAATTCAATAGACATTTGTGTGGTAGTAACACATGAAGTGTGGTAAATCTTTGTAAAAATTCTCAATTGTGGAAAGCATATTGGTCAATGGACAATGAAAATCATGTAAAAATTAATTCTGTCCATTTTAAGCCCATTCAACTATGGCTTGTTGAATGTATTATGGACCAAATAACATGTTTGATGGGATAATGGAATTGTCTTGATTCTCAATGGTCAAGGTGGATTCTTCCCATTCATGATTTTTCATCTTTAGAGCATATCTTTTAGTCTTTAGAGCTAAGTAAATAATATTTAGAGCTAAGTTTCTAGTCTTTAGAGCTAAGTCACTAGTCTTTAGAGATAAACTTTTAGACTTCAAAGAAAAATTATTGGACTTCATAGAAAAATCATCAAAATTTAGATAAAAACTATCAAACTTCAGATCAAAATCATCAGACTTCAAAGCTAAGATCTCTTAGTC
Organism: Torreya grandis; assembly: GCA_037957365.1. Classification (NCBI taxonomy): domain Eukaryota; kingdom Viridiplantae; phylum Streptophyta; class Pinopsida; order Cupressales; family Taxaceae; genus Torreya; species Torreya grandis. The sequence goes on along the minus strand of JARHVA010000783.1, from coordinate 3,353,454 downwards.
TAAATTTCATGTTATTTATTCTTTAAACTCTTGGGCATGGTCTTTGATGGTAACCATGGCTAAGGAAGACACACTAGTCTAGTTTTGTTCTAGTTTATCCACCCATATTTGTTTATAAAGACCCATTAAAGGTCTAGCAGGTGGATAGAGAGATATTTATTTAACATGAATTCTATTATAAATGGTCATGTTTCATGATCTATAGTTAATTCTTATTGCAACTGTAGCTAACCAAGGTATACCAAGGATGATTGAATACCCTACCCTCTTTGGTTTAGGTTTTCTTAATCATAAAATCAATAAGGTATTCCCAAGATTCAATGGTGACTAGTACATTTTCTATGGTTCCTTCAGGGGCAACAGTGGATTGATCTTCCATTTACAATATTGTTGTGCTAGGTTGAATCCTTGTGAGAGATAAAGATTCTACTATGTTGATAGTCATGATGTTTATGGAAACACCTAGTTATACTAGCACATTTGGAATGGACTTGTTAGCAATTATCACAGTCATCACAAGACTACCTAGATATACATATTTAGGAACAAGTATGTTTCCTACTAATAGATCAATGATTTTTCTAGTTGCCTAAATTATTTTGGGATACCACTTCTTATTCCTAGTGATTTAATGCATAATCCCTTAATGATTTAATTCATCTTAGGAATATCTTTAATGGATCTTAATATTTTAATTTCAATCTTCATTTATTTTAACCAATGCAACAATTTAGAATCTTCCCTAGGTTTCTCTTCCTTAAGTCTTTTAGGAAATGGAACAACAAGGGGATCTTGAATTGTGTTTGGTGTATTTATGGCTTCTAACTTTTATTCAACTAGTTATTAGACTATAAGTGGCTTAGGATTGTTTTCATTATTATGAATTTAAGCTATGGTAATGGGTGTATCTCCTACTACCTTCCTTGATCTGAGTTGAATATTATTACATTCAACTGAACCACTTGCAATGTTACTTTCATGATCAGCTCCATAGATATTTTCATTTAGCATATTATTTAGATTTACCATTGGTTGGGTAGGTAAATTTTGTTGGTTAAACTCATTTTAAATTGGTGGTGGTTTATTTTTGGAGGCATCAAGGCCTACTATGGAGGAAATCTTATTTATGTTTGTTACTATTGATTTGACCATTAAGGTTGTGGCTATTGTACCCAATATGGTTGTTGATTTTGTTATTTTTCCCAAGGATGACTTTGAGGCATTCCCCATATTTATGGCATCTATTCTTGGATAACCCATGGTTATGTTTGTGTTGGTCCCTAGATTGGTGGTGTGAATTGTCCAACCCATGGTGCCATCTATAGATTAGGAGGAAATCAAGGACCAAACTGATTTTGAGGCTGGGAGTACTAATTTCCTTATCATTGAATGAAATTTACTTCCTCAATAGTATGTTCTACTTGTTTCTCTTTATTTATTACATCAGAAAGGTGTTTTAAATTTTTGGTATCATGATTTAGATCACAAATACCAAATACCTCTACTTTTTCTAAGGGAAAATCTTTTACCACATGTTTGAGTCTACATTTAGAACAATACATTGAAAATTATTCATAATTGGTAGCATTGGATTTTTATTTGAGGACATATAAAGTAGATGTCAATTACACTAGAATGTCTATATTGAAATTGGAAAATTCTTCCATTAATTAACCAACTTTAGGTGATTTTCCTAACCTTGATTTCCTTACATAAGTTCTAGTTCTTGAGTAATTGGTACACAATGATAAAATTTGATGAAAGGTTAAATTATCAATGTCACCCTTTACCATAAGGTTAAAAGCATTACTTGCATCATCATCTAACCATTTGAGAAATACTATTTTAATAACCTCCTTAGTGAGTTGATAACCACTCCTTTTATGAGTAAATATAAACCTATCAAGGTAATCTTCTAAGGTTTCATCTTCATTTTGATTGATCTTGAAAAGTCTTCTTTTTGTTCTCTAACTCTGTAATAATCTTGATATTTTTCTAGAAATGTAGTTTCTATTTCATCCCAAGTGGTTATAAAATTACCCTCAAGGCCTATGAACCATCTCATGGCTGCATCCTTGATTGTTGATGGGAATAATTTCAACTTTTGATTATCTATGACATAATTATAGGTCTGGTAGAGAACTTAAAAATCAAAGAGAAACTGATCAAATTTTTGTGAGGATTTACCTCTAAAAATGGGTAAAATGAATGGTGAAATGTTTTTCATGGAAGTTCTATCATCAAGACCTAGACTAATTGGATAAGAAAATGTTTTTTCATGTTGGGGTTGATGGTCAGGGTTTTCCACATGTGAATGTTCATCCCCCATGTCTTCTTCCCAAATTTGGTTATCAACCCAATATAAATTTTCTTCTTGAGTGTTTGGTCTATGATCTATCTCAAGAGGAGAATCTTCAATCATCTCTTCTTTTTAGAAGGCTTGTGTATAAACTATTCCAAAAAGAGAATTTTTAGGATCAATTCTCCCTATAGGAGAGGATGTTCTAAATAAAATTTAGGATCTATTTGTGACGATGAACCCTGTTCAGGAGAGGAATCATAAAAATGGATTTCAAGTGCCTTTATTTCACTCCTTGATCTTTTCAGTAAGGATTGGATCCTTTATTTTTCTTTATTTATTTGGGATCCCTTAGAGATAAACCATCCTTAATAATCTCTTAGCCATTTCATAAATCTAAATATTCTGGAATTATTTTTGTGTTTTTGAATTTTTTGAATGTTTATGTATTTACCTATATAACTCTAATCTAGGATATCACTAACACTTATTGATGAATTTGTGTCCCTAGAAATAATTCCAAAAATGATAGGTTGTCTTTATACCTCTCATTTAACTAATCAATGGATTGGTGTCATTTGCAACTAGGACAGTTTCTGATGGTTATTTGTAATGAGATGTTTAGTATTGGAGTTTTACAATTCACTATTTGGGGGGTTTTAATTCTATTGTGCTTTATAAATCGTAAAAATATTAAAATAAACTCTATCTCTAGTAGAGTTAATTTTAATAGGCCCTACTAGAAAACCTATTGTAAATTTTTGGTAAATCTAAGAAAATTTGATTCATAGTTGTGTTGAATCCTCTATGGGTGATGGAGAATCTATAAGTTAGATCAAATGGCTAAATTTAATGGATTTAAATCTTAACTATAATAAATAATAAATCAAAAACTTCCCAGAACCTAACTATTATTGCATATTTAGATTTCTCTAGAAGAGATATGCAATTTCAAAAAAAATCATCATAATCCAAGTCTGTATGCAAAAGTTATAGCCTCCAAAAGTTGGTAGTAAATTATATCATTTTGTTTTGTTGTATAGTTTTTTCATATGGTTTGGTCATATGGTTATGTCATTTGGTTACAACTTTATGACCAAACTGCATGACCAAATCATATGACACAACTAAATGACAACTTCCAAAGGCCAAAACGGAATAGTATAGATCTATTTGTTACTTGTTACTATAGTTCCATGATGTCTATCATGTAATAATAATTATCTATCACATATTTATATGCTTCTATGATCTACATTTTTCATAAACTACTTAGGTGCTTTAAATGTGTAATCTACTCAATATTATACTTACAATACATATATACAACTTGAAAATTATTTACATGTTTCATACAATACTTTAATGCTACATTAAATTAAAATGATGTAATACAATATCCAAAATCTTCATATGATTCAATGTTACATCTTTTAGATTTTAAGACAGTTCAAATATTCACATGTTATTACTTGATTACATGTTTTACAAATGATCTCACTTTGTCATTTGAGTCAAGTGATTAGTAGGAAACTCACCTCATCTCAAATGGGGGGCATCATAATGGACTTATCTCCAAGATTTCATAAGAAATACATTTTAGATTTGATAGGATTCAATCCATAATGCATGGAGGAGTCGAAGACTCAAGAGTGTAAAGCACAAAATTGGTCGATCACAACAACACATATTACCTAACTTTAAAGATTACATAAATAGGCTTTAAGAAGCCTTAATACAACACATAATGTAAATGTGGGACTAAAATCCTAACTAACTCAAATTAGACTACACCCATGTGAGTACTAACTCACTTATCTTTCTAACATTCCCCCCTTTAGTGGTTACATGGGGAAAGAACACATATGAATATATTTCCCCCTTTAATACAGACATTGAGTTCACCTAAAAATGCATTCATTACATTGAATAGGAGATTATTAAATTATATAGTAGCATACATGCTTTATTAAGGTTTGCCTTTATTAACCTATTTTGAAACTTACAACTTAAAGATGTATAAAGACATAAAATGATAATAGATAATATAAAACATATACAACAAAGGACTATAGACACAAAAATCAATGCATAAAACTTAGACTACATATAAAAATGTAAAGACTAAAAAAATAAAGACTAAATTCGATACTTATGACATACATTAAATAGGCCCAAATAAAAAACTTGTCAAAAAATATATAATGACACAAAAATAAAAGATGACCCTATATTAAAAAATATAAACTAAAACTAAAATACATGACTTAAAACTAAATATAAAAAAACTAAACCATAAATTAAAAAAATAATACTATTTAAATTAAAACCACATAATAAAAAATAAATAAACTATGATTTTTTATGAGGTTCATTTTTTTTTATTAATAGTATTTGTTATTATATTGGTTTATGTTTAAGTTTTTAAATAAATTTTAAAAAATAAAAAATAAAAAAAATAAAACTAAAATATCAAAATAAATAACAAAAAAAATAAAAACTGGCATACCAAAATAATAAATAAAAATACCAACTCATACAATCCCTCAAAAACTTCTTTGTAGATATCAATGTCATGAGTTTGTAGGATAGCAGTGGAAGTTCAGAAATGGTGGGGATGGATGGAGCTGTGGATCTAGAGCCTAGCATGAATGTCATGGAGTGTGTTACATAGATATACGCATAGGGGATCTAAGGTGGGAGAGCTAGGATGATGGTAATAGAGGATGAGCACACCAAGGTCATATGGAGGCAGAGAAGAGTTGGATGGTGCAAATATTAATTTGATATTACAAGCTCAAATCAGTGAGTAGGGAGTTGTGTTAATGAGATTTGCTTGTATCTAGAATAGAAGAAGTAAATAGAAAGAGGTGGATTGAGTATAGGATCGATGACGATAGTGGTATGAAGCGTAAGTTGAGATCTCTATGTCGAGATTCAATGTAACAACCCTAAATAAAGTTACTATAGTAGATCCAAGATGTAGGTCTTCTTCTAAACCCTTGATGCCAAATTTAAATGCTCAGAGGAGTATGGCCTAAAAATGGATCTCTACATCAAACACTCATGCAAATCAAATAATTTGTATAATATATCCATCGATCCTTTGTAAATTATACACCCTATTTGAATGTCTAATACAAACTGTATAAAAAAAATAGTAGAATATATATATATATATATATATATATATATATATATATATATATATATACATATATATATACATACATATATACATATATATATACATATACATATATATACATAGATACATATATATATATATATATATATACATACATATATACATATATATATATATACATATACATATATATACATATACATATATATACACAGATACATATATATTTTTTGTACATATATATATATATACATACATACATATATATATGTATATATGTATATATGTATGAATGTGTGTGTCTATATATATATATATATATATATATATATACACATTCATACATATATACATATATATATATATGTGTGTGTGTGTGTATATGTATGTATGTATATATATATATATATATGTATGTATGTATGTATATATGTATGTATATATGTATGTATATATATATATATATATATATATGTATGTATGTATATATATATATATATATATATATATTTATATATGTATATATGTGTGTGTGTGTGTGTGTGTATATGTATGTATGTGTGTGTGTGTGTGTGTGTGTGTGTGTGTGTATGTATCTGTGTATATATATGTGTGTATATGTATCTGTGTGTGTGTGTGTAATTTATAGAGACAATTCACTATGGGATTGCATGTAGTCCATACTACTACCCATTACAAATCACCCAAAAAACTACAAAAATATATATTTTTTGGCATGTAGTGAATAGAATGAGTGTAAAAATTATGAAAATAGGTAGACAAGAGAGAGGATGATGGTGAGTGCTATCAGATTTCACATGGTTTGCATTGAAACCTATTTATAGAATGCAAGCATGGTGGTCAATAATAAGTTCTATTAGACCTAATATTCATTGTAACATTACTAAATAAACTATTTGGATGAAATAAATAATGAATGTAAAGTATAAGTAGGAAAACATAATATGATAACACTGATAAGAGTCAGTCCATAATGCATGGTGGAGCCAAAGGCTCAAGAGTGTAGAGCACAAAATTGGTCGAGCACAACAACATATATTAACTAACTTTAAATATTACATAAATAGTCTTTGAGAAGCCTTATCAAAACACATAATGCAAATGTGGGACTAAAATCCTAACTAACTAAAAATAAACTAAACCCATGTGAGTACTAACACACTTATACTTCTAACAAGATTTGATATTTTACATTATATAAAATCAGAATTTTTAGATTTTGGGGGCATTTATCTTGTTTATGTACTCCACTCTTATAGCTACTCAATCACACATACACTTGTGCAAAGATAGTTGTAATATTTAAAATAGTTTTCAAAAGATCAAATTAGCACTTTATATAGTACAAGGGGAATGATATGCATTCGTGTCCAAGCTACTACTCTAAAAAAATCAAATCTCTCTTTTTCAAGTATCAAAGTTTCAATAATTTACAGTTTCAATCTAGATCTATATGAAACATTATGATTCATATTTTGAAAGTGGACCATGTTTGACCTTATTAATGATCCACATATTGGTTGCACTTTGTCAATCCATGTACTAGTTCCCTCTCTTATTTTTTCAGTTTAGCAAGTGAGCCAAATTTGAGCTTAGTGATGCTCCATGTCTTAGTTGCACTTTAGCAAACCACTTTTTCAGTTCACACCTATTCAAAATAATTAGAGTGTACTCTATGAGGATTGGATCATAAAATACTTACAACTCAAGCATCATCAATCATTCTTAAAATTTAGACTTGATCACTCTCAATTTTTCATGGGCTGAGTGCCTCAACAAGGGGGTATGCACATATCCTTGATAAAGACAAAGTACATGTACACATTAAAGTATCACATTTCATTTATTAATTTTATACATCACTATAATAAAGGGGGTTTAGGAGGGATGTGGATATTTAAATATAATCAATAAATTCATGTTCTTAACATATTTACCTTGCTTGTTTAATTTGCCATTCTAATAACCCATAATCTCTAAGAATTTCTTCAAAGTCTCACAATTATTGTGCATATATCCTAGTCTTCCCTATTTATAATACATTTCACTTCCACTTTAGTTTTATAAGCCTATGTTCCTATTGTAAATAAATGCACTAGTCAGATAATGAGGCATTTCAGCCTTGTCCAGTAGTATGGCCTTGGCCACAATATCTAGCATACATATTTTCAAAATGGCAAGCTTCATAATGACTTACCCAAAAATTCAAATAGTTTGGTTATCATAAATATTTGAAATAATATACTATAAAATAATGTCAAGGGTCACACTTGAACCTAACTATCTCTCACTAACAAAATCATCTATTTTATGATTTCAAAACCATTTATATTCTAATTAAATATTACAATACCACACTTCTTAACCAAGCCTAACATTATTTTATTAAAAGTTAAGCATATTATTTTTTAATTATTATAATCAAATATATCCAGTTGAATTCACATTATCTTCCTTAAATGGATAACTAAATTGGCTTGAGGCCTTCTAGCTATATAGGCAGCACTCAGTTAACAAGAGGTTTTATGCCGATAACTCGACCATTAACACATCCCCCATTTTCCCCCTTTTACATTTGATATTTTTATGTGATTTTGTAAGAATAGGGAATTAATTTTATAAGTTTCTTATGTATCAAATCAATATTCACATATAAATATATCACCTATAGACAAAGGTGAGCAAGCCTAGTTATTCATATCTAGTGCACTTTCTACCTAAACAAAGCTATAATAACAAAGAACAATGCATTATGACCTTGTCCACCTTCTGTGGCCTTGTCCCAGTATACAATGAAGAATTTTTTGGTGATTAATATATTTTTTCATTTTATTTAAAGTATTCATATCTCAAATAAGCTTGTTATGGTCTAAATTAATATATTTGCAATGATAATTCTCCAACTCTAGCCCTAGTTTTTATCTTTGTAAATTTACAACTTCTATAAATTATGTATATATTTCTATTTTGTCATGTTTAACTTCCTATATCAGATTTAAATATTTTATATTTCTACTTATACCTAATTTTAATTCATAATTAATTATTGTATAAACATAGGTATATAGCAATAGAACATAAGGGTTCACTAATAAGATAACATTCTAATATGAGAAGATGCAAAATTAGGACCTTGAATGAGTTCTCAAGTCATGGGTGGTAAAAATGTGTCAATATTATCATTTTCAATTATTAAATACCATATTTTAGAATCATATTCAATCCATAATGCCTTAAAACCTACATTTTCACCATTCATTTTATGTGATATGACCTTGGATGCTCTTGAAATGTCTAAATAGTTATTTTAGGGATTTACTTTGACCATAATTGCCACCTAAAATTATGTTCATTTTTTTGGTGGATCCTTTATACATTTTATTTATTTCTTTTGCCTTTATTGTGGGTTTTCTCTATTTTATAATGTCATCCTATGTGTGAGTGTGTCTTTATAGATCTTATATATACAAATATATCCTTAGCCATTTATCATTTCCTAATAATGAATTACATCACTTAAATATTTTGTACACTTTTCAAATATCCTATAAATTTATCACATTCTTATTTTATTCCCCTTGAAATTCATTGGAGTCTTATGGCTACATACATGTACTAAAAATAGGTTATGTTAAGATCGTATAGATTTATCAATGATTACATTGGGAGAGAAGGTCAATTCATACCTCTCAATTGGGTTGGGTCACTCACATGCATATACATACCTGGTCCTTGAATATTTTCATGATATGTATGTATTTTCAACCCTTATGTAATCTCAACCCACTAAAATTACAAATTTTATATATTCTTATGATATTGTGGTGGCTTAGAGTTGCATCAAATAAGAAGATATTATAACATTATACACATCACCGATCAATATAAGAGAGTTTTATATGCATCTTCACCTAAAACACATCTTAAAAAGTTTCAAAACCATATTATAAAAATTAATATAAACCTACCCACGTACCAAGATCGACCAAACCTTGCCACTATCAGCCCTAAGATTATGATCAAAATCAGTAACTTCTTTAACTAGCTTGAATTTTTTGGATTTGTTCCAAAACTATATTTCAAAATTTTTTAACTATTTTCAGCCTTTGATAGTGTATATGTAATTCATTAAGCATAGATTTATATATTAAACTCATTTTTTGAATTTTAAGTATTTAAATCTCTATTTTAGCATATTTAGATTTGTATTTATTCTTATATTCACATTGATCTTCATTTTTTACCTTGTTTTATAATATTATCCACATTTGAGTCACCTTTTTGTGGAAATAATTTATGAATCCCTCCATTTTTAACATATCAACCTAAGGGTTTCATGTTTTGTCTCCCTCCTTTTTTGTGTGGTTGTTTCATATCTAAATTTTTTCTAGGTTTTCTTTATTGTGTTATTATTAGCTCTAGCTTATTATGCATATCCTTTAAACCCTAATTTAAATATAAGATTCAATGATTTTTTTTTATTATGGTTGTATATATGATGAGAATGATTATGTATATTTTATTACTCTAATGAGGATTATGTAGATGAAACATTATGATAGATAAATTTCAACCATATCAGACCATCTAAAAAAATAAATAATATCAATGCATTAAGTTTTGGTTATCTTTATTTGACCACTAATTATATAGGGTGCCAAATGTTAATATTTAATAATACTAATTAAATATTTATGAGTCTTAATAAAATTATCCTAAAGAAAGTTGAATTTAAACCTTAATGTATGCCATATGTTGATTCTTGGGTATAACTTAGTGTGCATTAAAATGTAAAAATTATTTTTGTTCCTACTCTTATTTGAATGTAAATGCTCAAAATTATTCTATAAATTTGATTCCTAATCTTTATCCAAATATAAATAATTTAAATAATTATATTCCTCCCTTTCCCTTAAGTTTATATGTTGAAGATAATTTAAATTGAAATGTTTCTCTTCATACTCATTCATTTAATGGCCTTATTACTAATCATGTCTCTCAAGATGAAAACACCAAGGAAATGAATGAAAAACATATTCATGATTTTTTTTTAAATGTATATTATGGAATATGTTTCTCATGTTTCTTAAATTATATAAATGTTGAAAGAAGTAGTTACTAAAAATATGTCATATGATGCTCCTATGTTTTTAAATGATTATTATCATAATCCTTCTACCTTTGGTGCTCCTATGTTTTAAAATGTTTGTTATTATTATCCTTATACCTTTAGTGCTCCTATGTTTTAAAAAAATAAAAACATTAAACCCTTCAACAAACCCCTTCATAATTTTCTTATGTCAACTCATGAGATTGTTAAAATGATGCATATAATTGGTGAATTATTAAGTTAATTACAAGATTTATTGATATATTCCATTGCATCTAATTCTTCAATTATTCTAATGCTATATAATTCCAACCTATTGTTCATAATATCTTGATGCTTTTCTCCCACATGGTTTTATAATGCCTAAATTTTCCTTAATTAATGTCTATGGAGATGCTTATTTATAAATTAGTAATTTTGTGCTTCCCACAAGAAATATGGTGCTAATTAGAGAATATTGATTTAAAAAAGCTATAGAATATTAATAGTCCATGATTTATATTGACTTACCCTACATAAATTAGAAAAAAAAATTCTACCAAAATTTATTAATATTAAGATACCAAATGCCATATTTGAGCATATTAAAAGCTTTTATTAATGTCAATATGAGAATATTTGTGATTATATTATTATATTAAAATATATCATCATGGTTTAATATATCAACCAATGGATTTAATTTAAAACCACATATTTAGTATAAAATATTTCATCATCTTAATGAATAATTGATTTTTCATGCTTATGGATCTTTGAAACATCTTGGTTATGAGGTCAAGATACTTAACCATGAACTTTTATAATCACATGTACTTAGCTATGAGACTCATACTTAAAATTTATATTTGAGCCATGTACCAATAAAGAAGAATCCTTAACCATTGGATATTTATAGAGGGACACATATGCCTTCCTCTCATGGATCATGGAAATTTATGAAGCTCATGGATGTTCAAAGTGTAATGTTGAATAAGTTACTTGATGACAATATGATTTTTTTACCTTATATTAGTCCTTATAATAATAATTATTTTCCACTAAAATAGGATTAAAAATCCTTTTAAGATTATCATAGAATCATTTGTTGTACAATGAATAAGTTTTAATAGTGAAATCCAAAATCCAAAATATAATTGTTGATGGGGACATTGAGCTCAAAATACCTACCAAACCACAAGTCATAAGCACAACTTCCAAGGTATAACATGTTAAACATGATGTTTCATCTTCTAAAGTATATTAAATTAATAATAATGATGTTCTAGTCTTAGCTCCCAATGATACTACATTGACTCATTTTTTCATGGCTTTCATTAATTATTATATCAAAGGGAAAAAAATATATGGAATCATGATAAATTATCAATATTTCATTAATATTTAAATTAAATATTTCATTTATATATTTGGATATGATTCAATTGATTTAAATCAAATATTTATTGTTTATCTAAACATATAGCTAGTCCACTGGTTCATAATACATTTCCTATTATAGTTCATTTGCATGCATTTCTTATATTATTTATTATGATGTCTATTATTATTCCATTAAATTATATATTTGGTATAAATTTGTTACAAAACATGAAATTAACATTTGATATTACACATGAGTGTATTAAATTCAAATACCATGATGATATAATTATAATTAAATGAGATAAAATGTTTTGAAATAAATACTTGAAACATCCCAAATCAAATATTGTTATGTATCAATCACAACTCAATTATGTACCTAATAAAAAGGTGAATAAACATAAAATAAAACTAGAAAAGGAAAAATTATATCCTAACATGTCTCTAAGGAAAACTAAATTCAACTATGCATATTCATGTACATCACAAATATTAGTTTATAGCATAATGACTTGTTGGCACCATCTTCTAATTTCATTAATAATGTGTCAAGTATGTATCATTATATCATACACATTGACACTTGAGGAATTGATGGTATCATTAGTTAGCTTTTCTAAAATAATTTTGTGCCTAAATTTTTTGTATTATATTCATTATATATGTATGGTCATTTAATCATACATAGCTTTGGGGGCATTATGATAGTATGTTATTTTCTATTTTATGTTGATTTTATCTCTTTTTTATTGACTAGTGATTTTTTGGATAGATGATTTTTCATGACTATTCATTTTCCACTTGGATTTTGTTCTTAAAAATTGATTATTTCTTTTAATAATTTAATTTCTTGAAATTTGTATTCACTATACATGTACATGCTTGAATTTGTTTTTCATTTTTGTTGTTTGGTCACCACATGTCCTTTATTCATCATGATCCATATGATATAAATTTTTCATACATTTTAATCACACATGTCATACATCTATAGTCATCATGTGACTAAGATAATATGATAATATTATAGTAGGAAATTTTGAACTATTTGATTAAATTACCATAAACTATGCAATTTTTTCTCAAAACATCAAACTACCTATTAGGGAGGATTATGGAAAATAAATCAAAATTACAAGATATATATTACCAAATCACTTGTTTCAACTAACCTCCTTCTAAGATGTTAAAATAGATGTTTGATTGGAGATTGTAATGGACTCATAATTTCAACATTATGATTTCTTGATCAAGGATGTTGGATACATGGATTAAAGGATTAGTTTGACATGGAGATGTTATGGATTCAATGCTTTGGTCCTAATGGAGGAAAGGATATTATTTATATAGAATGTGGATGGAATTATCAATGGTTGACATTAAAAGTTTGCTTGTGGAGATCAATGGTGAAGAATTAAAAGGAATTAAAAATTCCTTGGAAGCCTCTATATTTAGAGGCTTCTAGAGAGGTAGGGTGAGAATAGAGAGGATTATAGAATATTCTAATTTTACAATCCTCTTAGGGATTAATTAGTCTTAGATAGGGGATTAGGTAGGTGATTAGGGATTAGAGGTGTAAGAGAGCCTAGGAATAAGCTAGTGTAGGTGGGTAGGTGAGTCATAGTAATTTAAAATTATCAAATAATAGATAAGATAGATTAGGATAGGATTAAGAAATGACTAGAGGAATTAATGATGAAGTGGGATATATAAGGTTATTAAATGAATAATAATGAAAGATGATGTTAGATAAATGACTAAGAAGGGGATAAATTAGTGTTATTAAAGGGGATAAATTAGATAAGTGGAATTAGTGTCAACTAATAGTGACATTAAATGAAGCAAGAAATTTAAATGCATATATTTTACCCCTCTTTGAAAGGATATGACAATTAGAAGGGAAGTGGAGGGAGTAATGGTCTTTAAAATAAAAACCATGTCATGAATGAAATTAGTGAATGATGTTAGTGAAATTACATTAGTGGATATGATACCCCATCAAGGGTACATGCAATGAAGAATGAGATGGATGGCCACTCAAAAGAGGAAATGATGGGTGGGATGCGATGAAGAGACAAGGGGATGGGATGCAAAATGTGAGATATAATATGGAGAAGATGAGTTAGAATTTTTGAAATTAGTTATATATTGGTGATGCCCCTAGAAAATACGTACGCATAGGGAGTAGAGATGATTGTGTCATAGTTATCGACACATCCCAAAGGGAAATCAACAATAACATGATGATGATAATATTAAAATTACACAAGCTTTAGACATGTCCAAAATAAGGAAACATGCAAGGGAGAGATATGGGACAAGATAAGATGATGATTTGATAAGATTAATGATGAGTGTATCTCAAAGCTAAAGTTAGATGATATGATGAAGGGGATGAAAAATAATAATGATTTTATCAAGTGACTAATAGACTACATTACATTAAATTAATGAGCCATAATATGATTGATAGATTTATGGTTTATGTCATACCCCAATTGAGGGAGGACATGATAAATTAAAAATGATTAATTAACCAATTAGGGATGATTAATGGAAGAAAATATGGAAGGTGTGATTTTTTCGAGCCTAATTGACAAGTGCAGGTAATTGATGAAAAAGAGTAGGGAGATTATTATAAGGATGGTGATTGATCAATATACTAATTGATGAATTATTAATATAGCTCAAGGATTGGATTAATTCAAGACTTGAGGATGAGTATGAATGAGAGATATAGTGTCTGAGCTATTTTTAAGCACTAAATTATGGCCAAGTGTTGCTTACATAGTTTGAAAAGACCTTGAGCTGATGTAGGTTTGATTCAGGGATATATTATAGTTGATGAAGTAGAAGATGATGAGGTCAATGATGATTAGTAATTAGAGGATTATGTTAATGACTGGAGGATATGACTTAGATGATGAGATGATAAAATATTAGATGTTAGTCAAATGGATCATGAAGAATAGAGTTGTGATAGGAAATAAGGATGACTAGATTGTAGGATAAATGATGGGGGTGTAGGTGATCAAGCCATCACATTTATCATAAAGATCATCATAATATAAACAATTTGATAAATATAATACTATCTAGTATTCCTCATGATATAGTCATGACCAAGGGGAAGTTTTACTAAAATGCATGGGCAAATAGTGAAATCTACATCATCAAGGGCACTTATACGTATTATTATAAATTTGGTGACCTCATAGCATCCTCATTCATTACCCAATAGAAAAAAAGAGACATAATGAAAATAAAACATAAGAAAAAGATAATCAAATATTTTCATGATAAAATATAAGTAAATAAGTCACACAATATAGAACACACAAGTATATACATCAAGTGCCATTATGTCTTTTCTAATGATGGGATGAGTGATTGGGTGATGGGTTGGACTAAGATGATTATGATGTGATGGTAGACCTAGGATAAACTTGGATTTAGATAGGACTGTTAGGAATAAAACACTTATAAATTAAGATCTATTATTACCAAAAACCATATGTAAAGCTATGTAATAAAATGCATCATGGAAACATTCCTTAATTCACCACTAATATGAAATCATAAATGAGAGCAAGATAATAATAACACAGATAGCATAGATCTAACATGGTTCACCCAATGTGGTCTACATCCACCAATGAAATTTCTCAAATAAATTATTAATCTAAAACAATATTATAATTAACTCCCACAAAGATAGAAAATATCTTATAAAAAATGTTGTACAAAAACTACACTTTCACCTACACCTGCACAATGTTGTATCTCACAAGTTGCTAAACCACACCCTGTAATGAACACCTACACTTTACAAAACACCTACACTTTGACTTTGATCCTCAAAGACACACCTTAAAAATAAACCATCAATATTTAAAGGCCACACCACACCCTGTATATATAGAAAAATAAAGAAAATCCATAAAAAGAGGAGCAAATATGTAATGCTTATCCAAGATAAGCATTATCCAACATGTGATAACCTTTTTCCACCTCATTAGGCCTATCTAAAATCTCTCCCAAGGATAAATTATCCATATTCATCTTCTCCACCTTCTAAGGGAACATTTTCCCATGAACATGTGATCATAACCAACTCCACTCAACAAGGAAGGAGTTCCCTTTTCCAAAAAACAACTAGCTTCCTCAAAACAAGGAAGTAAACATGGGAAAAGGCATCTAAAAACTAACTCCATGAAATATGGAATATATAAAAATTAGGAATACAATGAATATTCCACTCACATGTGGAGAATATGAAAATTACACCCCCACATCTTTGGGGCTCTTTAAGCCCCCATAATTTATTCCCATGGTCATGTGATAGCCCCAAAGGGTTCCATGCTCAAAAAAGATGAATAATGATGATGAAGAAGATTAGAGAGGTATTTAGATAAGAATATATGTTATACTTGGATTAGGATAATAATTTGGACAATGTATAGACATGGAATAGGTTAGAGATGTGGAAAACTGATGATGATGATATTGATTGGGGGACCTAGATTAAGGTAAAGATGAGGAGGATTAAGATTTAGGATTATGAGGTTTTGGGTATTAGTTTAACCTAGAAGTAATATATAAAAGTGGTCAAATTAAGATGACCAAGAATTACCAAAAGATAAAACCATATAAGATTCCACTCTAGCAAGAAGATTAGGAGATTATGGTACTAGCAAAATAGTGATTAGATGGGTGTTAGGCATGAAGAGGCAATGATAAAGAAGTGATGGGTGCTAGACTAAGTTCTTTGACAAGGTTTTGTATGTTGATAATACCTAGTCAAAAAGAGAATATTGAATATAGGAGAGATGGGTGACCAATAAGATTTTTTTAAGACTAAATATAGTATCCATAGATGATGAATGGGAAGATAGGAGATGGATATTAGACGTTTTTTTGGGCTAGGGAGATAGACAATAGGATATATGGGATGGGTATTATATGTGGTTTAGGATGGTAAATTGAATGTTATGACATGATGGAGATGGATGCAGTGAGGGGATTAGGTAAAAGATAAGACACTATGGGACTATTTTTGGTTTTTTTTGAATTTTATGATTTTTAGGGTTTTTGGCATATTTCAAATTTTTAGGGATTTTTGGAATATGTATATACACTATATAAATGGGGTTACTATAAAATGGAATACCAAGGCTATAAACTATGATAAATATGGATGGAGTGATGGATGAGACAATAAAGGATGAGGGTGATGTGTAAAAGGGGATGAGGACCAAGGAAGAAGGATTAGGGATTGTTAATGACCATATCATGCAAGAACTAGATGTTTAGTGACTAAAGTGTCCATTAGATGATATTCCAAGATGATTATTAAACATTTCTCAAGACATCTTTCACTTCTTTATGAATTTCAAATGAGGAATATAATAAGATGCATGACATGATGATGGATGGTGGGTATAAATAATGAAATGGAGGGATAAGATAGACATGGTCAAGTTTGATAGATGAAATGGATGGATTCTACCCCCAAGTGTTGAGGTATAATATGGATAATATATTATTTTACCATGATGCTAGAAACTAGTTTTCATCATGGTACTTGCCCAAGGTGCCAAAAGACTAGCTTTCACCATTGGAGAATGATTTTTCATTTCACTTTCTTTGACTTTTTTAACTTCTTTTTTGAATTTTTTATTTTTGTTTTTATTTTTATTTTTATTTTTTGGGCATATCAATTTATTAAATGTGGGTACAAGATTCAAGAATTCTAACACTGGTTGAATTATTTAGACAACACTTGTTCTGGAGATATGTGATTCTAGGACCATACAACAGATGCTAGATTCATAGATGTCTTGGTGGCCTTTATTGACTCTTGATTTAACATCCTCTAGATGTCTCAACTAGGTATCTTCTTATCCCCTAAGAGGGACCATATTTCCTAGGGATTAGAGATATGGTATGGATGAGAGCATGTAATGATTGTGAGGATGGGGTATAGGATGCAAATTATGGATATAATCATGATGGATGATATGATGAAATGGGGAGAAAAAATGGGGTTGAATAGCTACATACACCATTGGATATGGTGGAAAAGATATTTTAGATTGGTTCTATGAGATTAAGGGATCTAAGACTTTTTGATTTGTTTATTCTTTGATCTAAATATTAAGAGGATGATCATTCATATGATTATTACTTTTGACTTTATTTTGTTTTGTTGACTAAGTTTGACTTTAACTTACCCCTAGTGCTAGATTATGGGATTCACTAGAGGAAATTGATTTTTTAATTGATATATGATGATTATTTTGATTTTAACATTCCCCTAGTGCCCAATTTTGTGCTTCACTAAGAGAAGACATTTTTTTATTGGGTCGATGATTTGACTTTTCTCAATTTTGACTTATTGGATTAAAGTTGATTTGATCATGATTTATGACTTTTGAAATATGGTATTAGACCTTTTTATGTGTGGCACATGATGTTTAATGCATAGGTGAATCCAATGATGCATGTTTCTATTCATTCTTTTCATATATTAGGATATAGGGATTATGGAGGCAAGGTGGATGATTAACATTATGTGATAGATTAAGGGGATAATGAGCATCATAGTCCTCATAAAGGTAAATAGGATCCATAACCTCAACATCAGATAAAATATTCTCAATAATCTCAAAAGGATCACTAAGACTTTCTGATATACATGCATTCAATGTAGAATTAGATTCACTTTGACTATATTCAATAAATTAAGCTTGTAAGAACTTAGTTATGACTTTATCATCCTGATTGGGACAAAAGATATGTTTGATGACTGGTTATCATCCAAATTGTGGATATCTTTAAAAGAGTGATCATGATCATCTTCCACCATAATATTTATGAGGGATGATTTTACTGATGAGGAATGTGATTTGAATACTGGTGGTGAACATGATCCCAATGTAGATAAATCTTGCATTGGCTCTGATGTTGGGTTTGGTGTACATGACATTATGTTGTTAGTAGAAGAGTGATTGTCCATAAGTGACCTCTCAAAATTGGGTTTGTGATATGATGGGTGAGGGGGAGATGATAAAGGAATAATGGATTTGGCAAAGATATGCCCATGGAAGGTCTCATGATATATGGGAAGAATTGGTGTATGGGAAATAGACTCATTTTGAATGGATGATTGGTCAAAGATAGGATGATCATGTAAGAAGGAAATGATGTCTTCACCTTGGATTATAAGGGTAAGGGATTGATCATGATTTGGAATAGAATCTTGGTATTCTTCTTCATGTTTACCTAAAGATGTAGACTCATTTGGTTCATCCTCAATTACTATGTCACCATGGTCAATGAGGTCTTGAACATAATATTAGAAATTATGACATTGATTAATGGTATGCCCCCAAGTTTTATGATATTCATGATATTAATTAGCTTTATACCTAGATAGCTTAAACTTAGTGGGATCAATATGTCATATGGGTGGATAGACCATCATGTTAGTGGTGACAAGTTGTTGGAAAAGGGATTCCAAGGATATAAGAAGGGGGTATAAGGACCCATTTTGATTTGTGACTTAGACATGGAATCATTGGACTTTATATTAGATGGTTGGTGACATGACTAGGTGGATGGACTATTGTTAGATGGGGTGCCCAAGATTGGATTCCCTTTACTAGTGAAAGAAGGGGTAGATGATTGGTTATGACTAGTGGATGGAGGATTTTACTATGGGTGGGTACAAGTTGGAGTTAAGATTATTTTAATGGGGTCAAGTCCTTTATAAAATTGGACACATAATACATAGATTCATAAGAAGACTAGCTATGGTTTTTTATCAAGATACTTATTAAATAAGGAAATTTGTGAACTAGGAAGGCCATGATTAAGATGAGGACAATTAGATGGTGGAATAGAATGGGATGGGGATGAGAGTTGATGGGGGAATTTCTTGGGAAGTGGATTTAGGCTTTTGATTTCAACATCATTGGCAAGGTGGGCACTCATCTTCAATATCCATAAGATAAATTTATCTTTATTGTCTAAGATGTATTTATTGGGTAGGACAGCCATATTACTAAATGATGAGGTTGACCTTGATTAGCTAAGGGATTATGGATGGTGGAGGATGAAGGATGTTGGTTTTGGATGAATATGGGAAAATTTAGGAGGTAAGAAAATTTTTTTATAGAGATTAAAAAAGGACTTCATCCTTATTGGCCAAGATGTATTGGTCTACAAGAATTTGGTTCAAATCTATGGGGATGGATGATGAAGGGGGTTAATGTGGAGGTAAACTAAGTATCAAGTATGGTATCTTTAATAAAGTAGGACTGAGCTTAGTATAAGTGATGATGAAGATGGTATGGATGAAACATGATGAAGATGATATAGGACTAGGATTAGATTTTATATTGATAGTACAATAGATACTAATGTTTTATCAACAATACCTTGTTTTTAAGCTAGTAAAAGGATTAGGGATTTTATGGGTGATTATATTCAAACTATTAAGGGGATGATTGTATGGGTGTTAGTTATGAATAAATAAGATCATTTGACTAGAGATGATTAGATTGATGATGATGGTTTTGCTAGATTAAAATTGATAAAGTGATAACATGCTAGTAGGGTAACAACTAGGTATGAGATCTGACCAAATAATGAGTGTTAGAGGAATAGGATGATATGAATGATAAAAAGAGGAATAGCTCAAAACCTTAGACCGATTGGATCAAGATGGGATGGATATGTGATTATGTGATGGGTTAATGGGATTAAAATAAGGAAAAGTATGATTATAGGTGATGATGAAGTGTTGAGGGGAAATGATGGGTGATGGTTTGGACACGTATGTGACTTAAACATCTAACTAGGATAAGATAAGGCATGGTTAGACTAGATGGGTGATTAAGGAAAAATCAATACAAATGATTGGTTATGGATGGGGTAGACTTAAGATAAGGTGTGTATGACAAGACAAGATGTGATTAGAATATGTAAGTGATGTGGGTATGATCAATGATGGGTGGATATGACTAGACTAGATGAGACAAAAACAAGATGGGATATAGAGGATAGTATGAGAGATGCAAAAATATATACAAAAGATAATATAGGGGAGGATGAAAAGGATGTATAAGATGATAGATATAAAAGGATGATGGGATAAAGATGTATAAAATGATAGAATGATGAGGCAAGATGATATGTGTAAAAGACATATATAGATGTATATAAATTTGGTTTAATGGTTGACTTGACTCACAAATAACACTAGTCTAGCATGACACTCACCAAAGCAAGCATACCACAAACTTATGATTAGTAAACTTGAGGGTGTGTAACCTAATGCTCATACCATCCAATAGCTTTTTACGCGATGTTGTAGGTTGGTGACCCATTATATAATCTACCAAACCCTCTTTAACCCATCTACACTTAATGACTTCGTAGGAGTTGATCCTAACTCCAATAATGAAATGCTTATTATGGCCAAAAGGTCTTATAATAGATTTATACAAGGTTTCTATGTGAGTCCCTAATATGCATAAAGGTACATTAGGGCCCAAGTCTATATAGGATATTTTCTAATCACCTTGTATATTGGAGCTTAACCAACCCTCATTCTACAAAACTATTTATGGGTAATTCTACTTAGGCACCAAATGACATCTATCCTAAAATTTATACTCTATCAGAACACAGAGTTTGATCTAGTGTATGGTGGTTAAATCCATATCACTAACTCTCAAAAATAAAAATGGGGAAGGTTTATGGTTGGTTTTTTATCCTCCAATAATCACTGCAAGGATGCAAGGAGGAGAGCATACACTACCATAGCCCTTGAGATACAAATAAGCATACAAAAAGGAGGTTAATTAATCGATTAAAATTAAATGTGAGATATTTATAAGAAGAAAGAATATGAAAGAGATGTATAAATGAAAAAGATATATACAATAAAAAATCATCAATATGATTGAAATGATTCAAAAATCATTTTTAAAAGTTCCAAAAAAGGAGTCTTTGATAGGTGTCTTGTAAGCACATAGTTAGTAGTTTAAGTGGCACTTGTAAGGAGGTAACCTACAAGACAAGTATTAGTACTTTTGATTGATGATATTGATGGAAAACTTGTAAGACCAGGATGTTAGACCAAAATATGACCTACAAAATATGTTAGAAAGAAAAAAATATCCTATAGATTTACCCCTGCAAGAAATAATATGTTAGTCTAATAGGCCTTAAGAAAAACACCCTAAAAAGTGTGATTCGATTCTATAATTCCTTTGGGGTAAGAGGGCCACAATGTGGGGGTCTGGGGGTGGTAACCCCTATGGGGTCAAGGGGTAGTTCCTCTTATGGGTTCTTTATGGTAGTGCCCTAGGCATGCTCCCACTGAGTGTAAAATCATAACTTTAGACTATAATATTGCAACTAACAGTGCAATATTGTGACTTCATGAGTTGTGATTTTATAATAGATAGTTAACCATGATGGTTAGACTACAAAATCATGATTATTAGTGTAAAATCATGACTAAGATGGAAAAATTGCTATTAGCTAAAAATCAAGATTAGTGGTCTTGTGATAAATTACAAAACCTAAAAATTTTGACTTTTTAACCCAAAAAATGCTTATATAGGTTATGATAAGTTGTCTAGATGCCTAGAAATGATTATGACAACTTAAAAGAATGATTGATGATATATACTAGGATGAGGTTTTTATCAAAAATAGATATATTACATAAATTTAAAAGAGTATTTTTAGTTAGACTTGGTCCTAAATCTTCCCTATAAGATCCAAAGATGTTGACCAACTGATAGAATGGAAAAAAATGGATAGAATTAGGTTGAAATTGCAAAATCACTACTATTGATGCAATACCACTATTTACAGAGTAAAGTCATGATTCCCAAAATTTTATAATCTATAGTTTTGAAAAAAGAGGGGAAAGGACTAAGGATTATGTTTTATTTTTATATGTGCTCTTGTCCTTTCCTCTTTCCTATTAACCCTGTTAATCACATATCAATCTACACAAAGATAAAATTTGGTTATAATAAGTGGTTAGTAATAATTTTCTCATTAAGATCTAATATGACTTGAACAAGATGTAAAAAAGGGTTATATGATGGTTAAATGATTATTGATCCCTATAAAAAATAAAATATTAAGTCTAAAGCCTACAGGTTAAAGGACAAGAAATGACTATTAGTAATTTTATCAAAATTTAAAAAATGAAAACTCTTGTTGCAATATCATAACTCTCAGGTCAAAATCACAAGTTTGAAATTAGTGGTTTCATGCCTTAGGGTTTGCCTACTAGACTTCCTCTCAATGCCATTTTCAACCTAGATCTTACACATGGAGGGTTAAAAATTTAAAAAACACATAGGATGAGCACCTAAGGGTTAGATAAAATGATAATCAATGGATAAAAATAGGTGACATTATGCTCATGTCTAGAACATGCAAAACTATAAGTCAGCAGTATAAAACCATAATTTAGAGGGTAAAATCATGACTTTTGAAGTTGTAATTTTTTTAAAGACCAAAACCTACCAAGATTATTAGCTATAAAATCATGATTTAAACATGAAATATTAATATTCATGGGGGAAAATCACTACTTACAAAGTAGAAATTGTTCACAAAGACAAAATCCAAAACCATTAATGGTTAAAATTGGTGGTTAGTGAAAAATGGTAACTCTCAAGACAAAATCATGAATGCAAAGTCATGAATACCAGTGAAAAACCACATATTTCAGCTATATGTGCAAAATTTCAAAAATTTAAGACTTTTATTGATTGATCAAATCTATAATCTAGTGAAAACACCACTAACAATCAAAATGATTAATTAGGAGGGATGCTCCCACTGTGGTCACCAAAATGTAGTAGGAAATTTTGAGCTATTTGATTAAATTAACATAAACTATGTAATTTAAACTAAAACATAAAATTACCTATTAGGAAGGATTGTGGAAAAAAAATAAGAATTACAAGATAAATCTTGCCAAATTCCTTGTTTCAACTAACCTTCTTCCAAGATGTTCAAGTGGATGGTTGATTGGAGATTGCCATGGACTCAAAATTTCAGCATTATGATTGCTTGATCAAGGATGATGGATGCATGGATTGAAGGATTAGATTGACATGGAAATGTTATGGATTCAATGCTTTTATCCCAATGGAAGAGAGGATATTATTTATATATAATGTGTATGGAAGGATCAATGGTTGACATTCAAAGTTAGCTTGTGGAGATCAATGGTGGAGAATTAAAAGGAAATAAATTTCCTTGGAAGCCTCTAGATTTAGAGTATTCTAGAGAGGGAGGGTGAGAATAGAGAGGATTATAAAATCCTCTTAGGGATCAATTAGGCTTATATAGGGGATTTATAGGTATTAAGTAGGTGATTAGGGACTAGGGGTGTAGGAGAGCCTAGGTATAAGCTAGTGAAGGTGGGTAGGTGAGTCATGGAAATTTAAAATTCTAAAATAATAGATAAGATAGATTAGGATAGGATTAATAAATTATTAGAGGAATTAATGATGAATTGGTATATAATAAGGTTATTAAATAAATAATAATTAAAAGGGATGTTAGATAAATGACTAGGAAGGGAATAAATTAGTGGGATTGAAGGGCATAAATTAGATAAGCAGAATTAGTGTCGACTAATAGTGATGTTAAATAAAGTGAGTGAATTTAGATGCATATAAATAACATATAGACATATCTTATATATATTTGGTACATATTACGATTATTCTCACATTGGTTATATACTGCTCACATAGGGGTCAATATTATTCTAAAAAATGGTGAAAATGCAAAAACATAGAAAAACATCAAAAAATGTATTTTCTTTTATTTTTTCAATCACATGGCTAAAAATAGATGCATATAATGTCAACATACCTATGTTATAAGTTTACATATCCAATATTATGCTTGTGGTATCATTTGAGATGGATGCAATGTATACATGTTATATATGATCATGGACTTATAGATGATATATGGTTACATTATGCCCATAGCCAAAAAAATTATTAGATTGTGGTCAGCTGAAATTAAAAAAATATTTTTAGTGGATCTTAGGTCCTATCATTCTTAATTTTCATTTTCATATTTATATTTATACTATTTATTTTACATGTCTTTCTCTAGATTACATCTTATGTACTTTGTTACATGGATATATATTGTATTGCTATGTATATGGACAAGCTTGAAGTGGAATAATGTTTGTAAAAATATTTATAGGATTGTTAAGAAGGTAATAATAAATATCATAATATTTGACACAATATCTATAAAAGAAACTCAAGGGTTTATCTTAACAAGTCCATATAATCAATAAATAGACCTACAAGTTATAGGCATATAGGTCCTTTTTTGAAAAAAAACCATTTGTTATGCCAAATGGAGAATTGGTTAGAAACATGACACATGACTCAGTGAAAATGAGGGAAAAGGTGCAAACTAATGAGAATATCTCATCTAGTTGAGGTCTATAAGGAAAGTTGAAATGACTAAGTATACAGCCCTAATGCCTATACATAGGGCTGAATTTGAAGACAAGAAGGCAGAGTTTGAATATGCTATGAAAATGTCATGGAGCTTATAGAAAAATTAAAGGAAGCCTCATGAATTTTGAAACTTTAAAATTTTCATGATCTAGTTCAAGAAGGCCAATGTGCAGGACTTAACACTTGAACCTCATAAAATGGTCATCTACAACCATATGATAGACACAGGTAGGAAACAAATGTATGCTTGGAGAGGTATAAGGTTTATGAAATTTCAAATGATTATAAACTATAAAAAATATAATAATTACATTTAATGCTAAATAATTGTGATTTAATTCCTAAACCCCTCAAGTGCAGTCAGACCACTCCAATAACAACCTATAGGTTTGTAAGGTAGATAGACCATTTGCAAAGTTTGAGAATATAAGGCCATCTACAATCAGTGAGAGGATATTTTGGTTGAAATAATGAATAAGTAATTAAATCATATAATTTTAAAGGATTCAATGGAATTAAATTAATTTTTAGATAAAGGTGACTAAACTAATTCACTTCAACACTATTTACACAGTCAACATGAATCACAAGCATATCTACCTTAGCAAGTGAAGGGTGCTTGTTTGAGAGAGTTGGAGGTCTATGAGAAACCTTAAATAAATTAAATCATTTTTATATGGTTCATCATGACAAAATAACCCCATATAAATCTTGGTTAGCATCAAGAGTTAGGCCAACAAACATGAGCCATGTTTATGCCTATAAAGCTTAACTCACACACAGAGAGACCTAATGAGAAAGCATAATAAATTTGATTGATTGAGAGTAAATTATAAGTATAAGAGTTATGATAAGTTAATTCAAAAATAATATACTATCTAATATCATACAATAATTAGGGAAGGTAAAATAATTATAATTTGACCTTTGAGATAAATGCTAGCTTCCCTCAAGGTAAGACTGAAGTCTAAGACCAATATTATCTTGATTGATGAGACCATGAACCTATGCATGAGGATAAATGGTATTAATAAGTGGTAATAATTTCATCATAATATAAACTCATGGCATCAATTATTGTTTTATGTCTCAAACTTTTATGAACAAAGCTTAAGATTGTCAACCCTTATCCAATGGCCTATTTTCAGACCAAGTGTCAACTTATTGAACTCAGTACCATATGGACATGATGAATTTGATATTTATCACCTAATTATATTTTAATTGGATAGTACACTTTAAATTTTTTTCATTGGTTTAGGGGTTGAGGACCTAGGGTTTATTAACAATCGTTAATAATTTCAGCCACTCTAAACCCTCCTAAAACACTAATACAGACCTAATATGAAAGATTGATTTATAAATTTCACTAAATGAAATATTATTATCCCAAAACCTCATGGATATTTTTTAATAATATAATTATGTTCTAATTGTGTTATTCATCTATACTTGTAGTTGTACAGACTACATTAAATGTACTATTTTTTAAGGTTTTTGGTATTTTGTAGGCTTTTGGATATTTATACACTTAAAAAATGTTGGGATAGGTCATTTGGTATGTTTCTCATCTATTAAATCCTAAAAATATGTATTTTATACTTTATAATTGATAAAATAAAGCTCATTTTTCAAGGCAGTCTTAACCAAGCCTAAAATGAGACTAGGGGGTTCAAGGCCATTTCATGGTTCTCACACTTCCATAGGGTCTCAGGGCCTAAAATTTGTCATATAGGTTGGTGATCATATATTTAAATTTAATCACACACTTTTGGGTGGTTTCACATGTATTATATATATATATATATTAGAAAATTAGGCTTTTAGGTAATGAGGCCTAATTAAGGAGAGAGAAAATTAGAAAAATGATACTTCCACTCACTCTTAGGACCTAAAACTTGGAATTTATTTGTAAATCAATAATGGGTCCTCAAATATTCCATTATTTTTTTATTACCCTCTATACACTACCCTACATAAGGATGTTTACAGGTTTTTAGGGTTACAAAGAAAAGAGGCCTAATGAGATCTTGAGGAGAAAAATGGAGTATTAAGAGTTTTTACAGGAACCAAAATAGATTTATTCATGTATTATAATGCATTTTAATTATTTTCATGGAGATATAATTCCTTTAATAATATTAACTCATGTTTTGAGCCACTTGGATAAGGCTGGGCATGGGAGATGATGAAGAGGTTTCAAGACATGTAAGAATGTGAATTATGAATGATAATTGCTAATAAAATTCCTAACCAAAGGAGTTTATAAGTGAAGGAAAGGTGTAAAAATAGACTTATAGAAGTGTCTCATGGATAATTTATGATTTAAACTTCTATTTGTCACTTCTCATATGCAAATAATGGTAATTTTGAAGGAGTTATGTAAGATGTCAAACTAAGTTTGTAACTCCTACACCACTTGGATGATCGAACATATTCAGAAGAGAGACATATGTCCTTAGTGAAATTTTTAAATGGTTTATAACTCTATATTTTTTTTAAGTCTCATGTGGAATCTTGTCTCTCCCCCTCTACTATGCCCCTCTCTCTCTTCCTCATTTCTCTATATAAGTTGCCACTTTTGGCCTTATAAGATATCCACATTTGGTATGGAGAAGCCATGCTAAATTGACCTTTTTTTCATTTTAATAAAATACTTCAATATATTTTTAGTTTCTCAAATTATTTTTAAAGTGTGTGAAGTAGTTCAAGGTTGAATGGCAAGTGATGGTTATCTCGCCTTGTGTTTATCTCACTCTTTCATGCTTTGTGTAAGTAATCTAGCTTTTATCAAGTCACATGATGTGTAAATGGTTCTTTTGTGTAT
Source organism: Torreya grandis (assembly GCA_037957365.1). Lineage (NCBI taxonomy): Eukaryota > Viridiplantae > Streptophyta > Pinopsida > Cupressales > Taxaceae > Torreya > Torreya grandis. Next base: position 3,325,146 of record JARHVA010000783.1, on the reverse strand, counting down.
ATTTAAGTGTGAATAAGAATATTATTTTATATTATCATACCTGCTATTCATCTACCTTTAGAAATGCATTCTTTTCTACCTTCATGTTGAAATAATTTTGTTAGGAGAACCTTGAGTTGTGAGATAAATTTTGTGTTTGTCTTTAATAGTGCAAGTTCAAGTAGGATTGTGGAGTATATATTGGTGAATCACCTATATTATATTATTTTATAATTCCATTCTATCCCTTTTCCATCAAATCAAGTATATTATTGGTTAGTTGTAGATGTGGTTCAAGGGAGTTAGCCCTTCAATCTAGAAACTCATCTCTCCCATTGGTCACCCACAACTTGAGAGATGTTTTAATGTTACATCAAATTTAAGGAGGCTGTAGGATCCCTCCTGATAGTGAAAATTTAATTTATAATAGTTTTTAGATTCCCTATGGAACCTCATGGTCTAAGAATTTGTCAAAGGTAGATGTTGATCTTGGCAAATTAAAAGTTGTAAATCTTCCTTCATGCAGTATCTAGTGACATCACTCATTTTCTCTTGGTTGCAGATTAGTGCTTCATTTGCATTCCTAAGGTAAGGACAAGTTATTATAATAAATTCATTCCATTTGAATTTTTATATATACCTTACTATTCAATTAGAGTAAAGAGGTTTATTAACACCCATCCATACTCCAAAAAATCTTTGGCTGCTCACATAACTATTAAGAGACTTTTCTTGGGTCTAATTTGTAAGATGTAATCCCTAAGTGACCTTACCTTTTTTACCTTAAATATACATATTCCTTTATCACTTGATCACTATAATGGCATTCCTATGTCATCCCTCAGAAGTGTGCCTTCATACATAACAGAAGTTACCTCTACTCCTATTGGACACATAAGAAACATTGCCAATTTTTGCAATATGCATAACATCAATGAAGAGATTTTTTCCATCAAGATATTAGATATTTATTTCAATGGTAAATAATTTTATTGGTATGTTACTTTGGATCCCAACTCTATCACTACATGTGATGAATTAGGTGATGCCTTAAGAAGGAGATTTGAAAACAAATCTAATCATTTATCCTAAATTGAGTAAATAACTATAATAAAGAGAGCATATTAATAGGAAATAAAAGACTTTGACACATGATTTAAAAATACTTGGGATATAATCCCAATTTTGGTAAGGCCTAATTCCCATCATGCTTTTTTTTATTACCTCAAATATTTCAATAGTGACATATCCATGATGATTCAATCCATGGGAGGGGATATTTTACCTAATGATTATGAGAGTGTTATAGGTGATGAGAATTTCCTTATTCAATTTTTGAATATATCACCTATACCTCCCATGCCTTTATTTCCTAATGTGTAAACTCCTATGCCAACCATTGATCCCATTCCCACATCTAAGCATAAGCAAGCTGCCCCTAATTAGCTAAGCAAGAAAACCTAGTAAGATCTAATCAAAGATATTAGATAAGAGATTTAAAATATAAAGAGGAAACAACAATAGTAACAATGGAGGTATTTTCAAAGTCCTTGACACCCCTAACAATCTTATTAATATCCTAGACAACATTATAAAGGTTAATACCAAGGACAAGGGAAACTAAATAAAGTGAGGCAACATAATGGATAGAATCAAAATGCTCCTTCTACTTATAAAGCACATGTACCTATCCAAAATAATCTTGTACAAGACAATGGAGAGCAGCTTTCATGGACTAGCCTCATGAATCTTCCACTTATGGAAATTATGTATTCAATCAAATCTATATGAATTAATGGGGAATAATGCCTTCCATAACTCAAGAGGATATACCTAGTGTAGGAGAGAACATTGGAGGATATTATCAATAAAATGCTACCTTGATGAATTACCTTTAAAAAGACTCATATGCAGTCAACTACCAAGGTAATATCAACATTGGATCAAACTCCATAGCTACAAATACAAGACCAAAGAATAGAGTGATTGAATAAGTACAAGGGGAAAGTAGTGATCCAAACGTGAACTATCAATCACCTCAAAGATAAAGTATGACAAATTTAGCCTCTATGGATGTTTCTATGCAAAATTGCTTTCTACATTCAAAGAAGAAATAAGAAACTAAAAGAAATGGTCAAGGCTAGAAGTACCTGATAAAGTTGTGCGCACCGAAATCAGACATTGGAAGATTCTCCTCTTTGGCTGTGGAGGAATGACACCTGCAAAGAAGAAAAGGTTGAAACACAGAAAAATGTTAGTCAAAGATATGGTGGGCTGTCAGGCAAATGCCCGATCCCGGAAGTACAAAGACTTCCTAGAAGGATATCAACCCACTGATAAAAAAGCAGAATATTGGATGAAAGTAGATAATAAAAGATAAAATGACAGAAATAAATGATAGAAAATAAAGTGCATACCTGATATGCAGCACTGTTCTGCACAATCACTGGCGTCGGTCTCTGTGGTGCCGGCGTCGGTTAGGGAAGGTGCCGGCGTCGGTCAAACTGCCGGCGTCGGTCGGGGTAGTGATCGGCGTCGGTCAGGGCAGGTTCTGGATGAGTTGCAGAAGGCCTGGGAGAGTCGGGACAGGGTCTTGACAGGGTTGGGACAAGGTTTAGACAGAGTCAGGACAGGGTCTGATAAGGTCAGGGTAGGGTTTGGACAGAGTCTGGGGGTTTTAGTTGAGTCTAGACAAAGTTATGGATGCGGATAGTGGGCAGGGATGTAAAGGAGAGATGCAGAACTTGGGTCTGTGGTTTGAAGATTCAGGATGACAGAAATAATGAACAAAGAATAATCAGAAATAAATGAAAATAAATAGAGTAAATACTTACCTGCCAGAAGACGTGATGAAAGCCATAGTTAAAGTTGTCTGTGCAGTGCCGGATTGAAGCGAATGCAGATTGATTGATGCCAGAGTTGGTTGATCGTGAAAGTATTGATTGCCAGAGTTTGTGGATGTCAGAGTTCGCAGGTCGATTGAATTATTGATCGGTTTGATTGATTAGCCTTTCGAATGGTTGGCGGAGGCTGATGAAGGCAAGGGATGGTTCGAGAGACGGTTCGACAACCGTTTCGGGAAACCGATCGGGAATCGAATGATAACTGATAACGGATAACGGCAAGGTGACCGACGTCGGTAGGATTGTCGACGTCGGTCGATAAGTGACCAATGTCGGCGACATCGACCGGGTAAAGACCGTCGTCGGCAGATGCACAATGGGGATAGAGTCTAGCTTTAGCTCTGTGCTCATTTTTACATGCTGCCAGGGTCAAGGCTAATGGAAAAAGTGATTGACAAGGGTTAAATAGGCGAAGAAGAATAAGACGGGGAATGACCAGGGGAGTCAACACGATTTTGGTGTCTACATTTGCCCCTTTTTGTCTTGTTGGTTGTTCTGGACGAACAGCAAGATAAAAATAGGAGTGATTGCCCCAGGTGAGGGATAAGGTTGATTTCATCTTGTTGGTTGTTCGAATGAACTGCAAGACAAAAATAGGAAGCGGAATGCCCTGAGTATGGATAAGGTATTCCCCCTCAAAGCAGGAGTCGAGGGAAGGGAATCGGGAATCGGGTGCTGATTTGATAAAGAGTGGATGAAAAAGGGGTGAGGGTGAACGCGGCAAAAGTCATGATTGCGCGCATACCACTGAACGAGAGGGTTAGGTCAAAGTGTCACAGGTCAAGGGTCGAGGAGTGCCAAAATTGAGATAATCGGGCCCCAGCATTTAGTCATCTGCTGATCGGGTCACTCAATCTAAGCTAAAGCTCCAAATGGTCATCGTGTTCTAGGTATCCAGGGCTCAGGTAGTGCTCCTAGAATCACAAAAAAGTCACAAGTAGTGTGGATCAACCGGCTTGCGATCCTATACTTGTGAGGGTCCAAAAAGGTCTGCGCACAATTCTGCTAACCAGTCATGAGGTAGCATATATGCAAAAACAACCAAGGCAACAATGTCTTGGAAGTGGTCGAGGTCGGAGGAGATAGGCATGATCTCTAATGGTTGGTGGTCAATGGATGGATGAATGGATGAAAGGATGCGGCTGAGCTAACCCCAGAAGACCCCATGTCAACTGAGTGCTGCCTACATAGCCCTATTGATAGGGCCTCAGGCCGATGTAGTTCTCCTAAGAAGGGAGGGAGGGTCAAAGGGATAAAAGTGATCGTGGTCAAGGGTAAGGTTATGGTTAAAAGAAGGCAAGAAGGTTTGTCCATCAGAGAGATGAACAAATGAGAATGGTCGAGCTAACCCCAGAAGACAGTCGTGTCATCTGAGTGCTGCCTACATAGCCCCTGTGGAAGGGCCTCAGACCAATGTAGTTCAGACAAAGGGTCCGAGTAGTAGACAGGTGGTTAAAATGGTTGATAGATTGGTCTTGGTTATGATGAAATGAGGAGGAAAAAAGATGTTGCAGCATTTTCCAAATGGTGTATTCTGCAACATTGGTTGAGGGGTTTTTCATCCCTAGCAATATTCCATATTCATGATGGATGTATGCTAAAAATGAATTGAGGTTTATTTATGCTTCAGCAAGTATTGGTTTATGCTGAACATAAATTGTAGCGGGTCGATAGTTTCCATGTGTATTGGTGTCCATAGAAACTAGGATGAATAGGCTAGGTCATGTTGAGGGTCTGAAAAGAGAGTTGAGTTGAGTCGATTGACAAGTGATGAAGGTGAATGTGACCAAAGTATAGAAGAATTGAAAAGCATATTGCTCTTTTATTGACAAGGACCAAAAAGATAGCATAGATAGGGGTTATGAGAACCAAGAGCCCCAGTCATGCGTGACGTCGTTGACCATAGTTATGTTAGAGCGGTAATCGAATCACTTAGACATTAAATTGAGCTCGAAGTCCCTTGAGTAGGTGATAGGAGGAGGAAATAGGGTAACCCATTTTAAGAGCAGAGATAACTATGCCCCTTTTTATAGGAGACCCTGAGACAACTATAAGTCAAGTCCATGACTCTTTTTTTTTTTTTTTTTTTTTTGGTGCAGGCTGATCGATGCGGGAAGCCTACATAGAGATGTCTTTTAATGTAGTGGTCATGTTGCGAAGCTGATCAATGCGGGAAGCTTCTAAAATAATGCTATTTATTGCCAGATTAGTCATAGCCATCCTTCGAGGGAGTGGTCTAGATTTTTGTTTAATATAAAGGCTTTTGAATAGCTATCCTTCGAGGGAGTAGTCTATTAATTACAGCAATGATAGTACAGCTGTCCTTCGAGGGAGCAGTCTATTTGTTAATTTGATATTGATATAGTGACCATGGATATGTTTTGACATCTTGATTTGTTTTTATAGAAATGTGAGTCATGGACAAGGTTATAGAAGGTCAAGGGCTCCCTTTTATTAGGACAAAGCATCCATACAGCATAAAAGGGTTATAGGAATTGTTAAGAGGAATAGGGTTGAAAGGAAGGAGGACTAAGAGGATGGGGATTGCTCAAGGGACGAGCTCAAGTTAAGTGTCAAGTGGACAAATACTCGACTAGCAGTAGAACGGTCGCAGATGCAACGCATTAAGAGGCTCAGGTTCTGGTCATCCATCAAGAGAAGACAGACGGTAAGTCCCTGATCCATACTTGTGCATGATAATAAAAGGTTCGAGCCAATTAGGAGCAAACTTGCCTCATTTACTGCGCTCCATATTGGTCTCGTGTTGATTCTCTTTGAGGACGAGGTCTCTGATATTGAAATCTCGTTCTCGCAGATTTTTGTCATAGGTGCATTTGATGCGATGTTGATAGACATGGAGATGATTAAGGGCAGCAAGACGGCATTCGTCAAGTAACTCAAGTTGAGCTAAGCGATCTTGACGAAAGTCATCGTTAGAAAGGATATCATGTAGAGAAATGCGGAGAGACGGGATCTGTACTTCAAGAGGTAAAACAGCCTCTGTTCCGTACACAAGAGAAAAAGGGGTAGCACCCGTAGAGGTTCGGATGCTAGTGCGGTAAGCCCACAAAGCGAAGGGAATGTGAATGTGCCAATCCTTGCCTGTGTCACTGACCACTTTCATGAGAATTTTGTTGGAAGCCTCGGCCTGCCCATTTGCTTGTGGGTAGTAAGGCGAAGAGAAACTGAGTTTGATGCCGAAGGAGTCGCATAGCTTTTGGACAGTTTTGTTTTTGAAGGACTTGCCGTTATCAGTGATAATTTTATGAGGGACACCGAAACAATAGATGATGTGGGTGTTGATGAAGTTGACGATCTTGTCAGCTTTTGTGGAGATGAGAGGAATGGCTTCCACCCACTTGGTGAAATATTCAGTGGCTGTGATGATGGATTGATGACGAAGAGACGAATGAGGGTTAATCTCACCGATGAGATCTAAACCCCACTGAGAAAAAGGCCAAAAATCTTGATCAATTTGTAAGGCGTGATTAAGGAGATGAAGCAAGTTAGAGTGCTGCTGACACTTGATGCAACGTCGAACATAATCGCTACAGTCTTGATGAAGGGTAGGCCAATAATAGCCCAGACGAAGGATGCGCTTGGCAACCGAATTCCCACTGAAATGTCTGCCACAAATCCCGTCGTGGACTTGCTGAATGGCTTGAGATGCTTCAGTGGAGGTGAGACAGTGAAGAAGGAGGCCGTCGAAGCCGAGCTTATAGAGAAGACCCCCTAGCATGGTATAGCAAGCAGTACGCTTGATAAAAGCTCATCGTGCATTACTAGAGAGGTTGGGAGGAATGACAGAGAGAGATAAGAAGTCTACAAGTTGCTTATACCAAGCATCTTGTGGGCTAGGGTCTATAGTGTTGACATGATGAATGTGAGGAGAGATATATGAAGGCAATGGCACATGACGCATCGTGACAAAAAGTCTGGATGCAGATGAGGAAGATGAGATATGTGAAGCAAGAGAAGCCATGGTGTCAGCAAACTTATTCATGGATCGAGGAACAGTCTGTAGGAGGAAATGGTCAAAAGATGCAAGGAGAATGTCAACACGGTTTTTGTACCTTTGCAAAATTTCATTTTTACAGAGGTATGAACCGTTGACCTAATTAACAATGAGCTGCGAGTCGCCAAAGATGTTGATGGACTTGATGCTGAGAGAGAAGGCGGTCTGAAGTCCCAAAATTAAGGCCTCATATTCGGCCATATTATTGGTACAATCAAAGTCAAGTTTAAAAGATAAAGGCATGGGCTCCCCTTCGAGTGGGATGAGAATGACCCCAGCACCTCCACCTAGTTGACATTTGGATCCATCAAAGAACATAGTCATCTGATAGGTGGTGTCATCGGAGGAAAGCGCAGCGATAGACTCATCAGGGAACTCACACTGCGAAGGTTGATTGTCAGGAAGAGGGGCATCTGCTAGTTGATCAGCGATGGTTTGCCCCTTGATAGATTTCTGCTGGATGAATTCGAGATCGAACTCAGCAAGCAGCATGAGCCACCGAGCCATACATTGATTCTGATATGGCTTGGAGTGCATATACTTGAGAGGGTCAGTGTGGGTGATGACAAAGGTTTTGTGACTGAGAAGATAGTGGCGAAGCTTAGTAGCAGCAAAGACTAATGCCAAATAGAGTTTCTCGATATGGGTATACCGAGTTTCATAGTCGACTAGTGTTCGACTGATATAATAAACAGCTTGCTCATGGTGATGCTCATCTCAGTGCGCGATCATGGCACCTAACAAATGGTGAGTGGCTGAGATATAAAGGTAGAAGGGTTGGTCATCTTTAGGTGGAATGAGAACTGGTGGAGAGACCAGATAGCATTTTAAGGCTTCAAAAGCCTCTTGATAGTTCTTATCCCATGTAAAAATGACGTCCTTCTTAAGGAGATGATGAAAAGGTTGACAGCGGTCAGAAAGCTGCGAGATGAAGCGACGAATGGACTGGAGCTTGCCTTGCAAACTGTGAAGTTGCTTGAGATTGGTCGGGGGAGGCATTTCGAGGATAGCGTGAATCTTGGCAGGATCTATCTCGATGCCACAGAAGGAAACGATGAAGCTGAGAAGCTTGCCAGAGAGGACCCCAAAGACACATTTCTTGGGGTTAAGACGGACATTTTACTGAAGAAGATGAGAAAAGATGATTTTGAGAATGGTCAGATGGTCACAGTGAAGTTCGGACTTGCCGAGCAGGTCATCCACATAGTCCTCCATGATTTTGTGGAGGAGATCATGGAAAATGTAGGTCATGGCACGCTGATAAGTGGCACCTGCATTCTTCAAGCCGAAAGGCATGACTCGATAGCAAAAATTCCCCCATGGGGTAATGAAAGTGGTCTTGTGCTGATCTTTCAGAGTAATCAGGATTTGATTGTATCCTGAAAACCCATCCATAAGAGATAGCATCTCATGGCCGGCCATAAGATCAACAAGCTGGTCGATGTTAGGAAGAGGAAAGTCGTCTTTAGGACAGGATAGATTAAGGTCACGATAGTCTGTGCAGATCCGAATCCCCCCAGTTGCCTTGGTGACTGGGACGATGTTAGAGACCCACTGTGGATAATCGATGGGCTGGATGAAGGAGACAGAAAGAAGGCGCTAAAGCTCCTCCTTGACAAGGAGGGCAACGCGAGGATGCATCTTTCAAAGCTTTTTCCTGACAGGCTTAGCCTCTGGTTTAGTGACAATGTTATGGGTAACAATGGTGGGGTCGATGCCAGGCATATCATTGTAAGTCCAGGCAAAGGCCTTGCTATGGTCGGAGAGGAACTGGGTATAGTCAAGCTGCTCCTGAGCATCTAAAGATTGGCCAATCTTTAAGACATAAGAAACATCAAAAGAAGGAAGGTTGATGTCAATGGTTGATTTATTTAACATAACCTGGGTCTCAGAAGGGAGGGAGCGCTGGATAAAAGAATCATCAGCGCCCATGTAAGAAAGAATGGCATCGTTGTCAACGCAGTGAACAGTGTGAATGGTTGCTGACTCATCTTCGATCATGCTGGGAAGAATGAGAGGGAGAGACTTGGATACCCCATTAAGCTGATAAGTCAAGGGGTCTAGGCGGATGGTGTTTATGGAAAAAAAAAAACTAGGAGGAATGGAAACCACTGACTCCGTAGGTGAAGGTGGCGAAACAGGAGAGTGTGGAGGAGATTGGTCAAGGATTGGTTCAGGGACAAAGGTCTACAGGGTCTTGAGTGGGGTCATGATATCCCAGACCATACCGTTTCTTGGCGTCGTCATCATTGAGCGATTGGATAGGCTGATGGGAGCCCTGCTCATAGCGTCCAAAACTAAAACCCTTCCATGCACACCTATAAAGGTAAGTGTGTGCAAAGGCGGGGTTGCCAAGAAATGAGAAATATGATGTGAAAGGTTGAGGTGAAGAAAGAGGATTACCGTTAGTAGGAGCTTGATTAAGCCCCCCATAGACGAGGTTGGTGCGGAGGTGAGGGGGACCATAAGGTATGATCATCCCGATCCAATGGTCATAGCTGGGGCTGTGATGAAGGCGTCCATACTCTTGTGGAGTTTGGAACGTGTCTAAAGCCAGCAAGCGATACTCTCCCAATGAAATTCTTTGGAAGACGTCTTCCATGGGGTCTGTGGTTATCGCTTGAAGGGGAGGTGTAAGGGCGATCGCCTGTTGCAAACTGGTCGAAGCTTCCGCGGATGGAGGCGGTGCCGGGGTTGATGGCTTGATAGGAATGAGGACATCGTTTGGACGGTAGGTGGTGTTGCATGTTTTGAAGGGCGAAGGGTCAGCGGGAATGGTGTGGACTTGTCCATCATGCTCAAACTTCACACAATGGTGCAGGGTGGAGGGGATACAGGCCATGGCACGGATCCAGGGTCGGCCCAGCAAGATGTTGTATTGGAACTCTCCTTCGATGATGTAGAAGAGCTCTGGGATTGTGTGTGGACCAACGCAGATATGAAGGATGACTGTGCCAATGGTCGTGGCAGTAGTGTCATTAAAAGAGCGCAAGATCACGTCAGTTTTGGAGACGTAATTCTTGGGAAGAGCCAACTGATCAAAGGCATGGGTGGAGATGATGTTGATGCTAGCGCCCCCATCGATCATAACGCGTTTAATGCGTGTCCGATCGATATAGGCAGTGATGAAGAGGGCGGCGTCCTGATCTTCCGTGTTGGATGTGGGAATCTCAGAATCGCTGAATGTGATGGAGGCAACAGGGGTTAAGGAGTGGACAAGGGTAGCAAGTGGCTGGGGATCCTCGGGTTGGACCTCCGCTGCCTGCAGGGCTTGGATGAGGGCCTGACGATGTTGGGGTGAGGTTTGGATGAGATCGTAGAGGGACATCTTCACAAGCGTCTGGTGAAGCTGTTTCAACATGGAGTCGTGGATTGGTCTGGAAGAAGAAGAAGAAGAGGGTTGAGGCGCACCAAGGATAGAAATCTTAGGCTTAGGCGGTTGAGGTGGATTGACAAAAGGGTAGGTCCAAGGAATGGTGGCTTTTTCTTTTGCCTTGTCCTTTTGTGACCTAGTGGTGATGTGAATGGCATTGATTTCAAAGATGGGAGGTGAAGATGATGAAGGGGTTGTAACCAGTTGATGAGATGTGGATGGGTTTGAAGAGGTTGAAGGGTTATGAGAAGGAGTCGGGGGGCGGTCGAAAGTGTCCTCAAAGAGAAGAGTGTCTTTCTCTAGATAACGGCGAATGACAGCCTTGAGGGCACAACAAGTCTCGGTGTCATGTCCTGGTGTACGATGATATAAACAAATCTTCGTGTCGTCGAACCAAGAGGGTTTAGACCTGAGAGGTTGAAAGGGTTTGATGGGTGGAAGAGTTATGCTAGAGGTTTGAAAAATTCATTGCAAGATCAAAGAGTATGAGCCCACTAAAGGGTCCGTGTTCATCGATGTATGAGATGTCGGTGACTTTTGCTTGGGCGAAGTTGGAGGGGGTTTTCGTACCACCTTCTGGGTTGATCGTGCGATGACAGGCTGAGACGGTACACTCTTCATGAGAGGTATCATCCTTTTGGGAGAGGGTAGGCTAATGGTAGGTAAAGGAAGCAAAGGAGGCAATCGGTTTTGGTTAGAGGTTGAAGCGGGAAGGACTCTGGTTAGGGTTGAAGGATGCGGGCCCAAAATGGAGGGCAATGGTGACGGAAGAGGAGGCATTCACCTCTGTGGTTTGGCAGTCTTTTGTGATTTGCATTGAAGACTACTATTAGTTGAAGTTTGGGTTAATTCCACCTTCACTTGTGGATGAGTGGGGTTGGAGACGGGGCGAACGCCAAGTGTTTTGATAGGTTTAGGCGGAGTAGATGAGTGTTTTTGTTTTGATGAAGTTGATGAAGATGTAGACAATTTAGAAGTGGAGATCTGATTTTTGTTGATAGTCTTAGGAGGTTCTGCCATGGGAGGATTAGCAGCATGAGATGAGAGGGCTCGGGCTTGTTGAAGAGCTGTGAGACGGTCCCACAATCCCTGATGTTCCACTTTCCTAGAAGGGAGAAGTTCGAGTTTCTCCACTAGTCGGGAAAATGGCTAAGAAGATGCGGGATAAGGTTTAGGCTCTTGAGAAGACGCCGACGGTTGTGGGACTGAAGGTGAGACGGGTGTAGTAGTCTCGAGCCCAAAGCATGGTGAAGTTGTGACAGGTTCATGTTTGGTTGGAGACGAAGGAGAGATAGGTTCTTCCCTGGGTGGAGAAGAAACTGGTGAATGAAGCTCCTCAAGCGGGTAAAGGGCAGGGATGATAGTGCCCTCCACTTGTGGTCGAGGAGTAGGAAAGGTTGGGTCCTCCATGGGCAACAAGAAGGAAGATGGTGAAATTGGCGGTACTGGTAAGGTCGAGGTGTCCTCCAAAATTAGAGAAGTTGAGGGAGAACTAGCCGGAGAAAGAGGTTCGTCCACATGTGATGGACTGATGGATGAACTCACCTCTTGGGGTTGGTTAGAAATGAGGGGCGAGACCGTATTGACTGTTCAAATATTATGTTCATGGGTATTGTCAGTCAAGGTCTGGACATTGTTTTGGGTTGGTGGATGATTAGGGAATGGTTGTTTGAAAATATCGATACCCTGATTAGGAGGGGCGTTAGGATTGTCGAGGATAAGGTCACCCTTTTCCAACATGTCTTGGACTATGTTTTTAAGGGTTTTACAGTTGCCCGTGTCATGACCTTTAACACGGTGGTAGTGGCAGAAGTCATTTTCCCTATACCACGCAGGGATGGCGCGTGAGGGATCAAATTGTGGTGGAGGTCGGATCTGAGGGAGATTGATGGCCCCTTGTTTGACGAGTTTTTCCAGCATAGACGCGTATGATTCTCCAAGTGGAGTAAACTATCACTATATGTATCTCTGCTAAAATTGATGAGTGGTGCTCATAGATGTGGATGGTTCAGGTTGATTAGTTGAAGGCGAAGAGGAGGAAGATCTAACAACCACAGCATTTGTTGAAGCTTTAGATTTAGGATTGGACGAGGAGGGCTTAGAAGAAGGGTCACTGGTTTTGGAGTTGGGATTCTTACTCCACAACTTGACTTTATTCTCCTCGACGGCACGTAACTCAAGTTTACGAGCCATCGTGAAGGCTTCATCAAAAGTGCGGAAGGTTTGAACCCTCAAGGTAGAAGAAATATGTCTAGCGCAGGCTTGAGAGAAAAGTTCAATAAGCTCAGGCTGAGGTAAGGAAAATGAAAGTTGATTGATAAGGCCCCTCCACCGAGCGACGAAATTAGCAATAGATTCATCCTCAAACTGGCGAATAGAATAGAGGTCTGTGATAGAGACCTTCTTGGTAATATTGATGGAGAAATGATCGAGGAAGAGCTGGGCCAGCTGAGTGAATGTGAGGATGGAATGGCTGGGAAGAGAGTTATACCAGTCAAGTGTAGCACTCGAGAGAGACATGGGAAACGTGCGTAAGAGCAACGCATCGTCGTGGGTGATAAGGTAACAGGCATGTCTGAATGCCCATAAATGTTGTTGTGGGTCTTCCTTGCTCTGGAAACGAGAAAACTTAGGAAGTTCCCACTGGCTGGGATATGGTCTGATGGGGACAGAAGGATGGATGGGCTCGTTACAGATTTGTTCGTACGAGAGAGTGTTGCGTGAGCCGGTAACGGAGGTCTCTAGGTTGGACATTTTATCCATCAGCATCTTGATAATATCTACTGACGGATTGGTGGGTGGAACGCCTCCTAGATTGTAAGGTGCTTGAAAGAGGCTGGAAGAGGTATACGACGTAGTCGGTTGTACCAATAAGGGTGCAACGTACGGATGACTAGTCGTAGGGATAGAAGAAGTGACTAAGGATGGTTGGATGGAAGGCATGGCTAGGTTTGATGTTGTCATGGGAGGTTGGTTAGAGGTAACATGGGCTAATGGATGGGTAGCCACCCTAGTGTTGATAGGAGTAAGGGTGGGCAGAATAGAGATGACTAGGTTTTGAAAGGGGGTAGAAAGTGGTTGAGTGGACTGAGATTGATTGGGGGCCGAAACCCCGGTGAAAGTGGGCCCAATGATGGAAGGAGAGGCCACACTTGGATGGTTGGTAAAAGGTTGGTCATTGGTTGAGGCAATAGCCTGGGTGTCTAAGGGTTGGACTACGGATGTCGTTGATACGGCCGCAGTCTCGAGGAAAGAGGTCGGCATTCCATAAATTGGATTGCCCAAGGGGTCTCGCGTTTGGCTATTCGCGAGATAGTGTTGCAAGGCTTTGGTATTGAGGTCCAAGAATCATGCGAAATCTTGGTCCCCTTCTGAGATAATAGGCGTTTGGGTCAGAGATGGTCTGGTAGGAGTTCTTTCAGTTTCTGAGTTGAACTCCATTATAGGGCTGGTTGTAGGCGGGGTAGATGGAAGAGGATGATGCCTCGCGTGATCGACTAGAGCCTTGGCTTGGCTACGAGTCAGAACCATTCAAGGCAAGGAAGAACGTCCTCACAAGCTCAAACAAGCAGATAAGAACCAAAAAGATGAAGACACAAGCAGATCCTAAAACCCTAGAAGTAAATTATTAGGATTATAGTGGCTTATGCCTTAGAATGTGTGTAGAGGAAGATTGACTTTGTGAGTCGGGTCCTAGAAGAAGCAGTCTATGGATGGTTTCAGGTTTTGTTATGGTGCTCAAAAGTCTGTGTTAGCTTCCGTACAGGCCTGGTGCTAAGGAGCAAGCTCCCCTCACTTCACGATTCCAGTGGTTAGCTGGTTTCGCTTAGCCAAAATATACTTCCACTAGAGTTTATCCTCCGCCAGAGAACGGAGTGGGCTTCCCCCTTGGTGATGAAATCCAAGTAGGGTCACCGGGACGGGTAAGGTATCCACTGGGGGATGAAATCCCAGTTGGGCCTTGTCTCAATAAGTTTTATGTTTGTTTTGTGCAGGTGGTTTGGTAGTGTAACATCAAGTGTCTACGATTTATTCAATATGCGGTTTAATTACTATGTGTGGTCTAAAAGATGCAGGCAATCAGAAATGAATGCAAAGTGTTTTAATGCCCAATTCAAAATGTTTGTTCGTATGAAGATGAATGGAGAAAGAGTCGAAGAATATGAGTTTTAGCTAGTCTAGAAGTGCAAGAAAGAAAGAAATGTTCGTTTTAGTCCTGCTTATGATGTCGTTTAAGAAGAGACGAAAGGAGGCGAAAAGGAAGAAACCTAATGCACCTAAATGAATGAAATAAAGAAAGAACCCAAGGAGGACCTAGGGTCCCACCGGGCATGCCAGAATGTTTCTATGCAAAATTGCTTTCTACATTCAAAGAAGAAATAAGAAACTAAAAGAAATGGTCAAGGCTAGAAGTACCTGATAAAGTTGTGCGCACCGAAATCAGACGTTGGAAGATTCTCCTCTTTGGCTGTGGAGGAATGACACCTGCAAAGAAGAAAAGGCTGAAACATAGAAAAATGTTAGTCAAAGATATGGTGGGTTGTCAGGCGAACGCCCGATCCCGGAAGTACAAAGACTTCCTAGAAGGATATCAACCCACTGATAAAAAAGCAGAATATTGGACGAAAGTAGATAATAAAAGATAAAATGATAGAAATAAATGATAGAAAATAAAGTGCGTACCTGATATGCAGCACTGTTCTACACAGTCACCGGCGTCGGTCTCTATGGTGCCGGCGTCGGTTAGGGAAGGTGCCGGCGTCGGTCAAACTGCCGGCGTCGGTTGGGGTAGTGACCGGCGTCGGTCGGGGCAGGTTCTGGACGAGTTGCAGAAGGCCTGGGAGAGTCGGGACAGGGTCTTGATAGGGTCGGGACAAGGTTTAGATAGAGTCGGGACAGGGTCTGATAAGGTCAGGGCAGGGTTTGGACAGAGTCTGGGGGTTTTAGTCGAGTCTAGACAGAGTTATGGATGCGGATAGTGGGCAGGGATGTAAAGGAGAGATGCAGAACTTGGGTCTGTGGTTTGAAGATTTGGGATGATAGAAATAATGAACAAAGAATAATAAAAAATAAATGAAAATAAACAGAGTAAATACTTACCTACCAGAAGACGTGATGAAAGCCATAGTTGAAGTTGTCTATGCAGTGCCGAATTGAAGCGAATGCAGATTGATTGATGCCAGAGTTGGTTGATCGTGAAAGTATTGATTGCTAGAGTTTGTGGATGTCGGAGTTCACAGGTTGATTGAATTATTGATCGGTTTGATTGATTAGCCTTTCGAATGGTTGGCGGAGGCTGATGAAGGCAAGGGACGGTTCGAGAGACGGTTCGACAACCGTTTCGGGAAATCGATCGGGAACTGAATGATAACTGATAACGGATAACAGCAAGGTGACCGACGTCGGCAAGATTTCCGACGTCGGCCGATAAGTGATCGACGTCGGTGACATCGGCCGGGTAAAGACCGTCGTCGGCAGATGCACAATGGGGATAGAGTCTAGCTTTAGCTCTGTGCTCATTTTTACATGCTGCCAGGGTCAAGGCTAATGGAAAAAGTGATCGACAAGGGTTAAATAGGTGAAGAAGAATAAGATGGGGAATGACCAAGGGAGTCGACACGATTTCGGTGTATACACAAGTAAATTATAAAAATCATAATGCCAAAGATCCTTCTATGGTTTTTCCTATGCATCAAGTGACATAATCTAGTGATAGTGTTATGGCTCTTAGAGGACATGACAAAGTTGGTATCTCTCTTATGAACATTGTTGAGCAGATGAAGAAATTAAATGTAATAATCCCAATGTGGGAAATATTATCCATATTTTGACAAAGGGACCTCCTCCAAAATGAGCTCTCCAAGCTCAATGCATCATATAGGTAGCCTAGTGAAAGAGGGGTAGTTTTTAAAAAATGAGTTGAATACCAAGGATGGGCAGCCAATCAAAACTAAAAGAAAGGATAAACCTCCTCCATTATACCTTTCTATCATCATTAGAGACTCATTGATATATAATTATTTGATTGATAGTGGATCAAGCACATCAGTCATACTTAAATAAGTAGTAGATAAGCTAAATTTGAAGTATGAGTTTCACTATAAGGGTGTGTTATAGTTAGATGGATCAGTGTCAAGATGGTTAGAATTATAAAAGGTTTGAAGCAAACTCTCCATGTTTGTCCTAAATTTTCTCTCTCTTAATATGTGGTGGTTTTATATGTGCCACATCACTTTTTCCTTTACTTTTCAAGAAACTTTACTAATAATATTGGAGGATACTTAATTGACTTCAGATTGGTCCTACATGGCATTTAAGACCAAGTATGGTGTTAAGGTCTCTATCAAGTTTGAACCAATAGATAAGTTTCATGTAGATTCATATGTGCCTAACACATCAAACACGAACTTCAATATCAATGAAGATGGAAACTATCCTAATGACCAAGAACCTTTAACACCTATTCATGGCATAACTGACCTATACCTTAAGGAGTGGGGAGATGATTAACATGGTTTTGATCCATACAATCTCATTGAATAAATAGGTATGGGAACATATATAATACATGAATAATATGATGAGTTTAATAATTTAATATTTGATGATGTTATTACACAAGTTACATGGGTCAATTATTTTCTACATATGGATGATGATCATGATGTCCCAAGTGTGTTAGAACATGATAGTCAAGAAGAAGATTCAATTTTGCCTACCCAAGATGAAGATAACCATGAACATGGAAATCAAGAGGAATGTGATGATATATGATAGAAGTACCATGCCATAATTTAGGAGTTTGAAAAGGTAAGTGGGCATGCTCTTCCTCAAATGAAATTTGAGCTAGATGATGAGGTCAATGATGGACCTAGTGAGCACAAACAAGAGTGTCAAATCTAAATCAAACATAAGGCAGACTTGGAGGAATAAAATCAGGTAAAAGTGGAATTTTATAAGATTAAGGATTATCCTAGACATTAAAATTATCTTGATTCAATTGTAGATGTAGTTGGTAAGAAATAAAGCAAGCTTGGTGATTCTAGACACCAAGCATATCACAACTCAAATGAAGGTGAAGTTGAGAAAGGTTTCATGATTCCCAAAGAATAAATTGAGAAGTTTCAAATGATCATGAAACATAAAAATCAAGATAATATGTCAATAAATCCCAAAGGATAATAAAAAGGATCATTCAAAATAATCTCAAGTGGTACACTTACAGCTTGCAAAGGCTTCAAGAATGACAAGTCATTTGACCACCTTCACAATCAAGTTTTCTTTGACAAACATCCATCATATGGTTATTTGTTCTCATGGAGTAGTTGTGAATCTAGTAACATTGTTTTTTACCCTTGTTGAATAAAGAGGAGATATTTCATGACCTCAAACATGTTTTGAGGTTTGTACACAATAGGGTAGGTGTATTGTTTTGAGTGTTTCTTTTTGTGTGTTTTCCCTAAATGCCATTGGCATAATGTGTTTGATTATTATTGTGTGGTGTGGTGTGAGTTTGAGTGTTATAGAGGCATTTTAATTTCAGTTTGAATCATAGGAGTGACTCCATTACCCAATGGGAGGATAAGGTCACTAATATTTTAGCATTATAGGCATGCTACCCCTATGAATTGCTAATTTGTTAACCAATTTTTTACCCCAAGTTAAAAATGGTCAACCCCTATAGGTTAAATTTTTTTATAAGGTTACTAAATCTTTTATATAGTGTTTTTATGTTGTTTTTATGGTCTTAAATGGTCTTATATGGTCTTCATATGGTCACATTAGTTATTGTCTACCTTTGTCCAAGGTTTGGTCTCATGTTACTTGTCTAGTCTTGGGGGTCATATATCAGCCTTGGTGTTGTCAAGTATGCTCAATCTCATGACATATTTTATATTAATTATGAAAGGTTATTAATTTGTCTTTAAATTCATATATTTATGCATTAATTTCTTATAATGTTGATATGTGCCAAAAAGTCATTTTGGTCACCTTTTGGCCTAATTAGGAGAAGTTGTATGTACCATACCAAAGGATAAACATTTAAATAATCCTCCTAGTTTAATTAATGTTATACATGGGTAATATAATGGTTAGAGAATGACAAACGTGTAGTTAGATGCCTAAATTGAGGAAAATACTTTTTTACATGCACTTTTGGGCACTTTTACGGCCTTAGGAGATCATCTTGCCAGTGAAAATAGTTTTATAGAGTCTCTTTGACTTAAAAAGTTCAATTTAAATCTTTTTATAAAGTTTTAGGTCCAATAAATTCATTAGACACTCTCTCTCCTCCATCATTACCTTCACAAGCTTAGAAAGGCAAAAATCAAATGCATGGTACAACCAAGAGAGAGAAAATTAGGAGATAAAAATTTATCCATTTTTATGGGTAATAATAACATTAAATTTAATTGAATAATTTTTAAAATTTGTTTCCCCTCCTTTATTAACAATCGCTAAGAGTGACATTAGGTTATTATTCCTTGTCCATTCAAGTAGGGTCTAGTTTTGCTCCTATTTATTCATGCCAAAATTTAATGGAGAATGGTTTTATGGAGTGTTTTCAGAGGATAAAATTAACCCTTTCATGGTATTTTAATCAATAAATTAAACCTTTGTTTGTGTCTTCAATAAGGATAAAGGTGTCTTGAGTGTGTGAGCATATCACCCTATCTGTGAGTGCTTTCAGTTGGTTTTATGTCTTTCTAAATTTAGAAAAGTTAAAAATTCCTTAGTATTGAATGAGGATCTATCACTTTCATAATATTCATGTTCTCTTCCCTTTAAATGAAATATTTTTATATAGGCTTTATGTATTTCTCTCTTTGGAGGCAAGGTTTATGTAGTAACAATATTTTATAGGTAATGATTGCCAAAATTGGCTCAAAGTGACAATGAACATCAATGATGAAGTAATAAAGATAATTTTTGGACATTTTGGAATCTCAAGAAAACATTAATTAGACTCAAATTCATTCTTCAATAAGGGCTTTTGACAAGTTTCATTCACCTTCAGGTCTGTAGATATGTAGGTGAACATTCATAAAGCCTAGGTTTCACTTTGTATGTATTTTAGCAATGGAGACGTGTGACATAGACTCCTAAACACTTGTATGAACTTTATAGACTCCAATTCTATCATCATAGATCATTAATGAATGTAAGAGACCCTTAATTTCAATGCAAAGCCTTGTACATGAGTTGACTGTATGCATAGTCCAAACATGTGAATGAAAAAGTTTGAAGTGGCATAATGTTTGGAAAAATATTTACAATCATTTTGAGAGGGTAATAATAAATATCATAATATTTTACATAATATCTAAGCAAAATACTCAAGGGTTTGTGTTAACAAGTCCATATAAGTAAGAAAAGAAACCTATAGGTTACAAGCCTGTAGGTCCTCTTTTGAATAAAAACCATTTTTTAAGATAAAAAGGAGAATTGGTTAGAAACATGACACATGAATTAGTGAAAATGAGATTAAATTCATAAACCAATGATGATATCTTAGCTAGTTGAGGGACATAAGTAAATTTGAAATGATTGAGTTTTCACCCCTAATGTCTATTTGAAGACAAGAAGGTAGAGTTTGAAAATTCTATTAAAAGGTCATGGACCTTTTAGAACAATAAAATTAAGATTCATGAATATTTATACTTTCAAAATTCCATTACCTAATTCAAGAATGCCAATGTGTAGGAATTAACACTTAAACCTCACAAAATGGTCATCTATAGCCATGTGATAGACACAGGTAGGAAATAAGTGTATGCTTGGATAGATATCAAGTTTGATAAATTTTAAATGGTTATAAAGTCTCAATAATATAAAAATGTCATTTAATATTCAATAATTTTTATTGAATTCCTAAAACCCTCAAGTGTAGTCATACCACTCCAATAACCACCTATAGGTTTGTAAAGTAAATAGACCATTTAAAAAGTTTGAGAAGATAAGGTCATCTACAATCAGTGAGAGGAGAGTTTGGTTGAAATCATGACCAATTAATTCAATCATATGAGTTCATAGGATTCATTGAACTTAAATAAATGTGACTAAACTAATTCACTTCAACCCTATTTATATAGTCAACATGAATTATAAGCATGTCTGCCTTGGCAAGTGAAGGGTGCTTGTTTGAGAGAGTTGAAGGTTTGTGAGAAACATTAAATAAATACAATAAAATTTATATGGTTAATTATTATAACATAACCCCACATAACTCTTAGTTAACACCAAGAGTGAGTCCAACAAAGATGAGCCTTGTCTAGGCCTATAGAGCCTAACTCACACATACGTAGACCTAAAGAGTAGTCATAAGAAATGTGATTGATAAATATTAAAGTGGAATTTTGATAGTTTTGATAAGTTCATTGAAAAATAATAGACCCTATAATACCATATTCTAATAGGGGAAGGTAAGAAAAGTAGAATTTGACCCTTAAGACAAACTATAGGTTCCTTCAAGGTAGGTCTACAGTCTAAGACTAGTCTTCTCTTGATAGATGAGAACATGAAAATATGCATGAGAAAAAATGGTATTAAATTTTTTTAATAATTTCCTAATACTAAAAATTAATTAAATCAATTTTTTGTTTATCTCTCAAACATTCATGAATAAAGCTTAAGTCTATCAACCCCTCTCTAATGGCATATTTTCAAACCAAGAGTAAACTTATAGAAATTATTACCATATGGACATGATTTATGGGATATTTGGAACCTATGGATAGTTTATGCAGATATTAAACTTTAAATTTGTGGCATTGGTTCATGGGTGGAGATCCTAGGGTTTATGAATAATCATTAAGAACCTAAGCCACTATAAACCCTCCTAAAACCCTAGTAGACATCTGATATGAAAGATTGAATTATAAATTAAATTAAATGACCTGAGTTTATATTTAAACCTCTTGGATATTTTTTATTACTCCAAGTATGTTCCAACCATGTACTTCATATATACTTGTAGATGTAAAGACTACATTAAAGGCACTATTTTGTAAGGTTTTTTGGTGTTTTATAGGGTTTTAGATCATTAGACACATTAAAACTATTTGGAGAGATAATTTTGGAGTATTAAATATATTAAAGCCTAAAATTACATATTGTACACTCTATAAGTGATCAAACAAAGCTCATTTTTCAATGCAATCTCAAACAGACCTAAAATGAGACTAGGTTTCAAGGCCATTTCATTATTTTCACACTTGAAGAGGGTCTCAAGGTATAAAATTTTTCATGAAGGTTTTTCATAGGCTAGGTAAATTATATCACATGATTTTTGTGGTTTAAAATGTGTGGGAGAGATCTGGAGTATAAAATTAGGCTTCTAGGTAAGGAGGCCTAATTAAGGAGAGAGAAAGGCAAAAAAAGATACTTCCACTCACTCTTAGGACTTGAAACTTGGCATGTAATTGTAAATACATATTTGGTACTCAAATATTCCCATATTTTGTTATTAAAATTTTTATATTTCCCTAAACAAAGAGTTTTATAGGTTTTTAGGGCTACAAGGAAAAAAGGCCTAATGAGTGCTTGAGGAGAAAAATGGAGTCTTGGGAGTTGTTCCAAGAATGAAAATGGATTTATTTAGGTTTGATAAGGTGTTTTAATGACATTCATGGAGATATAATGTCTTTAATAATATGAACTCAAGTTTTGAGCCACTTGGACAAGACTAGGTGTGGGAGATGAAGAGGTTTCAAGACACCTAAGCATATGAATGATAATTGCCACTAAAATGTCAGTCCAAAAGAGTTTATGGTGTCAAATTATATGTCTAAAATTTTCTCATGGTGAATCTATTATGAAAAGGTCTATTTTTCACTTCTCATATGCAAATAAGGGTAGTTTTGAAGGAGTTGTGAAAAGTGTCAAGTTGAGTTTCTAACTCCTACACCACTTAGATGATGGAGCATCTTAAGAAGAGAGACATGTTCTTTGGGACTTTTTGAAATATTTTCTAGCTCCCTCCTATTTTTAACTCTCATGTGGACACTTGTATCTCTCCCACTACTACATCCCTTTTTCTTCCTCATTTATCTATATAAATTGCCACTTTTGGCCTTATAAGATATACACATTTGGTATGGTAAAACCTAAATTGAGTAATGATTTTATCTTTGAATAAAATATTCAATATTGTTTTAACTTATTAAATTATTCCTTAAGTGTGTGAATTATTTCATGGTTGAATTTCAAGTGATTATTATGTATCCTTGTGTTCATCTCATTCTTTCATGCTTTATGTAAGTAATATGACTTCTAGCAGGTCACATGATGTGTAAATGGTTTTTTTGTGTCTCTTTAAGTGTGAATAAGACTATTAGTGTCTATGATCAGACCTATTATTCATCTACCTTGAGAAATTAATTTCTTTATACCTTCATGTTGAAACACTTTTGTTAGGATAACCTTGAGTTGTGAGATCAGTTATGTGAATTATCCTTCATAATGAAGGTTAAAGTAGGCTTGTGGAGTACACATTGGTGCATCACCTCTGTTAGATTAGTCCCTGATTCCATTCTATCCTTTTTTCCTTAAAATCAAGTAGATTAGTGGTTAGTTTTAGGTGTGGTGTAAGGGATATATCCCTTAAATATAGAGACTTATCTCTCCCATATGTTACCCACAACTTGAGAGATGTTTCAATGTTACATCAAATTTAAGGAGGCTGAAGTAGCCCTCCTTAGGTTGCAAACTTGATTGATAATAATTACCACATATTACTAGACTTTATTATCCATGCATTTCCATTTGTATCATCATACATAAGTATTCCTCATAATTTTCACTAATTATATCTTATGTTATCAAATATGTGACACCATTACATCAATTATATACATTACATGTCATATAAACCTCATATTCAATCATGGGGGAACATTCTAAACCTTTACCTAAATCATTTATTACCATTAGAGGAAGCATACCTAAATTTTCTCCTGTAGACACTAACATCTTGCATTATACACCAATAAATGCCAATATTTACCTATTTAAGACATAAAATTAATCATTAAGTACTTGAAAATGTTTAATTTTTGCATCCTTACCTTATTTGGTCCATTCACCATTTTTATAGCTTCCAATCTATTATAGAGTCTATATTGTCTTTTGAACACTAAAAATTTCATACAAACATACCTATTTCAACTTGATACATTATTATTCAATATACAAGTTATTTTCAAACCTTTTTTTAGTAGTCCTTGTCCTTATAGGAAAATCCCACACTAAGCTATATAGGGACACACTACAACCTTATCCACTAGTATGGCCTTATTCCCTATTCTCTAATAATTAGTTTTTCAAATTGAGATGTTTCAAAATGGATATCTTGAACCTTTTTTAAATTCAATTAGTGAAAATAATCAAAATATTCCCCTATATAAGCACATCAAATATTATCCAAACACATTTAGCAATCACTTAGAAATTATATTGCACACTGAGTAAAGAGCACTATCTCTTCCAATTTCAATTATCTCATATTTTAATAAGCATAGGCCAAGTCTAAATATATTTTATTGAAGGTCAAGGCCATCCATTATCAATAATTTCAATCAATCTTCTAGTTACAATCATATAGTTTCACATTTATGGGTTACACAATCACTCTAGGAGGGATAACTGCATCATTTTGAGGCCCATTTGGGTTAGGTAGGTAGCATTTAGATTATGTGAGATTTTATGAGGATGGATCAACTATTCCCCTTACCAAATTCTCCCATTTACATTTGATCTCTATTGTGTTTATCATGCAAAAATAAGGGTTTGAGTTTTTTAGGTCTTCTACGGAGCATATCAACACATAAAATTAATCAACAAATCCTCATATTTAGTCACACAAACCTAGATTATAAAATCATGTGCATAGTGAACCAATATGTTACCATAGTCAAAATATAAGGACACAGTGTATCCATGTCCTCCTCCTATGTACTTTTCCCATCACAGTTTAAAAATGATCATTCAATCACAACACATTACATGTGATTTCAAGTATTTTTTAGTTACAATCAACCTACATAATAAAAAAATAGATTTACATATTTGTAATCTTATTTACTTTTTTTTAGCTAATTTTCAATTTTGTAAAAATTTTAGCATATTATATTTGACTATCAGATCTATATATTCCTTCATTTCAATTTTCAATAGTTTAACTATATTATTTTATATTAATTAATTCAAAATAGATTAAACATTTTGGTGAACCTAATATTTTTAAAATGTTGTTTATTGTTTAATTTATTTTTGTCCTAGGATTTCATATATTTTTTTTTAAATTATTGACACAAATAAAATACCCTTCAACCTTGGATAAAATCTGAACCATAATGATTTATATTGTTTGACCTTTGATTTGATCCAATAGTGAAGAATGTTTTATAATCACCTTGGATGATTTTGACATAAAATATCTTTATTATAACCTCAGGTTAGAATTTGTTGATATATATACACAAAAATATTTCACTTTTATTATTTATTTATTTTTTATTTTATTTGTAATTTTTTATAAAATATGTTATAATATTTTTAAAACTACTTACTAATTGTATTAAAGGGCCATGTGGTGATATGTTTTACAAACATCATGGTGTGAAGGGTTTACCCCAATACTCATATCCATTCTATAACACTAAAAATGGACTTTAGTTTTCACATACCTCATGGTATATCATAAATGCCTAGGATCCCTAGTTTATACCATAGGAATCCTCTTTTAGCCATTTGATTTGTGGTGCACCTAAGAGAAGTGTATCACCCAAGGAAGTTATTATCATTGTACCATTTAAAATGGGGTTAGTGGGCTCTATGTATGGTTTTTCCAATGTATTTATTACTCTAAAACATTGGGCTAACACTAATCAATAAATAATTAAGTACATTTTAGATCCCACATAATAATTCAAACCCTTGCCTAGTACACCCTTATACCTCAATTTTTTCTTGTATTATATTCATAGTCATTGACATTTCTTTATTTATGTATTGTATTCATAATGGGGTCAATGACTCAATATGTATTTCATATATTACATGGGATTATGAAACTCATTATTTCATATTATATGTGCTTTCAACATGTTATTCATCATGTTAGAGCATGGGTAAAACATAAATCAAATCAAGAAAATAAAATGTATAAAATACACCCTCAAGTACTTTTTAACTCTTATTGTTACAATGTTACTTCCTATAATAATTCTCTCAACCAATCACCATCATCACAAGAAATTTTATTCAACATTTGGGGGAAAGAGTTTGTAAATATTTCACACAATATTGAACAAAGATGTCTTGGGTATAAATAAGAGTCTAGTTCTTGTGGACAAAATCAAGACAAACCATATTTAAAGTGCATACTTATTGTTATTACATTTTATCATATTATACAATATAAACTACTTCTTGTCACAACCAAACCCCAAATATCATGTGCACAACCTTTTATGCCTCTTCGTCTTCACCCTGAACTTACGTCTATTAGTTAGCCTATTCCTATTTCTTGTCTAAGGCTCATATTATATCACCATGTATATGTTATTCAAAATAAAATAGGATGACCATATTTACCTCCATAACCCAACACTAATACTCACAATATTCATCCTCCACCTCCTCCAAGACATGTTTCTCAATCCAAGGGGTATGATATCATTGACCAATTACATAATACTCTAGCTAAATTTTCTATTATAGAGATATTAAATAAATCCTCAACTTACAATGATATCTTATATGCCATGTTGTGAGATACTGCTCTTCCTATAGATATACAACCAAATTAGTTTTCTTCTATCATGAACACCTTTAAGGATATTGGTAATACTATTACTTCTGATTAAAATATATACCTCCCAAGCATATCATTCAAAAAAATCTTCCATTATTCATTAAAATTAAAATACATAGAAATTTATTCAAGCTTGCATTAATTGATAATGGCTCTACAATAAATATTCATAGCTATTACTTCATACTAAAATTAGGTTTTAATAATGATAGTATTCACATATTAGAGAAACCTATAATGGTCTGGATAGCACTCTAAAGAAAATATTTGTAATTATCACATTGGATTAAATAATTAAGCCAAAAAATACCTATTATTTTTCAAGTCATGCCTAATCAGCTATAATATAATATCCTCTTGGTTCAACTTTGAATTCATGCAATGGAAGCTATACCTTATACATTTCATAGGTGTATTAATTTTCTTACATTATAGACATGATTATACAATTCCAACTAATGATGCACCTTTTTTTCTATTGTAAAATTATTCAATCATAAATCAATAAATTACCTATTATAACACCTAAATAAATTATTTCTAATTGTACAAATACATATTTATAAAGTGCATGAAACAAGCACTATAAATGATACCTTAGAAAGTGCTCAAATTTCTAAGAAAATCAAGGAGCCTATTAAGGAATATGTACCAAAAGTGAAAAAACTTATGCTAATATAGGAACCTAAAAAGTATATATGGCACACGTACCAATTTCCATAGTTACAACATAGCCCATTCAAGAACTACCATTATTGATCAATTCAAAAAATTATTTTATAATTAAAGATTACTATAGCGGTGATGATGAGGATACACAAGAACTTATAGATGACCAAATATGTAAGATAAATTTAAATTCCATTGATTAATATGAATACATATCTCATATTTTAATTTACATATATTTAAGTGGGTGAATATAAAGGTATATATTATTGATTTAACTATTTTGGTAATTAATGTAAAACCCTAAGTAGATAAAAGAGTTGAGTATGAATGCTAATTTTAATGCTTTGAGTGTGACTTGAAACTATAAATTTGAGTAAAACTAAGCTCTAGAGATATTTTAGATGGATGTATGTAGAAATAGGGGTAAATAGGGATGTCTAATTTATACAATTATATCTGAGCATGTTTGTGAGAATTTACATCTATGTGATAAATAAATGAGAGTGGTATTTATATAGTGTTTTGATGCTTGTCTAGACATGAAATGAGTATATGATAACCCTAAGATGTTTTTGGGAGTGGAAATATATATATTATGTGTGAAATAAGCTAAGGATCAATAGTGCTTCCCCCTTTGTCAATAGTGCACTATGTTATAGACCAAAGGGTCCATGTTATTGTCCAGGTGGCTAGTGTGAACAAGGAATCCATATATGGGAGGTTATTATAGTGTTATTCAATAAAATCAAAACAAAACAAACACACTAAACACCAACACCTCTATCCTATACACTAAGGAGGGTATAGGTAACAAGCATACAATGAAAACACAACTAGAAAAAAAATAGATCATCACTTTACCTTCCTTGTAGCTCCAATATGTCTTGTTGAATTGGATTACTTGGATATATGCTCAATAAACCTTTATCAATGAATCTTTATTTCTCAACCTCTCCTTGGCACCTTGGTAATGTTGGTTGGCTTAGCTTGGCTTGGCTTGGGAAATTGGCATGGTAACATTTCTATAAAGGCTTCTCATAAGTATTTTAGTTTAATAACATTGCACTAAAAAATATTTATTGTGCCTATTTGAGCATAATAAATTTACACCAAAAGAGTTTGTTGATCAATAGGTAAGGCCTTGTATTTATAGCCTCCAAAGTTAAATCTTACCCAAGTTGAGTTAGGTTAATATTTAAATATGGAATGAGTTAAAAATAACCTTCAGTGAGTTAAAGTTAACTCTAATTAAGTTAAGGAGGGTACATGTAACTATGATTTTAAATTAATAGTCATGGCTCACAAGTTAGATACTGTGTGAGAGCTTGACAACTCATAAAGGCAATGATGAAGAAGCTTGATATTTTGAATTTTAAAATTTCCATTTTTAGATATTCATTAACTAAAAATGGATTAATTAGATAATAATTTAATATATTTTAATTATTGATTCATTTTTATTAAAATTTTATCTTTTTTAGGAATTGTTCAAGTGCCCCACTTAATGGGTCCATATGCCAAACTACCAGTTTTTAGGTCGCAAGGTGATTGAGGATGAATCCATGATAGGTTATTATTGCATATGGTAGATACACCAAATAGGGATGCCTCAACATGGTTTTAAGAATTAATGAATTATGTGAAAATGAAAATGGTAAAATCAATGATTCTTAGGCTTAATTTGCACTATTTGGTAGAAATCAGTCTGAAGTCTAGTTGGAAGCCAATTATGGCCAGAATAGGGTGTCTATAATTTTCCCCTATTTGGGAAGGCATTAAGAGACATTATAAAAGTAATGTATTTTCAAATAATGAAGAAAAATCCATTAAGAAGGAAAATAATTTAATGATTTAATAAGAATATCTAAACATTGTTTGGCAAGACTATAATGATGCCCCCTCGAAGGAGTGGTTGACACATATGATTGATGGATGGTCCCTCAAAAAGAAGCAAGAAAAATAATTAAATTAACCCATGGGTAAGATTAATATAATTTAAATAATGCTTTCATGCATTGATATAAAAGTATTGATTACTTGAAGGTAGTTATAACCAAAAACAAAGGTTGAGACATTGATTTTCCTAAATATAGTTTTAATCATTGGCACAGGTATGTGCCCTAATAAGGAAGATGAGTTGAAATAATGAGTTTACCACACATAGTTATAATCTTTAAGATGACCTAAATTGAATAATGATTTTAGGTTGTGCCTATTGTCACCAAATATTTCACCCTAGAAGAGGTTGTTCAGGCTTCTTCTAGATTTGGGAAACATGGGAACATTTACAAGTATGTGGGTGTACCTATATCATAAATGAGCCTCTAGGTATAAGGGATAGCTCCTTGAATATATCATGAAATGTTTGTCACTTAAACTATTAATTATTTAGAGGGGAAAATATTTAGAATATACATAAATTAAACCTACTCGAAAGAATGTGATGAACCAAGAATATCTTCCACATGACCATCTAATTTTATACCACAATGAAACAAAGTATACAAGTTGGTCTCTAAGTCTCAATGGGTTCTAACATGAGTATTTCAATATAGAGGTGAGGTGTGAGAATAAATACAAGGCAAATGAATAAGAGGGTAGATTTCACACTCTAGGAACAAGCATACATTTGAAGAGACTTTACACACTAGACTACACTCTACATGACTTGTTAGATTAAGAAATATTGATCATACATGAAAGGATAAGGGAAGGAAGGATAGAGATTTATCACCTCTCATCACCATACATCACTTTTAGACTTAGATAATTATTCAAAACTTATAAAACAAACTTGTATTAATGTTTAAAGGGAAAATATAACATCAATCTAGCAAGGCTTTGCCATGGTATGTGAATTATTTACAATAACTCAAGAGCTATACTTATATAAGAAATTTCACAAGAAAAAGGGGGCCTTAAAACTCAAAATGGGAATCAATCCATTCAAATTTTTTAACCATAGTTACAATTACTTATGTAAATTATGCTCTTTTAGTCCATTTGATTGATCCTCATCACTTTCTAGTCACTAAATAGTTACATTATTCCCTCTTTGATCCTCCCTAGCAGTTACAACAATAGAATCAAGCATTCCCACTAGGTTCAAGCATCCATCTGGTTAGAATAATTAGATCAATTTTCTAGGGTTTTGTCTTAATGCTAAACTACTCCAAACTAGTTTGTCATGATACATTCCCAAGATGGGATAAAGGTCACTCTCATGTAGCTAGCTTTGGCAATATTCATCAAAGTCTACATGTCTGTCCTATAGGTATTCAATGGTACCATCTAATCTTATAAAATCCACTCCTATATCAAACTAAAATGTGCTTGAGCTTGTATCCATCATGCTTACTTTCCTTAGTCAAAAATTGACTCTTCAACCTTTGCCTAAGTCACTTGGTTCCCTTTTATTTTGATTGGTCATTGAGAACCAGTTTGGATCCTTGAATCACACCATTAGATTAGTTAGGCATGAAAAAATGTGATCCTTCATATCTCCTTTGAAATTTCAATATTATTTCAACTTATACCACATGTTGAACATGCATTAATTCTCAAGATCTTGTTGTCAATCTATAGCTTCATGTGCTTGTATTATGTGTCAACCCCTCAAGATCTCTTAGTTCATTCATATCATGATTTTGATCTACCTATGAATGGATACCCATGAGTCATTGATCTTCAATGTAAGATTGATTTCATGTTGTTAGATTTATTTGGGACTACTAACTCTATCCTTCCCCATGTGCCATTAGATCTAAACTTAAGCTCTCATAATCTTACCACTTGGAAACACTACATTAATCCTTGGTTCATTTGAATTTAAATGGCTACTTGATGGGGTCATTTCCTCCAGATAACTATTTATTTAGTCCTTTTTTTGGATAATTTTTGTGGGATTTATGTGTAACACTTTCTCTAAACCAGCTTGCTTTATTTCTACCTTTGAGCAATTATCTTGGGATCTCTATCTTTGAAAAAATGTTTGAAGAATCCATGTCTTGGTACTTTTCCATATTGAAAAGTTCCCTACAAAATTTTGACTTAGTCCACCTTACTATATACTTACCCTTAGAAAACTCTACTTTGGGCCACTTTCCCATAGAAATATTCTTTGAGCTTTTACTTTCAGACCATTTTCTTGAGAAAAGTACCCTTAAAGAAAATTGAAGAGGATCCTTTGATTGAGAAACTAACCCTTTGGTTTTTCTACATTATAACCTTTGGAAAATGAAATTACCCTTAGGAAAAGGTGTTTGGGACACTTTCTTTCAAAAGTGCCCTTCAAAATTCTTGAAGTGGACCATTTCCCTAAGAAACTTCCCTTTAAGAAAGTTGTAGAGGACATTTATTTAAAAAAGTGCCATTTGAGAGAAGTGTATTGGACCACTTTCTTGTAATATACCCTTCATAACCTTTGAAAATTTCCCTTCAAAGAAATGACCCTTCAGGGAAATTGTTTCAGATAAAATGTTTGATTCCTAACACAGCAAAAAACCCCAAAATAAAAGTCCCAAAATAATTAAGCCTTGTATATTTATTGTGGGCTTTGTGTGGAAACTTCCTCTAAAGAAAATATTAATGCTCCAATCACTTGGCTAAAATTTGAACAAAACTCCCAAGTACAACCTTAGGCTTTTTTGGACCTATTTTTACAACTACTCAACACCATGATAATATGTTACTTGCATATATAATCAAAATGATTCTTAAGACACCAAAAGATAAAAGGATTAGGCTAAGACATAACCCACTTAAAATGGCATATGAAATGACATCAAAAAAATCCACAACATATCCTATGATATTATAAAAATCCCTTATACAAGATTTTGACTATAGGGGTTGACCCATTTTGGGTTATTGGGAAAAATGGTCAACATCTTTGGTGATTTCTTAGGGGTGGTATGATTACTATGCCATGACCAGTTGCCTAATAATATCCATTAGGATATGGAGTCACATGTATATATATTGTACATATAAAACACTTTTGAATAGTATACAAAACACAAGAAAACAACAAGAACAAAACACAAAGCAAGGAATTAAACAAAACACGTTGTGCTTCAAAGTACTTATTGGGACATAATAAAACAAGAAAATAAACACACATCTAACCTAATATTTACAAGATAGACCTTCAACTCTCAATGGTATGGTTTTAAGTGTATCCCATTCATAGGGTTGGGTAGTTCTTCTCCATTCATCCTTGCTAACTGAAAGGAGTTGTTTTGCTTACACTTGGTGATGAAATAGGGAACACTCCATAGGGCATAAAACTTAGTATGTCTTCCTATTTTTTCTATATCTTCATTCCATTTCAAGACTATGTCACCTTATTAAAATGATCTTAGACTTGCCTTCTTATCAAAAGACCTCTTCATCGGTACCTAGGGATGCTCTATGTCTTGATGAGACTTACCTCTAGCCTCTTGAAACTCCATTATTTATATAAATCTCACATATATTGGAGCTTTCTCAAGCAACTCTAGTTGGTGTGTTAATTCCAAGGTTGATATCTCTTGAGATATAGATAGCCTAGCTTCCCTTCCATAAACAAGCACAAAAGGAGAATTCCATATTGACCTCTTGGGAGTTATATTATCAACCCATAAGAATATCTTTAGTTTAGTGTGACAAGATCTTTCATTATGCTCTAAATTTATCTTAATGATTATGATTAGGTTCTTATTGGTAGATTTATCTAACCCATTAACTTGAGGGTAATAGTTGGATGAAGTGTTAAAGAATATGCCATTATTACTTGACAAATCAGCTATTTTATCACCCATAAAAGAAAGAGAACTATTTTAAATGATATTAGAAGGGTTTCCAAACCTTATTATGATGCTATCATAAAACTCCAAGATGAGACTCTCATTGGACTCTTTCAATGATACTACCTCAACCCATCTAGTAAAATAGTTAGTTACTGTATCCATTTGTGACTAGCACTTGATGGGGGGTTTATCATGCCAATGAAGTCAAAACCCCATTTCATGAAATGTTGGTCCACTTGGAAAGGCTTAAAAGGAAGAGCTATAAGCTTTTAATTTATTTTAAAGAAGGCACATTATCCACACCTTCTCACCCAAGCATGACAATCCTTGAAGA
Organism: Torreya grandis; assembly: GCA_037957365.1. Taxonomy (NCBI): domain Eukaryota; kingdom Viridiplantae; phylum Streptophyta; class Pinopsida; order Cupressales; family Taxaceae; genus Torreya; species Torreya grandis. Next base: position 3,292,264 of record JARHVA010000783.1, on the reverse strand, counting down.
GGCTGGGCCAATAATAGCTAGCCCTCATGATCTTGGAGACTATGGTCCTTGGGGAGAAATGGCTTATTATTGTCCCATCATGGAAATTCTCAATAAATGCTCCAAAATATTCATTTTAAATGCATCTCAATAGCACACCATTGACGTCTCTCATAAACAACACACCATCTATAAGATAAAAGGGTATAGATTGCAATCTAAAATACCTCTTTTATGATCTATTCATATTATCAGGGTACTCACCATTTTGGAGAAATTTGATCATGTCCCATGTCCAATTTTTTGGAGGTAATAGACTAGCTTGTTGGTAACACTCATGGTTAACCAGAGCTTCCTCTTTTGATTCATGAAGATCTAAAGCTATATGCTCATAGAGGCCTTTTACCCTTACCATTTTTGTCACTTTGATATAAATATCATACTCGATCACCCTGGTGATTCGCCCCACCCTCTTTTCACTAAGATCCCTATTCAAAAGAAACTCCTTGGTACTGGGATGAGATACCATAACCTAAATATTTTTATTTGACACTATATGTCTTAACTTATTTATTCCTCTTACATTAATAAGGACCTATTTCTCCATAAAGGTGTATTTGACTTTGTAATCTTCTAAACCTTGACTGAAGAATGCAATTGGATGCTCCACACCCTCATTATTATTCTGCATCATCATAGCTAAGATAGTATCAAGGTTATAAAATTAATATAATGTGAAGTCATTATCAAGATCTAGATTCACAAGGGTAGGATCTTCTACAATTGCTTTCTTTAGGGCTTCAAAATTTCTCTGACCCTCTTTGGTCCAAGAAAAGACCTAGTTCTTCTTGAGCATAGCTATGATGGGTTTTAATAAAGATGAAAAACCAAGTATGAATCTTCTTAAAAAAATTATTTTTACCAAGAAACTTTGAAGACCTTTATTATACAAGGGCAATGATAAACCTTGGATAACATCTATTCTCTCAGGATCAATAGTCAGACCATTCTTGGAAACAATATGTCCCAAGAGTTTACCTTCATGAATAGCAAAGATGCATTTATTTGGGTTAAGGGATGCCCCATATTTATTACATATTTAAAACACTTGCCTTAAATGTTACATGTGTTCATCTACACCCTTATAAAATATTGTTATATCATCTAGATAAACTAGTATCAACTCATTGATTAAACCTTTAAAGGCCATGTCTATTGCTCTCTAAAAAGTGGTACTAACATTGGAAAAACCAAAAGGCATATTCCTATAAGAAAATTTTCCCCATTTGGTAGTGAAGGCTATCTTGAAATGATCATATTCATTGACTAAAATTTGAATGTAACCTGAATAGCCATCTAGCAAAGAGAAATGCTAAGAACCTAAAACCATATGTAGAATCTACTCCATTGAGGGTAAAGGATAGTGATATTTGAGTGATACTTGATTAAGATATTTAAATTATACACAAAGCCTTATCTCTATATTCTTATTTATAATAAGCACAAGGTTAGCTACCCACATTGAATGCTTGATGGGAAATATTATCCTAGATTCAAGGAGCTTGGTGATTTCCATCCTCATGATTTTCTCAACCTTGGGGTTGATGGGTCTTTGTTTTTGTCTAACCAATTTAACTCCTAGCTATAAATCAATGGTATGGTGTGCTAGGATAGGATCAAATCCCTTGAGGTCCTTATATTCTTGAGTAAAGATATCATGAAACTCTCTATATAGTTCAATGAATGTTTGTTTGTCTAATGTAGAACATACCTTGCCTAGTTTGAGTTTGTCCTTGAATATCAAGACCCTTTCATAGTTCTCATCCTTTTTAGATACATTCACTTTATCTTTCCTATTATTATAATTCTCATTAAATATACTTTTGAAGGTCACCAAACCCTTAGGTATCTTATTGGTCTTTAGTTTCATAATCTAGTCACCCAACTATTCTTGGAGTCTCCCCTGATTTATTGAAGAAAACTCAGCCTCATTTTACAAGAATCATGTAATGTGTTTATCACTATTAAAAACTTTATAAGAGAATTAATTATAAATTACAAAAGGTTTTATAATTATCTTAATATGATACTACTTTCCTTCCCCCTTTATGGCAGTTGGAGTGTCAAATTGGGCTCTTATGGTAGCTAGTATATCAACATGACTATTATGTTCCCTTGGGACTAAGTGAATGTTGAATGCATTAAAGTATTAAATGAAATATTATAATTGATGCTTGTATTACTTAATAAAATGGTTCTTAGCATCAACCACCTTCCTCACCTAGTGTACAACCAACTCACTATCTCCATACACTTGCAGGTTCTTGATGCCTTTTCTCCTTTCCCATTGAATGTTATGAATCAAACCTTCATATGTAGCCACATTACAAGTGTAACTAAAATGAAATATATATGAATAATAATACCATTATTTGGATAGATATACCAATATAACACCAGAACCTACACCAAATTCACTTCTTCAACCATCAAAAAACATCTTCCATGGTTCATCATCTTTGCCCTCTTCCTTAGCAAGTAGAGGTGTATTTTTTCCTTATTCATGTATACAGTATGTCCCTAGATCAATTTAATCCATGAGATCATAAATATACTTCTCATAAGTATTAGTACCATATTAATCAAGAAACAAATATTCAATGCCCTTAATCTTGGAAGAAGTGCCATCATCTGGAATAGAATCCTTTTTCATGAATAACATAGTTCAAATTAGAACTTATCTCTATGTCAAGTTTGATATGAAACCTTGAAAGAGGATATGTCCTAATTATCACCTTGGTACCATAACTCATCCTAAATTCAAAAAAATACCAATTAGTTGCAAGATATCCACCAATATTGGTAGTAAAGTCCCTTGACCATGTAGATTGCAAAGTGGGCTGGGAGATCAACAATGACTATATCTTGCAAGATAGGAAAGCTAGAATAGTTGTGTAGGAAAAATTTCAAATTTTTTATTAGTAATATGGTCTTGGTATAGGTACCATTTATTTTGAGAACTCCTTTACTATGAGGCTCATACTTCAAACCCAATTTATTAGCTACTACCTTGGGCATGACTAAAGTTAAATCTCCACTATCCACTATTCAATTATGGACCAGCTTGTCACCTACTATGAGAGTGATATAGAATGGTGGAGGTTTATCAACCCTAGTGGATGGTTTAAAATGGTAATAGGGACACTAGTAAGGACATCATGACTTTTATTTTGATTCAAGGGTGAGACACTAGTAGGGATAGCAGATAACTACTTTTGGAGGAGTTCTTTTTGACCTGGCATATGTAAAACATCCCAAAGGGAAATAGATGTATTATTACTCTTCAAAGAATATATAATGTTTAAAAAATATATACCTACTTTATCTTGGGCTCTTTTAGGTATATAAATACTTGGAAATTGACGGATAGAGGTAGACCTTACCACATTTTGACTTGTTGAAGGTGAAGAAGCCTTTGGAACTACCATAGAATCCATTGGAACAATCACACTTGCAACTCCATATTATTTCCTTATAGGTTGATTAGATGAGCCTAAAGGCATATTGCTAACATTTCCTAGAGCTCTCTTATTGGCCCTTGTATTATCTACAATATAGGCTCCTTGATTTAGCATAATGGTGTCCTCAACCAAAAAATTGGTGAAGATTTCTCCTTGAGGTTGCCAACCTTAATTATCTTACATCATCACCTCATCTTCATTTGATAGTAGGGGAGTAACTACCCCTTGAGGCACCAAAGCTTTCTCTCTATTTTGATTGGAATCCATTATTTTTTCTTGCTACCAATATTCTTCCTGTACCAAATTCCTATGAATTAGTACCATCTCTTTTGCATTGGTGGTAGAGTTAGGATTGTATGTATTAGTAGGCCTATTGGGATTAGGCTGTCATTGGCCTCTCCCTATTCCATATTATTACTAATAGGGGTAATGGTTATAATAGGCACCTTTTTACACATTATCTTATCTAATCTGAGCTCTTAGCCTTTGAATTTATTCATCTTTATCTATGACATTATCCTCCTCCTTACGAGCAGCTCTAGGCTTGGTATTAACATTAGGAGTTTGAGACACATTTGAAGCATTAGTAAAAACATGAGACAATGGCATGAACACTTTATGTGATAATCTTCTAGATAATATGAGACTATTTTTAGCTTTAATAATAAGTTTATATGCTTTAGGGATGGTAGAACCACCCATAGATTGAAGCATGATAGCAATTCCAGTCCCAATGGCTTTCAAGTAAGGAACACAAAACTATCATGTGATCTCATAGGAGGAGTCAACCTATGCCAAGTCTTATAAAACATTTCATTAAATTCCTACATTGTCTCATTGGTCCCTCTTTTTATCACCTTGAGATGATGAATGAGAGAGACATGGTCACTTTCATACCCAGATCTAGAATTTAATAACACTCCAAACTCATCCCATGTTGTGATGCATCTACCTTATAGAGTCTTATACCAATCAATATCCTTCCCTTTAATATACATGGTAAGGATCCTAATGGAAATGTTCTCTCAAACAATATTTTGGAAACTACAAAAGTTAGAGACATTTCTAATGTGATCATTAGGTGTGATATGACTCTCACCATTAAATGTGAGCACACCTTTTGTCACGTTGGGAGGGATGGAATCATATGCATTAAGTTGAATGGTATTATTAGTGTTGAAGGTAAGGAAACAATAAGGTATATCCATGTATTCTTCTTCAATATCTTCCACTTCTTTAGCCTCTTCTTCTTCTTCCTCTCTAGCAAAATCTACTCATTCTTAAAGGGCAGATTAGGCTATGGATACTGAATTGAAAGAGGGATCGTAGGCTAAATGGGTGGATTAATAGGATTAGATGATCTATCAGAGGATGACTTAGTGAGGACCATGAATTATATGGACAAGTTTATAAAAAAAAATTTGTCTAAAACTAGATTTACTTCAAGGAGTCACCAAATAAGGGGTAGCACACTATTTTATAGCTGGTGTTTGTCAAAACTAATATTCACTTTGACAAGTTTTCTTGAAGACAATGGGTCCCACTAGGCATGACAAAACTATTTTCACCAAATATTTCACCCCAAAATATTTTTTTTAGGCTTCATCTAGATTTGGGCAACATGGGAACATTTCTAGGTATGTGGGTGTACCTATATCAAAAATGAGCCTCTAAGTTTAAGGGATAGTTCCTTGAATATATTGTGCAATGTTTGTCACTTAAACTAATGCTTATTTATGGGGGGAAAGAGTTATAAAATTCATAAATTTAACCTACTCTAAATAAGGTGATGAACCAATAATATCTTCCACATGACCATCATATTTTTGACCACAATGAAATAAATTATACAAGCTAGTCTCTAAGTCTCAATGGGTTCTAACATGAGTATTTAAATATAGAGGTGAGGTGTGAGTAGAAATACAAGGAAAATGAACCATATTTCATATTGCATGCTCCAAGAACAATCATACACTTGAAGAGACTTTACTCACTATAATACACTCTATATAACCTATTAGATTAAGAACTCTTGATTAGATATGAAAGGATAAGGGACAAAAGGATAGAGAGTTATCACTTCTCATCACCATACATCATTTTTAGACTTAGACAATTATTCAAAACTCAAAAAACAAACTTGTATTAATTTTAAAATGGAAAATATAACATCAATCTAGTAGGGTTTTACCATACATGGTGTGGGACTTTTTTATAATAGCTTAAGATCTATACTTATAGAAGAAAGGATACAAGAGAAAGGGGTCCTTGGTGCTCAAAATGGTAATCAATTAATTTAAATGTTTCAACTATAGTTACAATTACTTTCATAAATTATGCTCCATTAGGCCATTTGATTGATCTTCATCACTTTTAGTCACTACATAATTATAATATTCCCTCTTTGATCCTCCTTGGTGGTTATAATGGTAAAATTAATCATTCTCATTGGGTTTAGCCATATATATTTTTATAACAACTAGATTAATATGTTAGGGCTTCATCCTAATGCTAAACCACTCCAAACTAATTTATCATGATGCATGCACAAGAGGGGAGAAAAGTCACTCTCATATAGCTACCTTTGGTAATGTCCATCAAAGTCTACATGTCTATCCTACAGGTATTCAATGGAACCATTCAATCCTAAAAATTCCACTCTTGGCTCAAACTAAAACATGGTTAAGCTTGGATCCATCATGCTTGCTTGCCTTAGTCAAAAATCAACTTTTTGACCTCTACTTAAGTCACTTGGATCCCTTTTATTCTGATTGGTCATCGGTAACTAGCTCAAATCCTTAACTCACACTATTGGATTAGCTAGGCATAAACAAACAAGATCCCTTAGATCTCCTTTGAAATTTTAATCTTGTCTCTACTTATGCCATGTGTTGAATGTACATTAATCCTTAGGATCTTATTATTATGTAGCTTCAAATTCTTATGCCATGTGTCAACCCCTCAAGCTCTCTTAATTCATTCATCTTGCACCATTTATATACCTATACATGGATACCCATGAGTCATCAATCTTCAATGTAAGATTGATCACACATCATTAGATCTGTTTGGGCCCACTGACTCTATCCTTGCCTATGCACCATTATATCTAGACTTAACCTCCTATAATATTACCACTTGATAGCACCACATTAATCTTTAGGTCATTTGAATTTAAATAGTTACTTTCTAAGGACATTTCCTTTAGATAGTTATTTCTCCAGTCCTTTTGCTAGACAATTTTTGTGGGCTTTATGTGGAACACTTTCTCCAAACTAGTTTGCTTTATCTCTACCTTTGAGAAATTCTCTTGGGATTTCCATCTCAAATAAAATGTCTGAAAGAATCCATGTCTTGGTCTTTTTCCCTCTTAAAAAGTGCCCTTCAAAATTTTGACTTGGTCCACCTCACTGTAGACTTACCCTTCATAAATTCTACTCTCGGCCACTTTCTCATAGAAATATCCTTCAAGATTTTGCTTTCAAACCATTTTCACAAGAAAAGTACACTTTAATAAAATTGAAGAGGATACTTTGCTCAAGAAACTAACACTTTCAATTTTCTGCATTGGACCCTTTGGTAAAGGAAAGCACCCTTCAAAAAAGGTGTTAAGGACACTTTCTTTCAAAAGTATCATTCAAAATTCTTAAATTGGACCATTTCCTTAATAAATTTCCCTTTGGGAAAATTACAGAGGACACTTGCTTGAAAAAATACCCTTCAATAGAAGTGTATTAGACCACTTTATTATAATATGCCCTTTGGAACCTTTGAAAAGTGCCCTTTATGGAAATTGTTTTAGACAAAATGTCTGAAATAATTCTTGACACTTAGCCAAAAACCCTGAAACAAAAGTTCCAAAAGAATTAAGCCTTGTATATTTTTTGTGGGTTTTATGTGGAAACTTCCTCCAAAGGAAATATGAATGCTCCAATCACTTTCCCAAAAGTTGAACAAAACTCCCAAGTGCAACCTTAGGCTTTTCTAGACCTACTCTTATAACTTCTCAACACCATGAAAATCCATTGCTTGTATATATGATCAAAATGATTCTTAAGACACAAGAAGACATAAGGACTAGGATAGGATATGACCCACTTAAAATGGCATATGAAATGACATCAAATAAATAAAAATCATATCCTAGTACATTATAAAAATCCCATATATAATATTTTGACTATAGGGGGGTTGACCCATTTTGGGTTGTGGGGAAAAATGGTCAACAGTGCCCTAGTAAGGCAAATTGGCAAGCATAACTCAAGAATATAACCTATCATATAGATTAAATATGAGTAGTCGTAAGTGTAAATGCAATGGTCTAATGACTAAATAAGCCACAAATAACCATATACAAAGTGATGAAATAGATGATTGGAAGAAAAAGGGTGGTTGAGCTAGCTCAAGATATCTCATGTATCCAAGTGTTACATACATAGTCCAAATAGACCTCAATCCAATATACTTCACCCAAAAGTGAGAGAAAATGGAATAAGGAATAGAATATAAAAATAATAATTGATCAATGTGAATGATTTGGTCATACCTACTAATGTGATATGTTCATCCTTACTAGAATTGATATAACTAGAATGGTTAATGGGTTGATTTGATCAAAAAGGGTGGTGGGATTTACTAAGGTGAATAGGGAGAAGTGTTTGTAGATCCATTGCTTGTAAGATCCATCAAACTAATTTTTTTTATAACATGTGTTAGTATGCATCATGATATAAAACATCATGATGACAATGATATAATGTATAGAAGGACTGACTCCTGATCCAATAAATAATTGAAAACAAAACACCAATGATAAAAAACATAATGACAATGTTGACTTATGAATATGGATGGATTTGATTAAAATTCACAAATAATCACCCAATGAACACATATAGATTAATTCAAGGCACAATAATGAAATAAAACAAATAGGTAAATAAATAAATAACTAAGTAAATAAACACACAAAAATATTGAAAGTAACAACAACAGAAAGCATCCTATTTTCAACCAAGTCAATATCTACATGTGAAGACTCAATGAAATGATAAAGAGGTGATTTCCACAAGAAGGGCTTTATAAAAGGAAATTAAATGTATGGATAATATATCTTGGTATAAGTTTCACACTCTAGTGTTTCCCCAATAGGGTGAAATTTATGAACTTAGCCTAAAAGGTACAAATTGGATGATGCCCCTAAAAAAGGATACATGTAAAGGGAATGTTACACCCCCAATCGTAGTGGAATGAATTATAACTAACAATGGATTTTCCCCAATATGGTGGATTGAGGATGAATAACTATGGCTAGATAATGCTTTTTGGATTTTTAGGCTTAATATCTCTTTAGGAGATTGTAAGTTGATTTTCTAATTTTTAGGATTTTGGAATTTTTGGGGTATCTTAACTTGTTAGAGATTGATAAGATACCATTCAAAAATCTATGAGAAATTTTATTAGGTTGCTCACAAAATGGTGAGATTATGGTAAAAGGGTTATCAAGTTGACCTTAATATAAATTAAGTGTTGCCTACATAGTCCTAATAGGACATCAAGTCACTATAGTTATGCCTTATATCAGGGGAGTCCACTAGGTAGTAACATTTTTACAAATTAGGAAAATGGCATAGTATGGCATAATAATGGCAAGTGATAATATAATGCATGGCAAAGGTGTTGTTCTTAATTTTCCCATAGGTGATTATAATTAGGAATCAATGGCATAGGTCAATTATACTAATTTTCCTAAAGGTGGTTATAATTAGTGGCATAGAGTGGGACAATGATTTTACCAAAGGTGGTTATAATCAATACCACTCATAATGAAATAAAATAACAAATGAAGGATGCAACTACCAAACCACTATCATAATAGTCCAAGATAATGCCTTTGTCTAGAATACTAGATCAACTATAGAAACTGAATCAGAATTCCCTCATGAAAGGCGGTCAAAGAACCAATGGAATGGAACCAAGGTTAAAGGGGTGGTGAGGGAGGCTAAAAATAACTTTAGTCAATAGTGAAGGTATGGTATAATGGTATATTATATGTCATGGTAAAATGATGGTGATTTATGTCAATTTGATATAATGGTAATAGGGTTTCCCCCAAGTGACAAGGTAAGGTAAATTATAGGGTATGGAATAATGACAAGATAAGGCAAACGAAAAGGCAAGTTAAATGTTTCTATTGTTCCTGTTGATGTGGATATGCACTTCTTGATCAACATATGATACAACTAGAATAGTCAATTACATTTAAATTGATAGCCAACACCTCTTCTAAATAACTACCCTATCAAGAACCTGTTGCATATTTGGACTCTAATAATTTTGTGATCTTCATTGTTAATTGATTTTATTTCCTCCAAATGTTGAGACACAATTCTTTTATATCTTTTGTAAAGGAAAGTGTGGCTAGGGATGGTAAATAAGGATAAATATTGGCTAATAGGTCTGATTTGGAATTGTAATATAGGTCTAAAATGAATAAATGGATTATAATGTTATGTATAATGGTTGGGAAACAAATGAATATTAGGATTTTTAGGCACACACAATGTTGTTATTTCTAGATTTGACATAATTTTAGTTGTGATAGGGTTGAAGACTTATGAATATGCTCTCAATAGGACCATTAATTTTTTTTGTTATTTGAGCCTAAGAGTAGATACCATATGACTATGTTGTATATTATAAGCTATTTTGATGTTATCTATGATAATGTCTTCTTTAAACATTGAAGAACTATTGTGTTTAGTGATCAGTGCCTCAAAATGATTTTCACCAATAAAGTTGTCTTGATTGTCCCATAGTGCCTCCAAGAAGGTTTTACTAAGGAATGTTAACATTTGGCTTTGATTATATTCTATCACCTTTGAAAAGGTTTCACTATAAGATGTTTATTTTGGATTTTGATCATCCCCTAATACCTTTGAGAAGCATTCACTAAGATATTTTTTTTATTATACATGAATGTGGTCTTGTTACCCCTAATATTTTTCAATTGATATATCAACATGGATGAAATTTAATAAGGTGTGTTTCTATTGGTCCCAATAAACTTTTATGGGAGGTGTAATGTTAATATAATGGTTATGTTGGGTGGTGTTAATTGCATGTGGAACATTAATGTAATGGAAAGAGGAAACAAAATCTTCATAGAAGATACTAAGATAACATATGTCGATGTTGAAGTAATCATCCTCAAAAATCATGGAAGTATCACAAATGTACTCAAATTTATCTACAAGGCATGTGTAACCAATGTCATAATAGCCATAAATGTATTTTGATTCATAAGTTTAGTCTAACTCAAGGGACTCTGAATCCAATGTTGAAACTAATGTTGATTTTGTTTCTAATACTAAATATGATATCAATTCAAAAATAAAACCTGGCTCTAATTCTTATTCTTCTTTGATTGTGTATGTTGTTACAATGATGTCTTGTTAAAGGTTTGGTAGTGGATAAGTAACATCTTGTGATGGCATAATGGGCTCTTTGAGAATAGATTCATCTAAGAAGGGTTTGACATAGACTGGATCATCTAGATGAAACCCCTCAAAGAGAGAATATCTTGAGGAGTGACTCCACAAAGACTAGCTTGTTAAAGTGAGACTCCTTAATGAAGGGAAAAAGGTCAAGAGACAAATCCATAAAGACTATCTTATTAAAGGATGTCTATTTTAAAATAGGATAATGATCGAGATAATGATTTTCCCAAAGGTAGTTATAATCATTAAGAAGTGACTCAAAAAATACTAGCTTGTTTGAATGAGACTTCTCAACCAAATGGAAAGGATCAAAAAGTGATTCATCATAGGTTGACTTGTCATAAAATGATGGTTCAATAAGAACAACATGAATTGATTGGTTCTATTGGCCTTGGTTTACAATTGGTTGTAAAATATTATTTTTGAACACATCTTTGTCTTTGAATGATGGATCTTAGAGGTACTGATTGACTTTGTTGTGGTTCAATGATTGTCATGGATTTTCTAAAGTGGAAGATGGTTGGAAATGGATGAAAAATGATCGATGGTTGGATAATTATCTCTTTATAAATAAGATCATCTAATATGGGTTTAATAAAGACTATTATTAGTTTAGGATGGTAACTTTGACTTATTTAGTCATAATTGTATAACCTTGTTGGGATAATGAGCTACCATACTTGCAAGGTCCTATAATGGTAATGGAAGGGAATTGTAAAACTTGGTTTCTAACACAAGCTAAAAGATAAGAGCTTGTAATGGTAATCCTTGGATGTTATAGAGATTGTTTGTTAGCATAGGCCAAAGGACATGGTTTTAGTATGGTAATGCTTAGATGTTGTGGATCTTGGTTTCGCATGCAAGATAAGGGAGGGTTAATGGTATATGTAGGGGATCAGTTACCATTATCATTAAAAGAGAGAAATTAGTATGTTAAGTGAACCAAAGAAGAGTGACATGACATATGATAATTAGCATGACTAGGTTTGGTAATTAATCCAAAGAGGGTGGTTTTGATCTATGAAAATGGTCTTGGTCTAAGTCTAGGTTTTAAAGTGACATTGGTCTAGGAATGGGTTTAGGTATGGAACCATTCTCCAAATTTTGATGAATGATAAACTCAGTCTAAAAGGTCTAATGTTAGATGTCTTACACAAATGGTCAAGTTAATGGATAAAATATGAATGCCAAAGTTGGTAAAAGTGTTTCAAACAACTCTAATCTAGATATAAAAATAGAAAAGGTGGATAGGTATTTGGGAAAAAGGCACAAAGATAGGTTAAAAATGAATAGGTATAATACAAAATGTAAAATGATAGGACTTTTGGAAACATGGCACAAAATATAGACTTAAAAACACATTAGGTCTAAAATAAATGGGAATTTCTAGGTCATTTGGGAACACAATATAAAAGACAAGATAATTAATATAAAAAACTTGAGAAACTTGGACTCAATCTAGACATTTAAATTTAAACATAAAATTAACCTTTGGTAAAATACATTGGAAATTTAGTCACATTAAAGATAGACCACTTCCTAAATCTATGCACAAAAATAGTCTTAAATCAAGCAAGGAATTAATCTAAGTTGCACAACCCAAAAGTGAGAGATAAATGTATAAGACAAAATTAAGCTAGAAAAAGGCATATACCAATCAATGTTTGAATCTGAACTTATCAAGACAATTTTTTTTACTTGATTTATAAGGATTGGTTTTTTAAATGGAAAACAAACTATACCAAAATGGATGTCATAATGATATTAAGCATAAACCAAAAAGGGCACATGTGGTTTTGAAATTGCAATTAGATAAAAGGAAAAATGTCTTTGAAACAATGAGAGCACAATAATGATGTGATCTTGATATAAATTTATAACAAATGGTTTGTTTCAAAAAAAATAAGGATCAAGACCTAGAATTAAATGGGTAGTGTAATGATGCCCCCTTCAAATAAGTGACACACACACACACACAAATTTTTTGATAAATGACTCAATAAAAGTGTGGTGTCAAATAGATGACATAACACATCTTTAAGAAAAAGAGTGATATGCAAACATGAATTATTTTGAATGTGGTATGATAAATAATTATTTTAACTTAAGATAATGCAAGTAAAAATTAAACACAATAAAAACACCTAAATGTATCATATTAATCCTAAAAACTAACAAGGTGGATTTATACTATCAAATTCTATATACTTTCTCTTAAGAGGAAATTATGTTATTAATCCAAAATTTAAAATGTGCATAAAAATTAGGTTTTTTAGTCCCCCTCTTATCTCAATATTTTATACAATGACATGGAACTTTAGGCTACTCACCCCATATTGACAATATATCTGTAGCAAGTGGGGTTATCTAAAAATTATCAATTTTTGTACATCCTAAATGGTCCCATATGTGTGGTTAACACTAGGGCACAACACATCATTTGGATATGCATTAACTGACTTATTATGAAAAGGTCTTATCCTTTTCACAACCACTACATTCATCAATTACTCAGTGTAGTATGATGTCTGAGTTAAACCTACATTCTGATGTAGTCTCTTACTAATAGATCTTGTTTAACCACTCAAACAAGCATTCCAGTAAGTTAGCCTCAATTTATATACCCCTACCATGGAGTGGGGTTGAATTGATGCTGGGAGATGAATTCTTGAGTTAACACTTCCTTAGAGAACCTGTGGGGAGGTGATGAACTCCCACCCACAAGTCAAGATACATGAAAATAAAAATTATAGAAGGACTTTAGGGTCATTTTGGGATCACCTAAATCACTCAAATTTTGGGGAGTGCCTTAAAAAATTTCCTTCCACACTTTTTTACAAACCAAAAAAGGTAATAAGTGAAGCATTTTTTATCACCCAAGTTTCCTAAATGAAATGGGGGAGAGCACACATGATATACTTGTCTTGTGAAATAAACACACAACAAAAATCACTAAAATAAAAAATCTTATGAGCATTTAAGTAGAGTGTGAGTTCATTTTTATAGTACCAAGTGAAATATGACATGAAGTTTAGCCCATTGGTATTGTTTGAGAACTTAGAAAAATGAAAATGGCTCAAGTAAAATATTTTAAAACACCAAATGTAAATGTGAGTTTGAATCTTAGAGTTTTAAAGATGTCTTTCCTTGGTTTTTGGGTCCTACAAAATATTTTATGGGGTCCCTATGCTTAGAAGATAAAATAAATTGAGAAAATGACTTTTGTAATTTAGCTCTTGGGTTTAAAATATTTTTCACACAATGCAAAATTATAGATACACAGAGTAATACCATAACATTTCCTACAAAACTACAATTAGTTAGCACAAAAATATAACTTCTTATAGAATAAAGGGTTATTGTAAAATTGAAACTCTAGAGTGCAAAAATTTAACTATGCAGTGCAAAATCACAAGTCTACAATGCAAAATCATGATTTCTTGAAAAATAAAGGGTTTTCACAAAATCATGATTATATAGTGCAAAATCACTATTCTACAATGCAACATTATAGATTACGATGATAATACCATGATTATGAAGGTAATATCTCAGATTTGAGGACACTATCACAACTATAAAAAAAATAATGCAACTCATCAGGAAATATCACTACTTATCAAGAAATACCTTGACTTATCAAAGCAATATCTCTACTTATCAAGGTAAAATTTCTAATTATCAAGGAAAAAATATAGCTACAATATCGTGACTTTACAATGAAATATCACTACTCCACATTGCAATATCATGACTTTGCAATGAAATATCACTACTCCACATTGCAATATCATGACTATAGAGAACAAAATCACAACTACATAGAGCAAAAACATGATTTACTATAGAACGTCTGTGAGCTTTCAGTTTCCACTTTTTTGGTCAATAAGTTAGGATTTTAACATGAAATTGTTAGAAAGAGGTCCTAAAATTCCATGGAAAAAACTTTGTGGGGTATAGATCCCACTAGCATGTCATAATGTAAATAAGGAAACCATAGAGGGGATATTAGTATAGTGTTATTCAATAAAACCAAATCAAAACAAATACACTAAACACTAACACTTCTAGCCTGGACACTAGGGAGAGCATAGGTAATAAGCATACAATGAAAACACAACTAGAAAATAAAACAAATCATCTTTTTACCTTCTTTGTATATATAAAATGGATTTTTTAATTGACTTGCTTGGCTATATGCTCAAGAAGCCTTTTTCAATGAAGCTCCATTCCTCCACCTCTCCTTGGCACCATGGTAATGTTCATTGGCTTATCTTGGCTTGGCTTATGACATTAACATGGTAACATTACTAGAAAGGAAATTTGGAGGTATTTTGGCATAATAACATTGCAATAAGAAAGGTTTGTTGCATCTATTTGATCATAATAACTTTACATCAAAAGATTTTGTTAATCAATAGATAAGGCCTTGTATTTATAGCCTCCAAAGTTAACTCTTACCCAAGTTGAGTTAGCTTAGGATTTAAACATGAAATGAGTTAAAACTAGCCCTATGTGAGTTAAATTTAACTCCAATTAAGTTGAGGGTATATGTAATTATTATTTTCAATTAATAGGCATGTCTCACAAGTTATATATTTTGTGAGAGCTTGACAACTCATAAAGGCAATGATGAAGAAGCTTGATATTTTGTATTTTTGAATTTACATTTTTAAATATTCATTAATTTTAAATGGATTATTTAAATAATTATTTAATCTAGTTTAATTAGTTTATTCATTTTTATTAGCATTTTATTTGTTTTAAGAATTGTTCAAGTGCTCCACTTAATGGGTCTATAGGCCAAACTACTAGTTGTTAGATTGAAAGGTGACTGGGGATGAATCTATTAGATGTTATTATTGAATATGGTATAATACCCCAAATAGGAATGCCTTGACATGGTTCTATGCATTAATGAATAATGTGTAGACAAAATTGGGATGTTAAATGATTTCTAGGCTTAATTTACACTATTGGGTAGAAATCAGTCTGAAGTCCGATTAGAATCTAGTTATAGACAGAATGGGGTGTCTACAATTGGTACATGTCAAAAAGGACCTAGGATGCATAGGTGATGGATTAATGCATAATTTTAGATATTTGGGCATGGTTTAGATGTGTATATAAGATAGAAAAGGATCAAAATAATCCCTAAGATAGGTCTAGGGATAAGCTAAGGATAGGTTGGTCTCAAGTGACACTCATTACATTAATTGACATTTTAGATGACTACATTTTCCCCCATTTATTATATAAATGTATTAAAGTGAAATAAATAGGATAAAGGAAAGATAAACATTCGTGAACTTACCTAAGAGGTGAAGCTTGTGAATATGGGTCTGGGTCTATAAACTATGCTCTATTATATGTACTACAAATAGGGTAAATTTTAGAGGTGAATATTCATTAATTCAATAATAGTCCTTTTTTTAAATTTATTTTTGTTAATTTTTTAGGGTCACTACATAGGTATAGATTACCTAAAATTTTAGAATGTAAATAATTTGTTGGGTCAACTTGTCAAATGTTTACAATAATTTTTTAGTTAACCATCCAATTCTCCATATATATAGTAAATACAATGCCATGGATAACCTTCAAATTTTACTTTCAACAAAGGCAACTACCTGATGATATTTAAAAAGCAACTTAATGATGAGACATCAAAAATTAGTGAAACCAAGTGGATGCACCATGAAAAATTGACTAGTTATAACTGTAACACCACCAAATGGTTGCAATTGAATGGATTCACTATGAAGCACCAACTGGTTGCAACCGCAACACTTCTAACCGATTGTAATTAAATGGTTAAATTTATACTTAGTAATTTTTAAATTAATGTTTGTATGCCTACTTAGACTAAATGATAGCATCCCTATGCAACCAAATGATAGCATCCATACTTAGAATGAATGGTAGAATCCTTATACTATAACTAGATAGTTGCATCCTAGTTGTGTCTAGTTAGTGGTATCCATCTAGCAATCGATCAATAGTATCTTAATTTAATCATCTATTTGCATCATTCATCATGGCATATAGTGGTAAAGATAAAAATATGGGCCAATTATTAGACAAATCAATCATATTATCTTATTTTAAAGACCCAATAAAAAATCCCAAGCAACTACCATAAAGTCAAAATATAGATATTTATTAATATTTTTTGATTTATAGTAAGTTTGATTTTAACTATCAAGAATAATATAAATACCCTTTAACATGTTGAAATCCCCATTGATAATTATTTTATTTCATGATAAATAATTAATCACAATAGTATTTCACCCCTTAAAGATTTTATTGATGACATGTCACCACTTGAAGATGCTCCTCTAGCTCTCAATGACAATTATGATGAAATTCAATTACTATAAGAGATATTTGGTTCTCATCAAACACTAAGATCAGTTTAAAATTCAATTCATAAATATTTGACAAGGAAGAGAAGTAGATGGATAATTGGAAGGTTTTTTAAGGTCGATTGGGAAACAAAATTTCCCTTCATTGAACCCATAGACCCTAAAATTGGTTATGATACTCCAATAGAATATAGATGTAAAATATGTAGTTGGAAACTAGGAAAGGAAGACATAATACAAATTAAGTTGGACACAACTGAGAAACATTATGGGAAAATATATGTCACAGTGAATCACACAGATGGACAGACAACAAGAACATACATATGGAAAAATGCAAAAGAATTCATGCATGTAAGATATGCATGTGAGTATGAAAATTATCAAAAACATCTTGATGATAAATGGGGAACAATAAAATCTACATTTGGAAAAGTTATGCAATACCAAATAAAGGCCAAATAAATATAGTTTTCTACTGTACACCACATTTTAAAAAAGGGTAGACCTATTTCATATTTTTCAAATTATGATATTTTATTTTAACATAGTGGATTTATTAATATTCCAAAATCACATTGGTTAAATAATAGTGCTTGGGAAATGTAAAAATGTCTAGCAATTTTTTAGGAGGTTTTGAAAGAAAAATCTCAAAATTCACTATTTATCTCACTATCCATTGATGAGGTCACAATAGTTGACAACACATCATGGGTTTACATGTACGTTTATAGTTTTGATAACTATAAAATATGACCTCATCTATTAGTTTTTCATAATATGGTATAAAATTATAATGCTAAGAATCATCATAAATTGGTTGTATCTATTTGGATGGATGATTATGCAATAGCTACCAAGTGGGTGTATGTTGGGGCTAATGGTAAAAATGAAAACTATTGTACAAGAGTGTAAAAATGAGGACCATTGGACTATTTATAAGTATATAAGGTACATACTATAAACCAAGATAGTTAGTTTCATACACAACCAAATGGTTTCTCAATTGTCTAATTATAATGACTAACCAACCAAATGGTTGCATTATCCATGAAACTAGTGAAGGAAACCTTTCAGTTAAATTTATGAAATCTAACAACAAAGATATTAAATGGTTTTAGAATGTAATTGTATGGTATCCTATACTATTTTTTATCCTATATTGGTCAATTTTTAAATATAACTGAATATAAACCCTTATTTTTTGGTTGCATGGTGCAACTGGATGAAATATTTTATTGATTTTGCATTTTGAAACTAGATAGTAGTCTTTGTCATTTGGTTGCATCTTAAAACTGAATGGTGGCTTATGCTAGTTAGTTGAATTTCAATGTCAATTATTTTTTTTCCATTTTGTTTCACTAGTTAGTGGTAATTACCATTTGACCAGGATATGAAACTAAATGACCATATGGAAAAATTAAAAAAAAATGTTTATCGACCCTACTCTTAATTGATTCACCATTGCACCTAAAAATTTTGGTATTCCTATGAATTAATAATCTATATATTTTTTAATGAATTCTAGGGGGTTTTAGGATATGGGCTCTTAAAATTTACCATACCTATAAATTAAACATGTATGAATTAGTTCTTGCTTAATAAATATCAAAACCAACTTTGACAAAATTGAGTAAAGATATGTGAAATAGAATAAAGGAATGAGTATACCTCACTGAGTACATGAACCAATGCAAAAACTTGGTTACATCCTATGTGTGGGTATAGATGGTGATCAAATGGTAAATAGCTTATATTGGGTTGATGGCTTACCCAATCCTCATATGTGGGTGTCTCAATAACTCAATTTGGCCTTAAATCCATCATGGCCCACCCTTGTTCAATGGATCATAACATGTGAATAATTTGGATTAGATTGATGACTTACCCAACCCTATCATATAGGTGGTTTAATAACTTTATTAGACTATGAATCCATCATTTCCTACCCATATTTAGTAGATGAATCTAAAACTAAAACTATGTTATCTAATTAAAACTATATAATATGGATTTGGGCCACTCAAAAACTCTAAAATGTCTATGGGCCATGCAGGAATGTAAAATGGCTCTAAGCCACTTTAGAATTTAAAATAACTCTAGGCCACTCCAAAATGCCAACCACTACATATGAAATGAGGCATCAATCTTGTGTAATCTTAGTGAAAGACTAGTGCATATGGTGTCTGAAGTATATAACATGGAGAATTATATGGATTTTTCATTCCATCTAAGATAACTAGTGAAAAATTGATCACATGGAAAAAATGTTTCATGCACATGCCCCCAATTCCAATATTTTTGCATGTGGATTCTAGACTTAGTCATAGTAATTTATGTCTATGCATATCTAAAAATGAAATAGGAGGGATTATGCCATGCATAATTCCCCTAATCTGAGTAGGCCTTTGTAATTATGTGTAAAAATTAAGTATATGTTGAGCATATCTAATCATATGTGACTAAGACTATGTAAATTTGAACTATAACTATTGTACTTTTTTGATAGTTTTATAATTTTTTTTATTTTTGAGGATACTAGTCAATAGCATCATGGGTGCACTAAAGTGCACTTCACTTATAGCAGTATAGTGCGCTATTATCCAAAAGTGTTGTTTCTAAGATAAAATGATACTAATCTATGTGTGATTATTTTTCACTATATTTTCCTAAGTCTAAACTCTATAATATATGTTTGTGTGCTAAAAATTGTGTTTTGACTGCACCAAGATGGCCTAATCTCTATGACAAACCCTTATTAATTCCACTTCTTTTGAGGTGAGTTGTTAAACCTTTGAAATAACCATTCTCAGAAGAAATTTTATGCATCATGTGTGTTATACTAAGAATATATGATATCTATGTGATAAACCAATATAATGTGTATATATGACATTAAAATGTAAAAGAGATTGAGCATAAGTTGGCAATGTGTAATGTATGTTAGATCTAGCATTCACAAAGTTGTCAAGATAGATATAAAAATGTAATCATGTATATAAAAAACAAATCTTAATATAATTTGAGTAAACTACCTAGGGGGATGGGGTATGATGTCCATCAAGGCACCTAAAGAGAAAGGGGAGATGCATGAGGTCCCTCATGGTATCACAAACTAGATGTGAAATCAATAAGCTAGAGAAAAGTGTCATAGCCATGATGCATACATAAAATCATAAATAAAAATACATGAGACATTTAAATTAGGCCAAGGGTCCATAATACAATGGACATGGGCATGTCACTAAGTTTGAGAAATAAAATACATACAAGGGCATGTTCAAATGTCCACATATGTAAAGAGAAAATAAATTTAGATTAGATATACATGAAAGGACATGTTCAAATATCCACATACATAATCAAGAATCACACACAAGGACATGGGCACATTTCCAAAGTATACACACAATGAAATGAATTAGCTTAGATCTATAGAATAATGGCATATTCAAATGCCCTCTAGTATATGTAGAAGAAAAGAAACATAATAAAATCGAAATTAGAAAAGATATAAATGAAAGTATGGATAATCATGTGGTATAAATCCAAATAAGAGCGAAGATGTACATAATCTAAGTTTATAATAGTAGTTGGGAAAAAATAGTGTAGTATAGGATGATCAATATCAAGATATAATCAATGATAATTCTATGATATGGAGTATAGAAAAATATAACTTGAAAAACTAGAAGCTATGTGTATGATGCTTCGAATGGGCTAATATAGTAATGTTGAATCTATGTATATATGTATGTTCCCCCAAAGTGTAAATAGTATTAAATCTGGATCTATATAGAGGACCAGAGTCTTGTAGTAATTTCTAAATGCTTGAAGGGAACAAGTGAAGCATGTATGTATGATAAAACTAACTACACTAACATAGATAACATATGTAGTACCTAGAAAATATAAGGAATGTAAACATGAAATGCATACATTTAAAATTTGCATTTTCTAAGTAAATATTTGAATGTTTTTGTATTTTTGAACATATTATTTTAATTTTATGTTTTTTGAGTATAAGTTATGTGCAGGTTAGGTTATTTGAATCCAAGAAGGGAGGTTAGTATAGTGTTAGTTTAAGCAATAAAAACTTAAATAAACACACTAACACTTACACCCCTAGCCTAGATACTAGGGAGATCTTAGTAACACAACCTAAATGAAAGCATAACAAATAAAAGACAAATAACTCTTTTACCTTCCTTGGGAGATCCAAATTCTTTATTGAGTGGCTTTCTCAGCTTGTGCATCAATAAGTCTCTAGCAAATGAAGCTTGGTGTCTCCCTCTCTCCTTAGCAGCATGGCTTTGATGTGGCTTGTGATTACTTATTATAAAAATATTGATATGAGTCTCATGGAGAAAATTTTTCATAATAACTCTATAATATCCAAGCTTTAAAAATGAAGAGGCACAGACTTGTATATATAGCCTTAAGAAGTAACTCTCACCCAAGGTGAGTTAAGGTGGAGTTAAATCTTGGAATAGGTTCAAACTAAACCTAAGTAAGTCAAATTTAACCCTAGTAGAGTTAATAGTTGTCAAGTAATTATGATTTTCAATTAATAGGCATGACTCTCAAAATTAGATATTTTAGGATATTTTTAAAGAGATTTATAACTCATAAAGGCAATGATAAAAGGCTAGGATATTTTGAATTTTTGAATTTCATTTTTTAAATATTCATTAATTTCAAATGGATAATTCAAATATGAATTTAATATGTTTAGCTTGTTAATTGATATTATTAGCCTTTTACCTCTTTCAAGATTTGATTTAAGTGTGTAGGTACCCCACTTTAAAGGTCCATAGGCCAAATTGATAGTTGTGATGCTGCAAAGTGATTAGGGATGAATATATGAGAGTTTATTATTTTATATGATAAAATACCCCAATTAGGGATGTCTAACATGATTATGAGATGTGGTGAATGATACACAAGAAACTTTAGGATGTTCGGTGATTCATAGGCTTAATTTGCAATGGTTGGTAGGAATCAGTTTGAAATCTAGTCAAAAGATAGTTGTGGCTAGTTTTATGTGTCTACACTATGTACCAATAGGAAATATATGATGATCAGTCTAACTCTTTCATTTCCTAAATCTTGGCTTGAAGATTATTTATTTTCATATCCAAAGTATCTACATTCACTTGGCATTTGGATAATTGATGAAGTTATACATAACCAAATGCAGATGTAGGATTGGCAATGTCCTGAATCCACTCTTTGAATTATCTAATTATGGTCTCAATTGAAATCAAATTTCCTTTTTTATTCTGGTCATTGACAAAACGACAATCCAACTTCTTGACTTTAGTGTTGATTTTCTTCATTGTGTCAATTTCAAGTGACATTGAATCATTGAATTTTTTAACACATTCTTAAAGGGACTAGATTATAAATTTAGTGGCCCAAATAAATTCAATTTGATAGACAATTTCATCTTTATTGATTACTCTTTTTTCAACAAGATCCACAGAAGGAAATTTTGAGAATTCAACCAACTTAGGAATGAGTTATTCCCAATTTTATTTCTCCTAAGCATATTTATGTTCCTTTGTTATTAGTTGTTTATATTATGATTGAATTTTAGATAATACCATTATTGGGGTGATAATTACTTAGGCCCCTTGATCAGTAACTTTTTCAATCCAATCTTTCACTGTATTACACATTTGACCTGCCTCTCTCACTTTTTCTAATGTCTCAGCATGAACATTGATGAATTGATAAATGGTTGAATTGTCCTAATAAATATATGTATTATTGAGTTTAATTGTTCCACCTTATCTTTCAATTCATCTTTCATCACCTTGTCTTTATCAATTTTTCAAATATGGTGTCAATCTCCAACTAAACATCTCCTTTCATCCTTTCTCTAGTTGATTTTCCCAAATGAACCCTGGATACCTGGTAGTCTTTAACCCTAATTTCTAAATTATCCATTTCAACTATAAGAATAGAAATTTCCACATATTTTTATCCATTTTCATCTATCATCATTCATGAAACTACTTTTTCTTTCTTTGGCCTCATTTAGAAAGGAGTTGTCAAGGTTCTAAAATATCTCTTTGAGTTCAATAATTTTTCTCATTCTCTTCGCTATTGTAGACAACCAATCTAAAGTTGTCATGCTTGAGGAAGCTATTAGAGGTACAATCACTGAGATGGGGCATGAATTAGTGAGTCTATAAAATCCAAATTCAATTTTAATCCTTTCTATTTCTTAATCAATTATCATAAGCATTCATGAAGCATACACAACATTCATAAAAATGAGCAAGAGAGATAATGCAAGATCAATCACATAACACATGACATACATGATAAACCCTATTGGGAAAAAAAACCACTAGAACCTAAAATTTTACTACTATCCTATAATAATAAGATCCAATTTATACCAATTATAACTAATCAAGGAACTATAATCCCTATTTAGTGAGACTACAATCCCATAAGGTGCTACAACACTTGTCTAGCTAAGTTACAATAACAACTAGACTTTTAGCAATTTTTACCTTGAAAAGAGGCTATAACCACTTTAGATGTTGATCTTCCACAAAAACACCTATGAACACATCCACCTATTAACTAATGTCTTTAACACCTGATCATGGACCTCTGTTTATCACTCTTCACCTTTGCTCACGCTCAATCTACAAGAGCACTATTCTACCAACAAAATTATGACTTACAGGTCATACACATAGTCCTCAATTTATTTTTCTCCTTAACTAATCCTCATGTCACTCTACCCCTCCTTAAATACATAATTCACACACACGAGCCTCTCTAAAATCTCTCCCAAGTCTCTCTCACCAAGTCTAGGAACAACCATCTTTGGTTCCACTATCTATAGAGTAATCATGATAATCAACACCTTGGTCAGCCATTAGGCATACCTTAACCCTTAAGTCATATCTCACATGAAGATATGGATCAATAAAAATTTCATAGGTCATCCATAGCATCTATGGGTCACCCTTAAGTAGTTACACCTTTCAATAGACCTTTATAGCTCTTATAGGTCTCATGGAGACCTATTCACCCATTTAGCACTTCATAGGACCACTTTAAATACATGGTTCCACTCCTTATGTCCCCTTAAGTATCATAAAATTATCATAAACATATTTTATCACCTTTTCATATGATCAAACAACTCAAACACTAACCTGGTGCATAAGAACATTATGATCAAACACATAGTCAACTTATTAAGCATTACTCATACTCAATATAGATTAATCACACCTCCAAAATCCACATAGAGCATCCTCATTAAGTTTACAACACTCTCCAATATCTAATTCACCATGAAATATTGAAAAATCATCTACATAAGCTAAATTACTCTTCATGGGTCACTTGCAAAACAACCACAAACACACTATAAACTTGGAACCTTAATATCTTTGACTGTACACATTTCCATATCTTAAAATTAGGTTTATTAATTGTACCATGGTTTCCTCATCATATTTTTTTTTAAATCATGGGAAAAATCTATCTAGATCAAAATATATGTCTAAAATACCAAACACTAGTTTTTCCCTTGTTAAATTTGAATATTTAAATGACAATGGCCACAGTTAAACTTTGACCAATTTGCTCACATATCATGTCCTCACTAATTAGAAAAATTACACACCATTCATCTTGTACAAAACTTAATTCATAGGTGTCAATGCTCAAATGTTAAATATCTATTAGTTGACCTCATCTTGTGTAATCAAAAACTTTGACTCAATGCACACCTTGATCTCTGTGGATCAACTAGGTCTTTGACTATCAATTATCATCATTCGATCAATCTATATGAACAGCCACTCACCATTAGATCCTTATCCTTTACCTTTTCTCAATCATTAAATAACATATGCTTATTTCCATCTCATTACTTCCTGACATCTTGGAGAAAATGCACATCGTTGATCTCCTTGAGACTTGCTTGAAGTTTACCTCTTGCATATTTGACTATGGGAACCTTGCTTATCTACATGAGTATCCATTTTTGAACCTTAATAACTTCTTGTACACTTAGATACATGAGCTTAAATTTGTAAAAAATGATCTCCTTACATAGGATAATTCATATATATATAAATCTTCTCTTATAACCCACACATGTGTGAGATATGCCATCATCAACATGCTCACTCAAAATTTTCTTCCACAGAGCCAACTATGCCTAGAACTACCTGGAAGGCCAACTTTGCTCATGCACGTGCTTCATTACATGATCTAAAATTTATAAAAACTAAACTAGGATCAAAACTAAACAAACCCATATGATCACCTTCTCTTGAAATGTCCACACGTACAATATATGCCACCATCAAATTGTTTACTCATCTCTATTTGAACATAGAAAACACTATCAAAATGTTTGGGATCCCAACTTTTCACATGCATATATTTTGTCATGATACATCTCATGACCTAAAAATTGGCACATAATAACTAGGCACAAAACTAATAAAACCCATATGATCACCTTTTCTTGAAATATCAACATGTATGACATATGCTACAATCAAAATGATTACTTGGCTCTTTCTTGCCTCATGTAAATTTGGCTAAGTATGGGAAAACATTTTCAAAATTATTAGGAGCCCAAATTTTCACTTGTATATATTTTTACATGCTTAGGCACATGACCTAATATTTAGTTCATAATACTTAACAAACCCATATGACCATTTCCTCTTGACTCATCCATATGTGGTAATGGTGACATCATCAAACTACTTAGATTTTCTTCTACTAGATCCAAAGTGTCTAGATGAAAACAATGGACAACCAGATGAATTCCACTTATGAAAACAAGAAATAAAAGAATAAAAAACATCATAGATACCTCTTTCACATCCTAAAATCACCATACTCATCCTTGAACATCTCTAACCATGCCACAACTAAATATCAACCAATCATACTTCAAGCATACTAGCATAAGCACATTGTCACATAGACTATCAAGGAACTTTAACCACTCACTAGAACACCTCCATGACATCACCATGACATCATTTATAAATCTCCAAAAATCTCCCCCTTTTCCATTGATGTCAACAACCATCATATATAACAATATATAGCTCACCTTCTCTCTCTTCAAGCACTCCCACAATAGGAACTTTCTCCCACTTTGACACAATGACAAAGTGGGCACCAACTAATCCTGAGGACTTAAAAATAACATAAATAGGAAAGGACCATCTTATAAATATGATACAAACTCTCCCTTACCTTAATCTTACCTCTTCTTACCTTGACAACTTCCTCATGCTCTATGTCAACACTCTCTTTAACCAAACACTACAACTAATGAAGAAAGAACACACAAAAACCACTAGAATCTGATGGAACTCACCAAGAAACATTGTATAGAGGTTCCCCATAATATATCTAAGCCATTTCACCTTTTGTTCATTTTTATATCTCCATACACCATAAACAACTAACATACAGGTTACTCGCCTCGTCTCTCAAGCCACCTCAGGGACCACCAATAGAATTTCATGCCATTCACCAAATATAAAACATGCTCTAAACCAACACTAAAACTCACCTTGAAACACACATACCTTTCTCTTTTGGATAAACTAATAAAAAATCACTCTTCTTCAAATTAGGCCTGTCTAGCCTCCTTATAGCCCTACTTGGAACTTGAAGAGCCCACAATTTTTAGTAGATACAACTTCAAGACCTAAAACTTAATATCTAGATCACTCTCATATTTCCCACCAATCACACCAATTAGAATCACCAAGTTCATCTTCTACAACATACTTTCTTCACAAACCTACTAGCCAATTAGGCCTCCAACAAAACATAAACTTGAATAACTTGAGAACTACCTTCAATTCTATGTGAACTTGATTTGACCACCCATTTATCCCATTAATCATATTAAGAATCCTTATACCTCAATTCACAAGGCAAACCACTTTTCTATTAGATCCCAAAACCTTAGAATCTCAAAACAAATAAGGTCAACACAATACAATCTAGTCAACACACACTCCTAAAACTTCTTGCACACCTAGAGATATCCATTACACACTTATGGACAAAAATTTTAGATTCCATATAATTGGGAACATAGACTTGTTATAATCCATTTTAGTCTTGTTTACTCTTAAGAAAAAAATTAAAAAAATTGAGAGCACCCAAAAATCTTCAATTTTCACAAACATACCTTCAGATCTCAAAAACACCTAAATCGCATCACAAAAAAATGAACAAACCTTTATAATCACCAAACACTTCTTGAAATTTCATCAATCTCATTATGCTATCTAGATATACTCATTATGATCCCATATTATAGATCCTTCACAAATATCTGGAACAAGATCATGATCTTGTTTTTCCCCCTTGACAAAAGACCTTCTCTGATTGGAATTATCATCTCTGAGCACACAAACTTTCTTTTCCACAAGAAAATATGTCTCCTAAAAAGCATAGGTAGAGACACCCTCTACACCACAATTTTCTATCATGGTGTGAAACTAGGAGTTTCCAACAACTCCTCATATTCCTTTCCTCCTTGGTCATTTTATACTTATATTTATTATTCGTATTTGGCTTAAGAGAAACAACTTTCTCATACACTAAAACATTCTCATTTTATTCTATAACTAGATTGACAATACATGGAGACAACATAGATTCATGACATACCTTTTCATCTCAAGAATATTTCTTGTAGTTTGGAACCTCATCATTAGGCAAAAATAATTGATGCTCTTTGCATGATACATGTTTATCAACAATTAGATGTTCACTTGGATCCATAAATAGCTCAAGACTAGCTTCAACCAATATCTTGGTCTTCTCCTTGAGCTTGATTTCTTCATTCTCAACATGAGCAAACAATGAGACCTCTTGGTACTCTTTAACTTGTAAATTATTCTCCATGATAGCAAACAAATTACTTGGACCTATAATCTCATCATGACTCACACTTTTCACCTTTGTATTCCATGTGTTAACATTCCTTCTTACTTTCACTCTAAGAGCTTGATTAAACTGATTCTGACTTATAGACCTTTGCTTATAGAACCTAGTAATGTGATCTCTCTATTCACAATTGTAACACACCATACCTTTTGAAAGAAACATATTTTTCCTTAACTTATTTGGATATAAATTTGTAACATGCACTATTTCATGACAATTAAATTAATTAACTCTATTCATACCTTTTTATTGATGACCCTCAACATAGTCCCATGAAAACTCATTTCTAATAGCTCTCTTGCATTCTCTATCCCTATGATAAAATCAATTACATATGTAACAATAACCATTAAATCTTGCATACCTCATGGAATTTGGTTGTCTAGTCTGATTTGTCTCCATTCTACCAACACCTTCAGTCCTTGTATAATAATTTTTCTTCAAAGTATATTGTCCTATTTCACATTGGTTTTCATCTTGTATTAACATTCTTTTTTTCTTATTCATATCCAAGATTAGTTCTATCATTAACATGATTTGGATCACTCAAAATATTTTCTAGATCATATGAGCTCTTTTTAAATCTCAAAAATGACTTCACCTTACTATATGTATTCTCTAAATTAGATTTCAAAGATTCATTTTTAGAAACATACCTTGAACATTCATCTTATTTAACTTTGAGGCTTGTAGATAAAATTTCTAATTGACAATTGAGATGCTTGATCATATCTTCATGTTCCTTGGTGTCTTCATTCAATATTGCCTCATATAAATTGAATTACTCCTCATAGTCCTTGAGTTTGTATTTCATCTTCTTATTGATTTCTTTTCAATCTTCAATTCCTCTAGAGCATTCATCAATGCAGTCTCATAGTCCACCTCATCTTCATCATCATCTGAATCACTCCAAGTAGATACCTTCTAATGTGAGCAACTTCCTTCTTTAGCCATGAATAGAGCTTCATTTTCACCAAGACCATCATCTTCATGATCATATTCTGAGTCATTGTCTTCACTCTCATTTAATGAACTACAATATTCTTTGGTATAAAGACTCTTCTTATTTTTGAAGGACTTTTTCTTGTTAAACTTTCTAAATCGTTTCTTCATTTATATCTTTTTATCATAATTTTTGACTTCACCATGATTTTCATCACCATTATTATCATGCTTATGAGGACACTTACTATAAAAATTTCCTATCTCTCCACAATTGAAACATTTGAATAGTAGTTTACCCTTATACTTCCCTGAGCCTGTGTTCAATCTCCTAGTAATCAAGGCAATTAGTTCATCCTCATCAATGTCATATATGTCATCCTCTTTATATTTATTTCCTTGGAACTTATTCCTAAGATTCATCTTTGTCTTGAATTTAGCTTCCTTTTTTGGAGGTATATCATCATTTACTCTCATCTCATATGCAGTAAGGGTGCCATGTAATTGATCCATATTCAACTGAGTAAGATCATGACTCTCTTAAAAAAAATATTCTTTTTTATCAAACTTGAGAGAAAGATACCTTAATACCTTTGGAATATAATAGCCTATTCAATATTCTCTCTAATACCTTTTATAATGTTCAAAGTCTCATCAATTCTATGTAGAAAAGATGCCCTATAATCTTCTTCCTTCTTGAGACTTTCAAATTACCTTCTATGAGTTTACAACTTAGAAAGTTTGACCTTTTAATCGCCTTCAAAAATGGTTTTTATTTTGTCCCATATCTCTCTAGCATATTTTCAATAGATTACTTTGGTGTGTTCAATCTCTAAAAGACCATAAGTGATGGCATTTGTTGCCTTAGAATTATTCTCAAATGGTTTCTTATCTACAGCACTAGACAGAGGAGTAGTAGGAGCAACATAACCATTCAAAATAGATTACCATACATCAAACAATAGGTACATAATTTATGCCATCATCAATGTACTACAAAAATCATAATTGGATCCATTAAACATCAGTGCTTGCTTAGTAGAGAAACCTCCTTGATGACTAGCCATATTGTACCTTGGACCACCATTAAGTTGTTAAGCCTTTACCAAAGGACCTGATCTAATACCAATTATTAGATTTACAATCACTAAGAGGGAGGGTTGAATTATTGAGCCTATAAAATCCAAATTCAATTTCAATCCTTTCAAGTTCTTAATCAATTATCATAAGCATTCATGAAGCATACACAACATTCATAGTAATGAGCAAGAGAGACAATGAAAGATTAATCACATAACACATGACATACATAAGAAACCCTCTTTGAGGATAAAACCCACTAAAAACCTATAATTGGACTATGATATTATAATAACAAGATCTAATTTTGACTAGCTATAACTAATCAAGGAACTACAATCCCACAAGGTGATATAATACTTGTCTAGTTGAGCTACAATAATAACTAGAATTTTATCAAGTTTCACCTTTCAAGGAGGTTTCAATAACCTTATATTTTGATTTTCCACAACAACACCTATGAATTGACATCTTCAAAACCTAATGGTGGACCTTTGCTTATCACTCTTCACCTTTGCTCACCCTCAATCTACAAGAGCACTATTCTACCAATAGAATTATGACCTATAGGTTATACACATAGTCCTCAATCTATTATTATCTTCAACTCATCCTTATGGCACTCTATCCCTCCTTAAATCCATAATTCACACACATAATCCTCTCTAAAATCTCTCCCAAGTCTCACCAAGTCTAGAAACCAACATATTTGGTTCCATTATTTATAGAGTAATCATGATAATCAACACCTTGTTTATCCATTAGGAATTCCTTAACCCTTAAGGCATCTCTCACATAAATACATAGCTCAATACAAATATTTTAGGTCACTCAT
Source organism: Torreya grandis (assembly GCA_037957365.1). Lineage (NCBI taxonomy): Eukaryota > Viridiplantae > Streptophyta > Pinopsida > Cupressales > Taxaceae > Torreya > Torreya grandis. The sequence goes on along the minus strand of JARHVA010000783.1, from coordinate 3,261,063 downwards.
AGCATCTATGGGTTACCCTTAAGCAATTACAGCTTTTAATAAGGCCCTTATAGCTCTTTTAGGTCTCATGGAGACCTATTCACCTATTTAGCACTTCATAAGACCACTTTAAAATACATGGGTCCACTCTTTATGTCCCATTAAACATCTTCAAATGATAATATAAATATTTACTCACCTTTTTATATGCTCAAATAACTCAAACACTAACCTGGTGTATAGGACCATTATGATCAAACACATAGTCAAATTCTTAAGCAATGCTCATACTCAAGATAGATTGATCACACCTCAAAAATACAAATAGAGCATCCTCATGGAGTCTAAAACACTCTCCAATATCTAATTCACCATGAAACATCAAAACAACATCTACATAAGCTCAATTAATCTTTTTGGGTCACTTGTAAAACATGTACAAACACACAATCAACTTGAAACCTTAATATTTTTGATTGTACACATTTCCAAATCATCAAATTAGGTTCATTATATGTGCTATGGAATATTATTCATATTTAATTTTTGTATCATGGGAAAATTTTGTCTAGATTAAAATATATGGCCCAAATACCAGACACTAGTTTTTGCCTTATTAAAATTGATTATTTAAATGACAACAGTCACAGTTAAACTTCAACCACTTTTCTCACATCTCATGTCCTTATTGCTTCGATCAATTACACATCATTGATATTTTTTAATTTTAATTCATAGGTGTCAATTCTCAAATGTTAAATATCTAAAAATTGACCTCATCTCATGTGATCTATAACTTTGACTCAATGTGCACCATTGATCTCTACAGATCAACTAGATCTTTAACTATCAATGCTCATGGTGAAATCAATTTGTATGAACACCCACTCGATATTAGATGTTTATCCTTTACATTTTCTCAATATTTAAACAACATGCACTTATTTCCATCTCATTTCTTCTTGACATCTTGGAGCAAACTGACACCATCGATCTTCTTGAGACTTTCTCAAACTTTACCTCTTGTATATTTGACTATGGGAACCTTGCTTATCTACCTGAGTAGCCATTTTTGAACCTTAATAACTTATTTTTGTGATTAGACACATGATCTTAAATTTGGACCAAATTGTATCCTTACATAGGATAATCCATCCATATAAAAATATGCTATTATAACCCACACATGTGTGAGATATGCCATCATTAACATGCTCACTTAGAATTTTCTTTCATAGAGCCAACTATGCCTAGAACTATTTAGAAGGCCAACTTTGCTCATGCATTTATTTTGATTCACTTCATTGCATGATCTAAAATTTATCAAAAATAAATTAGGCTGAAAAATTAACAAACCCATATGATCAACTTATCCTAAAATGTCCACATGTGTGAGATATGCCACCATAAAACTACTTACTCAGCTCCATTTGAACATAGAAAACCTATCAAAATTCTTGGGATCCCAACTTTACACATTCATATCTTTTATCATGCTACATCACATGACCTAAAACCTAGCACATATGAACTATGCATAAAATTGAACAAACCCATATGATCACCTTCTCCTAAAATGTCCACATGTGCGAGATATGCTACCATCAAAAATTCTTTCTTGAATCTTTCTTTCCTCATGCAAATTTGGCTAAGTATGGGAAAACACTATCAAAATACTTAGGATCCCTAATTTTCACTTACATATCTTTTGACACACTTATGTGTATGACCTAAGAGTTAGTGCATAATAACTAGGTATAATAATAAACAAACCTATATGACCATTTCTTCCTGACTCTTCCACATGTGGCAATGGTGATGTCATCAAACTACATACTCAAATTTTTTGACACTGGACCTAAAGTGTTTAGATGAAAACATCTTAGGGACCTCATGCACATCCTCAAATCACCATACTCATCCCTAAACATATCTAACCATGCCAAAACTGAAGATCAACCAATCATACTTCAAGCATACTAGGACAAGCACATTTCACACTTTGTCATTGTCACATAGACTATCAAGGAACTTCAACCACTCACCAAAACACCTCCATGACATTACCAAGACATCATTGAAAACTTTCTAATAGAAGGCAATGAGACAAAAGTTTAAATAGGTAGAATAAGCCTAGCTAAATTTGAAGAGGTTTTTTTTTTCTCAATTGGGGCACCTTACAAAGATGTTTCAATTTTCTCTTGTGTATTGCATGTATCAAAAAGAATTATTAGAGAAGGAACAATGAGAAACTCAAGATTTGAGGGAAAAGATGAAGAGATATGAACCTCTATATACAAATAATATTTTTAATTTTTATCAATTACTAATCTTTTACATCTTGTAGGAACCTATTGATACTCAATCTCTATGAGTGCATGCCCTAAAGGGTTCACTGGGAAAGGGTTGGGTAGACCTTTGGTACTTCATAGGATTGTTTTTCCTTTTTGCCACACTATTACTAATTTAACTAGACCCCAAAACCATTACCTAAGCTATTTCTCCTCTTTTGATTATTCATTTAATCTTTTTCCTCTTTTCATCCCTCTTTTTTTGTCTTAAACTCCTTTTTTATTATTGGTTATATTGGATCAACCCAATATAGTTTAGGGTTATTCTTTACTTTCTTGGTTTGTTAGCCTTTCAACCGACCTAGTACATACCTAGTAAATTGTCCCTAAAAACACACTGGGTTGACTGGGTCAGCCCTATACATATAACATTCTTAAAAGGACTTAGGGTAAGATCTACTTATATATATAAGATAATTTTGGTCATTATTCATATGTGCAATCAAGAGTTATTATTTGCTCATGCTTATTCATAATCTAATCTTCCACCATTCTAATTGAGGAGACTTGGTTTAGGTTTCTTATTTGGAGAATCTAGTCTTATGGATAAGTCTTGGATGCTTTGTATTTTTTTAGTGATCCTTACAAACCAAAATAACCTCTTACGAAGCCCCTTTGTCCAAGGGGGGGATTTAGTCTCAATGGGTTCACATTCAAGTAAGTATATTCTATCTTCTTTCTCCTCTCTTTTAGTAGATAGAAGTAGCATAAGTGTTGGTTCAAATAATATTATCTTTCATATTTAATATATTATGGTGTTACTCATACTTAATTTGAAGTTCCCTATACATATTTATTTTATTGTTTCTAACCCCCCACTTTATGCCACAAGATTTGGTGTGCACTAGATTATACTTTGATTTCTTATTATTAGAATAGAGTGAACATTTTAAACCTTAGGACTCCATTAGGGTTATTATGCAATTATGTTATATGGTAGGATTTGGAACCTTTCCTAGCATGATGTGTTGTGATAAGTGATACATGTGATCCCCTAATCAAGTCTACTAGACCCCCATATTGGTTATTCTCCTACTTAACAAGTGTATTCCCAATCAGAAGTGTAGGTATGATCTATCTTATCTGATCTAGGATTAATTCATAGACATGATGTATTTCTGATTGCATACATTCTAGTGAACTTGATGTGAATCCTATCCCACTACTAGTTGGATTATATTCATGTTTTCATTTTTTCCTATTTTTTGTTAGTATTAGCTTTTACTTTGGCTTCACCTTCATATTATATTCTGGTGAACCCAATGTGAACTAACCCTTGTAGTATTTGTTCACTTTTCTTTCACTTATTTCATTCTCTTTATCATTCTTTTTACCATCATTTTTATCAATTATTTATTCCCTATTTTCATTCTCTACATCATCATGATCTAACACATTTTAAATTTTTCAAAATGGATGAGTAGAAACCAAATATATAGGAAAAACAAGGAATCTGCCTTTTCTATCCCTTGTTCATTATACTGGATTGACCTAGTCGACCCTGTATAATTTGCAACTCCTTTTCCATCTTTTTCCTACCTCTGTTCACCATAATGGATCACCCCAATTGGCCCTCTACAATTAATAAGCCCTATTTTCTATACTATATTGACCAAGTTAACCTTGTATAGTGTTTAACTCCTCTTATCTCTTTTGTTTGCCTTTATTTACTGTATTGGATTGACCTAGTCAACCCTATACAGTTTATAGTCCCTATTTTCTATATTGGATCGACCCATTTGACCCTATATTATATAATTTAATTAATTTATTTACTGATCCAATTATCTATTTCTATTTATTATAATTTTTAATCATTTATCTCAAGCATCATGTCCCCTATCAGAATCTTCTTACATAACTTGAGTCCATTTGGACACTATATGGGGTTCTCTTTACTTCTTATATTTTCCTATCTTCTTTTCTTCTTTCTAGCTTGTGGGGTATCTTATGATGCCCATCCCTATATCTACTTACCCTTTGGGGCATCTTATGATTCCCACTCTTAATCTCCATTACATGCTACCAAACTAATTCAACTCCAAGAAACCTTTCGAGACACATAGGCTTATTTCTCACATGTTCAACACTTATATAACCATTAATGTAGGATCATTTACTTCTTGTCATGTTTTTTATCTATATCTATCTAAAAAAATTTGTAGGTTACTTAAGCATGGGTCTCTCCCTCTACAATAGTTTCCTTCCTTTTAAAAACCTTTAGTCCTCCCTTTTGGTATTTTGGTTTCTTGATGTACTATAGTCTTCCTTATCTTCTTACATTTTCTCTTGTTTTTCACACCCCCTTAGGTTTTCCTTTTATGAGTTGTTTTGTAATACCATCAATAGGACCCGACATTCCTCATAAAACTACCATATTTTATCTATTTTTTTTTTCATTGTTACTTCTTGCCAATATTATTTTATCATCCTTTGGGTTTTTCTTTTATGAGTTGCTTTATAAGACTACGGATAGGACCTGACATCCCTCAAAAAATACCACTATTTCTTTGTTGACCTCATTTTAATTTTTCTCTTTCTTATCATCACCCTCATGGGTCTCTCTTTTATGATTTTCTTAGTAAGACCATGGATAGGACTTGACCATCCTCATAAAATTACCATATTTTCATGATTCTTAATCCTTGTTCTTAACTTTACCTTTTGCTTCTTTTGCTAGATGAAATTTTCACAATAATCTATGTTAGCATGTTTTCCTTCATTTCGCTCTTTCTTATGATAAGGATTCACACTTTACTATCATTGTATCCCTCTTTTCCCTTTGTCACATTTTTTTTTAATTTGAAGTAATTTAAATTGTTTCATGTGCCAATCCTCTTTATTTCCCCTTTCCTTTCACTCCACATTGGATAAAACAAGGTCAAAGTCAAATAGCACTTTTATTTCACCTAGATTTATGAAACTCTTAGACCTCATGCTCTTTGAAGTTATTTTTCTTAACAAACCTTGTGCCAAGTTTTAAAATTAAAGTCATCTTTAGCACCCATGTTTGGTCTTCTAAATCTATAAGGATGAGGAATAGACAAAGCCATCAAGAAAGTTAAAATCCAAATCATTTAAACAAAATGCAATGATATCTAAAAGGCAACATACAAATTTCAAAATTTAAAATCACACCAAAAGGCATGAATTCAAGCACATATCCTATCTCCAATCAAATTTAGAACTCCATAATCAACTTCACATAGAGCTGAAGTCTTTTAGGGTGAGGTAGGCCAGTATATTGGAATAGAGGATTTCAAAAAACCTCTATGGTGTTACCTATTTCTCACACAAGTACCCAATCTTTGTAGTAGATCAACAGCTCTAGAAGGGGTCCTAAAGATCAAGAAAAATGTCATGGGAAGGTAGGTACATTTTAATTTTCATGTATTTAGCCTTCATGGGATGATCTATAAACTCCATTTGTTGACCTAAGACTTACATGGCTAAGAGAAGTTCTTCATAGTTCTTAAGTTCAAAAGTCCTCTTGTTTTGACAAACCTAATTTGAGTGTCTTGAATTCAATAAAGCATTCATTCACCATGGTTTTTCCTTCATTCTTCCTTCCACTCATTTTGTTTTCCCCCCTTGATAGAAAAATTATGATTCTAAAGAGGGATGTTCATTTCAAACAAAAGTTGCATAAGATGGTTTTGATGACATAGAGAAGTCCTCATAATCTCAAGAAATGGGATTTGGGATGGGAGATTAGTGAGTTTCATGATGGGATCCCACTCATCATAACCCATAAGAATATTTTTAGAAATAGGTGCATAGTTTTGAAGGAGGTCCTCTAAAGAAGGAGCCAAATTACATTAGAATTTATGTTGATAAGAGGGAGAAGGTTTAGAACAAGTTGTAAATTATGTTGAGAAGATGAAGAAATGAGTACAAGTGTAGGTTGAGAAGCATTAGAAGTGTTGGTAGAGGCTTGAGTTTCATTAGTGTGAGGTAAATAATATGGTGTAATAGTATAAACAAAATGGGAAGTGTTATCCAAGGGAGGATTTGGAATTGGTTCATCAAAAGTTATAAGGTCATCTTGACCCAACTCATTTAAATGAGTTAAAGAATAATAATGTATAACCCAAAAGGTACAAGATAATGGAGAGGTGCAGATGGGTTGAGGATCAATGAAAGCAACCACCCTTCGCACACTAGTCATATTAACCACATTCTCTTTAGGAGTTAGATTAATAAGACTTTCTACATTTTTGGTGGAAGGGGTGGGATTATATTGGTTGTCTTGATGATTTGGGATAGGGTCTTTATAGATAGCCAAATGAGCATTAGCTTGATTCAAATCTTGAGATTTAGTATTGGTTTCATGGGCTTTGAAAGCAATGTCATATGTGTCATTTTTGAATAATAGAATCATGATCAAAATTAATACCAAGAAGAAAATCCATAGCCAAATTATGATGCTACCTACATGTCTCATGAGAATGACCCCAACTAGCATGAAACCAATAAAACTTGTTGGGATCATATCAAGATTTCATAAGATGAGTGGGATTAAGTTCTTTTGGAAGAGGCCTAGGTGAAAAAATTAGTAATTTGACTGAGGATAAGGGTTTGTGAATGTTGATCTTATTTGGTGAAGATAAATCAGGATTGGTGAATTATTGAGAAGGGGGAGCTGGTTTTGAAGATTGGTTAGGAACAATAACTTGAATAGTGTAGATGGTGTCATAAAAGTCTATCACACCATCATTGGTAACATGATGATTTTTATTTTTAAGTAAGAGATGAGTACTTGTAGAAGGTTTGGGTGGCTCAAATTGATGCATAAGGAAATATTGATGTTTTACTTAGTCAATGGCCTCCTCCAAGGTATGTGGAGAGAGAGTGTGCACCTAACATTGTAACTTGGGAAAAAGAACATTGTTAAATAGATGTAAAAGGTTATCATTAGCCATGTTATGTTCACATTTATTGGACAATGTTTTCCACAACTTAACAAAAGCTTGGGTAGTTTTATTTTCATGTTGCTTATAATTGATAAAATGGGCCAAGGTATTCTCTGGAAGATCATGATTTTGGAAATATTAGACTAGATAATTTACTAAATCTTATAAACAAGTAATATAATGAGTTTTAAGTTGGTTGTACTATTCTAAAGCATCACCCATGAGAGTTTTGTCTAATATCTTGGTAGCAGCGTAGGTATTTAATTTGACCTAGTCTTTATATAGATTTCCAAATGTTTTTAGATGAAGAGTGGGATCATTTGACCCATTATAAGAACTGTTAGGGGTGATACCTCCTATATCTATATTAGTAATTTGAGATGTAAGAGGCTCATTTTGGAGATTCTTAATTGTTTTGTTGACAAGAAGAGGCTGAGGGATGAGATTACCATGGGAATCTCAAAGAGGAGGTGGGGGAAATTTTTGATTATGCATTCCCCATGGTATATGTTGAGGGTGGGTTTGAAGATGGATAAGGTGGTTTTACATTCTCAACATTTGATTTATATTATGAGATTGAAATGTATTCATTTGATGAAGTGTTTGTAATAAAAGTTGATGGGTTTGAGTTGTATTATTGGCATTACTTGAAGCATTAAAATTAGAAGTAGTGTTTTGGGTACCACTATTGGTGTTAATAAGAGATTGATAGGAACTAATCGAATGTGAAGCACTAGTGACAAAATTTTCTTGTGTGGCAAAAAATGGACTAGTGAAGGGATGAGAAAAGGAAGCACTAGAATCATGATTACCTTGGGTATAAAATGATGCACTAGTGGAATAATTAAGGAGAGTGGGTCTTAGAAGTGGACCACTAGATATAAAATATACCATGTTAGTAGAGATACTAGGCATGGAGGTAGAATAAGTCAAATAAGAATAAGTCATGGTATGAGAAGGGGTCATAATAGAGGGAAGAGGTTGAGAATCAAACAAACCAATATCCATAAATTCATGTGAGAATGTGGGAGAAGGTGAATGAGGTTCTTCAACTTGACCACTAATCATGAGATGGTAAATGGTAGAAGGATCCTTTCCTCGATGTTGAGGAAATTTAGAGATAAAGAAGAGAATTTTAGGGGTATACTCTAATTCAGGTTGATCTTCAAGTGAGAAGAGCTGATTATAAAGTGAAGAAGAATGAGGAGGGGTCCCATATTTCATTATGTGAGTGGCTATATGAACATTACTCTCATCCAGGAGAGGATCAATAAGCTTCTTATGGGATAATCTGTGAAGGTTTATAAGACTCATCATATCCATTAAATTCAATTGTGTTGTCTTAAAATAGGAATTTCATGATGAAGGAGAAGGACTAAAAAAGGTAAAAGTTATGCAAAAATAAGGAATTAAGAAGTGACAAAAAATTGTGTAGAGTTGACTACATTGACCTAGTACAAAAAATAGGCTCTAAAAACTATGCAGAGTTGACGAGGTCAACCTAGTACTAGAAAAAGGAGCTAAAAAGTATATAGAGTTGAAAGGGTCAACCTAGTACTAAGAACAGGGTTTAAAAATTATATAGAGTTGATAAGGTCAACATAGTATTATAGTTAGGGGAAAAATAGATAGTCTATAATAGACTATGTCAAGTGGAATGAATGTGTACTAAAATAGAAAAAAAATGCAAATAATTTTAAAATCTATAAATGAAAGGAAACACATAATCAATTGGGTAAAATGAGGTTGATCTAATTGAAGCACACATCACAAAACCTTGTACCAACATTGTCTAAACAAGTTTTTTGTAATACAACATACAATTGATCAAAGAGCAATCAATAAACTTTGAAATAAAAGATAAGTGGTCATCCTGAATGTTGTTAGATTATTAGAGTATGATTTTAAGTATGATAAGAAGTTGGTTATAAGCAAAGAACTAGAAATCAATCAATGGATGGTTTCAATATATTTAAGATAAAAGGGATCTATGCTGGTAATGGTATTGGCTTGGTATTGAGGCCTACCCCCTCACTTCACACACCTCAGTGATAAGGGTGTAAGGTGTTTAGATAATATATACCACTAACTACATGTTTATAATTGGCCATAAAATTAAGTCAGCTTGCTCCTTGGTGATGAAATCCAAATAGGTAGGCCTTGGGTAAATAATTTTTAAAATGTGTTTTAAGATTTTTTGATTCGGTAGTGTGTGCATAAAAGATAAAATAGTGAAAATAAATGGTATATTTAAAAACCACCTAATTGGACTATATGATATATTCTAATCATGAAAGCAATAATAAATGAAAGTGTGACCTAATTACTAGCATATAAGTGTTCATTCTAAATTTGAAACATAGTATAGTGTCAATAAAATGATAGTGTATGTAGAGATTACAAAATAGAGTCAATAGTGTCACTTATATACTATAGAATCAAGGATCTAAAAAGTAACTACATCAATAGTGTCAACCTAGTTTTCTAGATAGAATATAGAACTATGTCGATAGGGTTGTGTTAAGCACGGAATATACTAAGAGGGGGGGTGAATATACCAACCTCAGCTATAATTCATGAGCACCAACCCACAGAAGATTCAAACCCCTTTGCCGAGCACCAACCTAGCTACTATTTGTGAGCACCAACCCATAGAAGCACCAACCCCTTTGCCGAGCACCAACCCAGCAAAAATTCATGAGCACCAACCCACAAGAGCACCAATCCCTTTGCCAAGCACTAACCCAACAATAATTCATGAGCACCAACCCACAGGAGCACCAACCCCTTTGTGTATACCACACACCTATCTCTTAATGTTGTTATCTCAACAAATGATATTTCAATACAACATCTCTTTCCTCTCTCTCACCTTTGCTCTTCTAAGCTAGATATAACAAATACAAATCATATTCATCTCTCACAATTGCTCTTCTAAGCTAGATATTACAATATCAAATCAACCTCTCTCAACCATATTACAAATGGCTTCTCAAGCCTTTATTTATAGCTTTCCAAATGACCTTTGGCCTTCCCCCTTTGTGACCCTTCAATTCTCATGGAAAATGGCACCAATCTTGGATGACCCTTCATATTCAAGCCTTTGAAAACTCATGTGGTTACCCTTCATGACCAAAAATGTCCTTCCCACTTTGGTCCTTATCTTTGGTGACTTTTCATATTCCTTAAAGTGTCCCTTCATGAGAAATTGCACCCTTACTCTTTTGTCTTCACTTGGTGACTCTTGGTATTCCCAAAGATGACTCTTCATGGGAAAATGTGTCCCATCCTTCTTTTGTCTTTACCCCGTGGCTCTTCGACTTCTCCATGGGCCCTTCTTTTGTCTCATATGCAACCAAAAATATATTTGTTAATATTAAATAAATATTAACTCATATTAGCCAAGATAAACAACATTAAATTGAATGGGGCCTTTATCACCAATAATACTAGACCTTTGACATCAATGGCAATATTTCCAACAATCTCCCCCTTTGTCATTGATGGCAACCTCAATTCTGAAACTACCACATCCTGTCACCTGCACATACTATCATTTGAAAACATACAGTAACTCCCCCTTATTGTGTTAACCTATACCTATTCCCTGTACCTATTTTTTGCACCTATACCTATACCTGTTACTCTCCCCCTTTGACATCAATGGCAAAGGGCCTACCTGGAGCTAACACTTAGCTCCCCCTCAACTGATGCTAAACATCAATGGTAGGAAGTAATAGAAATTACTCCCAACTCCTCTTTCCAATCTTTGAATGTATCCTTTGATCGTGCCTTTGAGAAGATATCTGACAATACATATAAATCTTTACCTGTCCTTTGAGAATCTGCAATCAACTCATTTAAATATTTTATTCTAACCTCAAAACCTTTTACATGAAACTTTAAGGTGTATCCTTGATCACATATTTGACTTAAACTCAATAGATTATGCTTACAAACATTCTTATCTTTGGTTCTACTAATATCCAAACTTAAAATACCTTTTCTGGCTATCCTGGCAGTGGTTTTATCTTCAACTTTCACTATGCCACCATTGATCTTCTTTTACTCTTATCTCATGTCATATGCCTTAAACATCCGCTATCAATTAACCATAGCTGATCTTTACCTTTTACATGTAGGGCTATCTGAACCATCATAGAATCTTCATGTTGTTTCTTCTGCCATGTACATGTCTGAACCTTCTTCCTGATGAATGAAGCTTTAAAACTCTGATCCTTCTTCTTGATGAAATCTGCATGAGTATCCTTTTCCTTCTTTCTAAAACTATTATCTCTTTTTCAAAATTCTAATTTCTTGTGACCATAATCATTTGAAACACTTTAAAACTTTTAAACACTGCATATGCAAGAATCATTCTAATAGCCTCAACCTTAACACCGGTGTAAAATTTTATTCAAAAATCTATTCACTCAAAAAGATATAAAAATTAATCTGTCAACTCACCTTCTTGTCATGAAACATATCCAAGACCCAATAGCATCCACCATGCTTCAATTTTTCTTAAAAGTGTTTCCTTGAAGCCTAGAAGAGACACCCCACACAATAGGGTTCTAGAAATAAATCTCAGGAGATTCCCACATCTCCTCTATTTCTTCCTTGATCTTCTTGTGTTTTTCTTTTAGAATCCATTTAAGCATGTCTAACCTTTTTAACTTACTAACCTTATCATTTATGATGTTTTTCTTTTTCTCAACTTTTACAACTATCTTATCTTGACAAAGCTCATGCTCAAATGTAACAATCCTTCTTATCTGATTCTTTATCTACTATAGCAAGTAATTCATTTTCATTCTTAAACTCAACCTAATCAACCTTTACTATTTTAGGTCTCCAAACCTTAATTTGACTCTTCTCATATCTTTTAGGGGCTCTGTAACCTTTGACATACTTTGAAGATCTCTTTACTTGTTTTGGACATAATTTAGCAATATGGCCAACCTTATGACAACAAAAGCAAAAAATATTTCTCATACCTTTTTCTTGATTGTGACTGAGATCTCCCTTTAACTGATTGCTTCTCCTCATAGAGTCTCTTACCCTATGACCAACATGATGATAAACAAAATAACGGCCATGAAAAGAATTTAAAAACTTAAAAGCATTGGGTTGCCTGATCGACTTCTTTGATTTGCCTTCAAAACTTGCATCCTTCTTTCCTTGGACTAATATTTCATGATATTTTTTAACCTTGATTATAAGTTTCTCATGATTATCCTTTAAAGAACCTAACTCATCCTTAAACTAATTACACTCTTCTTATTTTGATGTTAAAATTGAATTTGTAACCTTTAACTGATTCTTAAGATCCTGAATAAATATCTTATTTTCTTTTACTTCTATAGCCAAATTAGAATCCAAGATACACACCTTTTCCTTAAGAGCCTCAACCACAAATTTCAACTCTTGATTCTCCTTCTATAGCTACTTGGCCATCTTATGCTTTTCTTTGATCTACCTTCAAGCTGTTAAACCCTTTTTAAAGGAACCTGCTCTGATACCAATTGTTAAGTACTGAATATACTGAGAGGGGGGGTGAATCAGTATATTATATATCTTATAAAACTTTCCCTTTATCAAATTCCACTTAATCAAACATTCAAGATATGCAATAAAACTCAAACAATAAACATCACACAAGATAGAGAGAGACACTAGATATAACGTGGAAACACAATGTGGGAAAAACCACAGAGAACAATCTCAAGTATATTCATGAGAAAAAACCCACAGGAGTAGCATACCCCTTTGTCGAGTACCAACCTCAGCTACAATTTGTGAGCACCAACCCATAGGAGATTCAAACCCCTTTGTCAAGCACCAACCCACAGGAGCACCAACCCCTTTGCCGAGCACCAACCCAGCAACAATTCATGAGCACCAACCCACAGGAGCACCAACCCCTTTGTCAAGCACCAACCCAATGACAAGTTGTGAGCACCAACCCATAGGAGTACCAAACCCTTTGTGTATACCACACATCTATCTCTCAATGTTGCTATCTCAACAAATGATAGTTCAATACAACATCTCTTTCCTCTCTCTCACCTTTGCTCTTCTAAGCTAGATATAACAAATACAAATCATATTCATCTCTCACAATTGCTCTTCTAAGCTAGATATTACAATATCAAATCAACCTCTCTCAACCATATTACAAATGGCTTCTCAAGCCTTTATTTATAGCTTTCCAAATGACCTTTGGCCTTCCCCCTTTGTGACCCTTCAATCCTCATGGAAAATGGCACCAATCTTGGATGACCCTTCATATTCAAGCCTTTGAAAACTCATGTGGTGACCCTTCATGACCAAAAACATCCTTCCCACTTTTGTCCTTATCTTTGGTGACTTTTCATATTCCTCAAAGTTTCCCTTCATGAGAAATTGTGCCCTTACTCTTTTGTCTTCAATTGGTGACTCTTGGTATTCCCAAAGATGACTCTTCATGGGAAAATGTGTCCCATCCTTCTTTTGTCTTTACCCCATGGCTCTTCGATATCTCCATGGGCCCTTCTTTTGTCTCATATGCAACCAAAAATATATTAAATATTAGCCAAGATAAACAACATTAAATGCAATGAGGCCTTTATCACCAATAATACTAGACCTTTGACATCAATGACAATATTTCCAACAAGTTGACCTAGTTGAATATATAAGGACAATCTTAAATACTATAAACTATGAAAAATAAAACTATAATGAATGATAAATAAGGATAGACAGGAACCTTGGTGGGTTGGAGGATGCAGAGGAAAATGAGATTGTTATTGAAATACCTTGATTTATACTTGCAAATTCTATAAATTAGGTCGACTAGGTTGACCTAGCTTTGTAGTTCCCTATTTGCTAAAAACTTATAAAATGTAATGTGCCAACACGATCAACCTAGTATATTTTATATAAGTCTAAAAACGTATAGAGTCAATAAGGTCAACCTAGTAGCCTGATCTGGATGTCTAAAAGTGTATTGTGTCAATAGGGTTGACCTAGTAGCCTGTACCTAATAAAAACCCTATATAGATATAATAGAGTCATATTGATATGACTGTGTATTAAACTTATGCACAGAAGTTAGAGCTATATTGATACTATCAACTTAGTAGCACAAATATATAAAAAATAAAATGATAAAATAATGAAAAACATGAAATAAAATTTACAAGGGTTAGATTCACATCAGGTTCACTAGAATATATGTAATCATAAATGCATCATGTCTATAAATCAATCCTAACTCAGAGAGTATAGATCATACCATAAACTTTCATTTGGGGACACATTATATAATTGGGAACATGACCAATATGGGGATCTACTAGACCCAATTAGGGGATATCTTATCACAATACACAATTCTAGGAAGGGTTCCAAAGCCTCTAGTCAAGCACAGTCATGAAATAACCTTAAGGGAGTTTTATGTTTTGATACCTCACTAAACTAATAACAAGTAAAGAAAATATAATCTAGTGCTCACCAAATCTTGTGGCACAAAGTAGGAGTTAGAAATAGTAAAATTAAACATGCATAGAAGACATATACTCATGTCAATGTATATGGAATCTTAATGCATGGAAGATAAGTACAAATCCATATCTATCTACTCTTAAAAAGGAGAAAAAAATAATAATAATACTTACCTTTAAAGATGAACTCGTCAAACCTTAATCTTTCCCTTGGCCATGGTGTTTTGAAATAGGTTTTTGTGGTATGTAAGGATGATAAGGATAAATCAGCTTTAGGCTACACAACCTATCAATGCATCCAAAAGACTTATCCACAAGACAATATCCATATCTATAAATAAAGTATGAAACCCTAAGATTGCTTCTCAAGTAGAATGGTGGATAATCAAATGCATAATAACTCTTATTTCTTCTCTTTTCTAAATAATGGTCAAATAAACTTGTATATATAGGTAGATTTAACCCTAATCACTTCCAAAAAATCTAGCCAATAGGGTTAACTTAGTCAACCTATCATAATTTTGGACAAAAATTCATTAGGTCATGGGCTAGATCAGCCAAGAGCCTACCTAGACCCTAAGTGAATTTTACCCAAAACTATACAGGGTCAACCTAGTACAGTCGATAGTTAAAAAGGGGCTAAGGTTAGGAAAAGGAGGATAAAAGGTGGAAAATGACTAGAGAGTGTGAAAAAGAGAAGAAAAATCTTAGGGATAAGGTTTTTAGGAAACAAGTGTGTATATAACAAGTGAAAAAAGGGACAAAAATCTTTTAAATCACCAATGGTCTACCCACCCCTTTCCCAGTGCACCCCTTAAGGTGTGCACTTAGAGAGATTAAGACTTGATGGGTCCTTTCAAGATACAAAGTTTTAGTAAGTGATAAAAGTTTGAAAATATTATGTGTATACAAGATTATTTCTAAGTTTTACCATTTTTTAGATTAACTTTTGTGTCAATGTTAACATCAATTATGTCTTCAACAAGAAGAGTGAAACCATCATGTAATAGTATTGGCACATGAGGAAGGTGAAAGTTTTCATCAATTATTATATTTATAGGCTCATCTAATTCTCCCATAAAAGATGAATCTAATTCATTCATTTCAATTAGTAGCCATGTGAATGTGCCTAAAAATTCCTTCACTAGTTGTTCATATGTTTCATGTTTAGATGGACTACTATCTACTTTGAATTCAATGATCCTAAGAATATGGGGATGTTGTGCCCAATTGGGGTGAGAATCAGATTCCCTAACCATTTTCACCTCGAGGAGGCTTTCACAACTGAACATGTCTTTATTTTTATTTTTGTAATTGTTCGATAACACCTTAGAGAGGTTTTATCTAGGGGACATCAATTTTTTATTTTTTATTATTAATTTTCATTTTTTTTACTAAGGGTATCTTCTTGCTCCCAAATTTAGGTTGATGTATTGAGGGTGATCTTAAATATTTTTTTATGATCACCCCATGGGAGTCCATCTTGAAGCCCTAGAACTTTTTGATAGCCTCATTATTATATAAGTCTAAAGGTATATGGTCATGTTGGTCCCAGTCTATAAGTTTAGGATATTAGAGGTCAAGGTTGATGGTAAGTATGGTGGTGTTATCAAAGATATTGGTCTCATAAATTTCATAATAGAGACTATGAAATTATTGTTTTATTATTGAGAGAGTAGTTATCAAAATCATAGTACCATCACTAACAAGATCATAGCGGTCACCCCAAAGTGGTTGGTATCTAGTGTTGTAATATCCTTTATGCTTGGTAGGGGGATAAACTCAAGAATCACTTTTTTTAGAACCCAATCCTTTAAAATTTTAGTCCATGTCTTCACATATCTTATTTGGGATGGGATATTTGTTGCTCTGATAGTAGGAGGCTAAACCATCAATGTATAGCCAAAAATCACCATAACTTTTAACTTGTTCACTATGTAGGAGATATTCTTGATAAAAGAGAGGGAACCAACTTTATATGGATCTATTTTATTCCACCAATATAGTGGGCCTACCATATATTTTTTGTGAAAAGGGGAGTTTTAATATATGGAAAGCAATTTGAATTTTGTATTCCCTGCAACCTTTGTCTATGATTCTGAAATGTGAGGAAGCTTAAGGAGGTGTATTTTTAGAGGTGGAGGGTAAAGCTATTTTGATGAATATTATAAGATGATTTAAAGGCCTCAATCACCCTTTATTTTCCTTTATTAGATACATGATCTGTGATAGGATAGTGATTAATTTTGTTGTACTTCTCTTCCAACATTTTTTCAAAACTGATATGGTCATAGATTGTTAGGGATTATCACCTCTATATTAGAATGTTAGAATTTAATGCATTTATTTAGATTAGATGGTACATAATGCATTTCATAATCTAGGGGCACTCAATAAGGATGTTTTATTAATTCAATGCCCATCATTTAGAAGAGGGTCTAATGTGTGATAAGCCCAACCATAATAGGCAAGTAAATAGTGTTAGATGGCTCTCTCTCTGCATTTTCATATTTTTTTTTATGGTGATGATATTATATTCCAATGCTGATTCAAGGTACCCAAGGTGATTTATCAACTTTAGCATGAAAATTTTAATCCCCAACCCATTATTTATGAGTACCCTTTTTACCTTGTGCTTGGTAATGATTACATCAATATGAAAAGGGAGATTATGGGATGATCCTTTTGGTGGAAGTTCTTTATGGTTAAATGTGAGGTGTTGTCCTAAGTGAAAATTACCTACAAATTCCTAGAATTATGATGACCAATGACAATAGGGATCATGATTGTTTATGGGAATTGTACAGCATGTCCTTTTAAATAATTGATGTCTTATAAAATCTAAAATGGATATTTATGTAGGAGTATTCTCAAGCTATTTGAGGAGATCATATTGTCCTTCAGAGGAATATGTTTATGGATCTTGAATGGTAACCTTGGAAGGTTTTTTCATAGAGGGAGATTTAATAGTGAGCTTAGGAGGTGTTTTAATGGAAGGAACTTAAACAATGAATTTAGGATGTTGAGTACTAACAACACAATCTTTGGATTTGATTTTGATTATAGCAATGTGATATTTTATGATTTGGAAAACAATTATGTCATAATAATGTGGAATTCTATGATAATTTAGGCATGGGTGTTATGGCCTTAGTTTTGACCTCAATTTTTCCCTTGATTTTGAATTTGTTCTTGCTCTTGATTCTAATATGAATTTTCCTATTCATGCTTATGGAATGTGTCCTTGAATATTCCCAATTCCTAGTTTTTTTATGATGAAGCCTCACTATCTAGTGTAATATCATCATGATATAGTATATCTTGGACATAAATTTTAAGTTATAACATGTTTTTATTCCATGGATTTTTTTTTGATGATAATCATAGTACTCATCCTCTCTATACTATTTAGGTTTTGGTTGATTTTCATCAAATTAATTCCTTAGTGGGAATACTATTGTATTAGTTATAAATAATTTGTGTAAAATGACCTCCAAAGTTTCCTCAAGAGGTATATAATTTATTCATAGATATTCTTATTAGGTGGATCTCATTAAAGATTAATTATTTTATTTTTTTGGACATTCTACACATGTTTAGACTCAGTGACTCCATCTCCAACCACATTCTTATATTTTTGAAGAATTAAGGTCTTTTAGTTTGTGTTTGTTCTTGATTTTGATTAGAGAAATCCTTAGAAAATAAATTTATCCAACCTTTTTCAACAAGATATTTCTCTATTTTCAAACCATTTTCTATGACCTCATCAAATATGTTTAAATAATGCAATTGTATATAAAATTCATTTCCTATTTTAGATTGGAAATGAATATGTTTACTAATTTATTTTTAGGAATGGAATAGGAGAATTTTTTGGCCATACCTCACCATAATTTCAAGAAGGATGATAAAATTTCCCCATTTCATTATTTTTTGTCTTACATATCCATCATTGTTAGCTCATGCTCTACATTATAAAAAAAAGTGCCACACAAACCTTTATGTTAAGTTAGCAAATGTGGTTATTGATCCTTTAGGAAAATGTAGAAACCATTTAAGGTTTTCACTTCCCAAGCTTCTAGGGAATAGTTTGATAAAAATATGTCACTATAAACAACTTCTTTTCATGCCATAAAAATTTATTTGACATGATCTCTTGGCTTAACCTTTATTTTGTATTTATGAAATTTTAGGGGTTTGAAATGAGTTGGAAAGGGTATCATTAAAATTCTCTCTCCAAATGGGTATAGGAAAAACTCTTTAAACTTGTAATTTTTGCCTTGGTTCCCTACATTCAATCCTTGATGAGCATATTTTATTTCTTTTCCACTTTTATTTAGATGGAGTGCCTTGAGGTGGTGTGTATGTAGGGTGGTTTTTGCATGAGTTTGTATTGGTATTGAATTTTGGGGGTATAAAGACTCTATTAATGGCCTTTGGTTTATCATAATTTGGGTTAGTGGATTATGACTTTCTGATGTTGATATTGTTTTTGACTTTTTTTTATTGGGTTGTTATTTAATGTTTGATGGGGGAGAATTAAGAGTGTAAATTGAATTGGAAAGTACTTGGGTAACCTATTGTATTTGGCCAAGTATTACATGAGTTTGATCTTGATATGTTTTTTCCACTAGATTTGATTTCCCTTTGCAAGTGGAATTAGGATTGGTGATAAGTTCATATGTTTTTTTGGGGTCAACTTGGTGACTAGAGGAAGCCTTATCTTGATCTAGGTTTTTTTGGTATTTTATTAAAACTAGGTGTGATATATTTTATTCAATGATACCATGAGGTAGATGTGCACCTACTTCAAAAATATGTAAGAGCATTTGATCTTTATTTTCATAAATGTATCACTTAAGGTAAGCTTGTGCTTAATCAATTTTTATCCACTCATTACCATTTTCTTGGTCAAATTCACTTTAATCAATGTCACTATTAGTACAACCATCATGTTCCTAATAAAAGGGAAATAGATTGTTACCCAATTTAATATCATGGGATGGATTTTTGCCCAAGTTCATATCATTGGATGAATTATGTCTATCTTGGCTCTATTGTAGGCTAGAATTACACCTTTGTGGGAGAGTTTTTAAGGCTCTCTCACTCCCAGCTACAATATTGGAATAGCATCAGGCTATGCGTATCCTATAGTGAGGTTAAACCTCTAGGATTTTTAATAAGGTTAGATCCTCATATGCTTCTCTTCAGTTTGTTTCCCACACTAAAATCTACTACTGACTAAGGAAAAGGGAGAGGAAGATAACATGAAAGGGGAATCTAAGCTAAGGATGGTGATGCACCAAAGATGAAATGATCCACTTTCAGTCTGGAAGCCTTAATGACTACTAATGAGTTTAACCAACACAAACTAATCTGATCATATCTCAAGTCCACAAGTATAAGTATTTACATGGAGTTCAAAGGGAAACCCTATAATTTGAAGGACAAAAATAAATAGGTCTATATGAGACACTATAAACTTGTGACACTTCAAGAAGGAACTAATGTCTAACACTTCACACAACCTACAAGGAACTAAAAGAGTTGAATAAAGGTGCATGGAGGATTCATAGATGATGAAAATAGACATAAATTCTACAAGTTAAAACCCTAATAATGCACACTTCACTCCAAACTAGAATCAGAAAGTTTATCTTATTTCTTCAAGAGAGTGTTACAAAGGTGATTTTGATAGAGTAACTCTATCACTAGTCGAGGGATCTCTTTTCTAGACTCAAAAGTCTATATATATAGTAGAAATGGATGAGATAAGAGAGTGGCTTTCATGAGAAAATGGAGAGTGGGGTCATAAATGGTTGCAACCAACATTATTGTCCTTGATCTCTTTTATATTCAAAACATGCAACTGCCTTGACCATAAGATAAACCATCCAAGATCACTATAAATCTCCTTAAGACCTCATGCATTCAAGTCTCCCATTTTTGGAGCTAAGAGAGCTATGTCAAAGGTAGCTACATGTCTTTTCTAGGTGTGAATGATTTGATCATTACATTAAAAACTTGGTGTGCTCCTTCACTTTGCATGTCCTATATGTATAAAGATGAAATCCTTAAATATTTGAATCTAGATCGATCCATTCTCTTTATACATCAAGTGGTTATTTGTCAAAGATGATGGCCATGTCATAGGATGAGGGCCTCTCTATTAATTTCATATACTAGCTCCTAATTTGAAACCTAGACCAGATCTTTCCTATAAATGGAAAACCATTCTAAGGACATTGGTTTTCCTATATCCATTTATGTTGATGTAAGTTCATAGATTGTGTAGCTTCTTTTGATCTTTATTAGGCTAAAAGGAATACTTTATGAGACCCATCTTTGATGTTTATGCAAACATCTTATGTTTTTCAAATCTAAATAGCTACTTGTAGGGGTTTAGATTTTGACATTTATGGGCCCATCATGGGATATTTGAATCCCAATAGCTATTTTATGAGCTTGAACTTTGAAACTGGCATGAATGTCATTAATCCTTTTATGTTGTTTCCTTCATATGCTTTGTCTAAAGGAAATCATGTCTTCAAAAAAAATTCTCAAACAATTTCCCCCAAATAATATCCTTTGGCCTTTTTGCTTTTGAAAAAAATTCTTGGACTTTTTCTAAATGTATTTTTTTGAAGGGAAAGTACCATTCATAACTTTAAAAAATTCCCTTTCAGATAAATTTGCTTTAATCACTTTCCCAAAGAAAAGGTCTTTGGTACTTTTACAAAGGTCTATTTCCTTAAAAAGATACTCTTCAAAATTTTTGCATAATGTAACACTTTGGCATGGAAATGAACCTTCAAAAAAAGTGTTTTGGCCCTTTGCTTTGATAAGATCTTTTGGAACTTAGAAATGGGTCATCTGCTTGAGAAAAACCCTTCAGTTTTTCCATTTTGGACCATCAAAACTTTGTAATGGACCACTTCCTTGAGAAATAAATCCTTCAAAAAAAATGAACTAGGCCATTCCCTGAGAAAAATACCCTTTGAAGTTTTGAAAAGAACCTTTTTTCCTTTGGAAATACCCTTTGAAAAAAATTCAAGTGGCCTTCAACTTCTTGAAAAGAACCTTTTCCCTGAGAAAAGATATCTTTTAGAATTTTTTCTTAGTACACTTTCCGAGAGAAAATTCCTTTGAGACTTTTATTTTGGACAAAATTTCTAAAATAATTCCTGATACTTAGCCTAAAAGACTAAAAAAAATCTTTTGAAATAAAATAGATCTTTGGGGAAATTGTTGTAGAACAATTTCCCTGAAAGAATTCAATCTTTGTCTTTTGCTTCAAACATTTTATCTGAAAGAATTACCCCTTCAAAAACTTTGTCTCAGACAACTTATTCAAAAGAATTCAAAACTTAGCCAAAAAAAGGGTCCCAAAAGAAACTATCTTAGCAATTACAAGGATAAAAGAATTCCAAAGTAAAAACTTAGCCCCAAAGGCTTTGTACTTAGCTTTTCCAAGGTTTATAAGCCCTTCCAAACTTGTTCATGAAACTATTATTTGACCTTCAAGATTTATAATTATGCTTAGCTTATTCATCTGGGCACATATATGGACCAAAAAATGGCCAACATCTTTGGTAACTCTCAAGGAAGCATGCCTTTTATACTTGAGAACCTAGACCACTTGCCTTGTCTAGTCCATTGGGTATGGAGTCATTAGCCTCTACAACTGAGTTGGTCTAAAACTAGATACAATGCTAACCCTTTCTAGAAATTCCACTTAAATCAATAATGAAAACAAGAAGAAGAAAAAACAATGTACCCATTGCACTTAGGGAAGGGAAACACATGACTAAAAAGATGTGCATAAGGCACTTAGGAGAAAACATGAAAAACTATACAAAATGTACAATATATACAATAGCTAAAAACTCTTCTAATAGTAAGGCTTTAGATAAATCCCATTGATTGGGATGGGTAGTAACTCTCCATCTTTAGGCTAGTTGAAAAGCATTATGTTGTTTGCATCTATGGATCAAATAAGGACCACTCCACAAGCTATCAAATTTGGTATGGTTGTCTATCTTGGCCTTATTTGAATCCCACTTGAGGACTAGATCCCCTTATTTAAATTCCCTTACTTTGGATCTCTTGCCAAAGGCTTTCTTGACTTGAGCTTTATGCAACTCTAGTGTTTTCATTCCAAGGTCTCTTATTTTTTTAAGCTCCATGAGTTATGCCAGTCTCATATGCATGGGCTCATCTTCCATCAAGTCTAACTGATGGTATATTTCTAATGTAGATAGCTCAAGATAAATGGGCAACTTGTCTTCCCTTCCATATACTAAGACATATGGATAATTTCAATGGTCACTTTAGGAGTCACCTTGTCAACCCACAAGGCTATCTTTAGTTTAGTGTGCCATGTCTTATGATTATCTTCTATAGTTATCTTAATGATTCTTAGAAAAAATTTAGTTGTGGACTCAACCAATCCATTTCCTTGAGGATAGTAGTTGGAAAAGGTACTGAGGTAGATACCCATATTGAGATCCCATTCACTCATTTTTAGACTAAGAAATGTTAATGCATTATCAAAAATGATATTGGATGGAACACCAAACCTAGTCACAATGTTGTCATAGAAATCTAGGACTACACCTTCATTAACTTCTTTCAATGTAATGGCTTATACCCACCTGGTGAAGTATTCAATTTTAGTAAGTACCCATGTATGCCCTGTACTTGATGGAGGGTTGATCATTCCTATGAAATCTAGCCCCCATTACATGAAGGTTTTCTATACCTAAATTGGGTTGAGAGGAAGGGATACCAATATTTATTTACCCATAAAGAAAGCACACTTTTTACACTTTATTACCCATGCATGAGAATATTTGAAGAGGTTGGACCAGTAATAACTAGCCCTCATTATCTTTGCTACTATGGTTCTAGGTGCAAAATGACCTCCATCAGGTCCATCATGGAATTGTTTCAAAATATTGGTCACCAGGTCATTATCTATGCACCTAAGGAGTACCCCATTTAGGTATCTTATAAATAAAACCCCATCAACCAATTCATAAGGTATGGAATAAAGTCTAAAATACCTTCTCTTTTCCCTATCTATACCTTGTGGGTACTCATCCATTATCAAGAAACGTGTCATATCTTCGAGCAACTAGTGTGAGGTAGAGGTGCATATGTCTATGAGTTATCTTGTGTTAACAAGATAAGCTCTTTGTCTTTATGAAGGTCATCAACCATATGATCAAACAAGCCTTTACCTCTCACTAGCTTACTGACCTTGATCTCCATGTCATACTCCATGACCTTGGTAATCTAACTAGCTCTCTTTTCGTTCAAGTCTTTGTTAAGAAGGAAGTCTCTCACTCCCATATGAAACACCATAAGATATATTTTTCTATTTGAGAGCATTGGATTTAATTTTTTAAGGCTTATTACTACTATAAGGACTTGTTTTTCTATGAAATTATACCTCACCTCATACCCCTCAAGCCCCTGACTAAAAAATGCTATTGGTTACTCAAGTCTTTCACCATTATTTTGCATAAGCATAGTTGATATATTGTCAATATTAGAAAAGGAATACAATATGAAATCTCTTGAGAAATCAAGATTCATGAGTGTGGGTACTTGGCCAATGGCTTGTTTGATAGCCTCAAATGTTGATTTGCCTTCATTTAACCAAGTGAACACTTGGTTCTTCTTCAGCATGGTAGTGATGGGTTTGACCAAGTTTGCAAAACTAGGTATAAACCTTCTCACAAATTTTATTTTCCCAAGGAAACTTTGGAGTCCCTTCTTATGCTTAGGTAAGGATAAGGCCAAGATGGCACTTATTCTATTAGGATCAATAGCTAATCCCTATTTTGAGATAATATGTCCCAATAGTTTGACCTCATGGTAAAAAAACACACATTTCTTAGGATTTAAAGAGATCTCAAATTCCTTGCATCTTTCAAATATCAATCTTAGGTGATCTAAGTGATCACTGGCCTACTTGGAGAAAATGATTATGTCATCCAAGTAGACAAGCACCATCTGATTTAGCAATCCTTGGAATGCCATGTCCATTGCTCTTTGAAAAGTGGACCTAATATTTGATAGGCCAAAATACATATTCTAATATGCATATGTGACCCATTTGGTGGTGAAGGCAATCTTGTATTGATCTTCTTCTCTTAGCAGGACCTGGTTGTATCTCGAGTACCCATCAAAAGAGAGAAGCATTATGAACTAGTAACCATTTGAATGAGTTTCTCCATGGATGGTAAGGGGTAGTGATCTTTTAAAGAGACCCTATTTAAGTCTCTAAATTCAACACATAATTGGATCTCACCATTCTTCCTCCTCACAAGTACCAGATTGGTTATCCATGAAGAGTGTTTGATGGGCAAAATGATATTGGATTAAATTAATTTTTTCAATTATTTCCTCATTAGCTCTTCAATTTTTGGATTGGCAGGCCTTTGTTTCTACCTTATAGGCTTAGCATTGGCCTCCAGTTCTATAGTGTGTTGGGATTGCTTAAGATCAAAGCCTCTCAAATCACTATATTCCCAAGCAAAGATGTCTAAATATTCCTTACAAAATTGAATGAAATCATGTCTTTCTACCTTATTTCTTACCTTTTCAAGCTTTAGGTGCTTGTCCTTGAAAATAAGGACTCTTTCATATTTCTTCTCATTTGTTGACATCACTACCTTGTCTTTCCTCATATGGTCTCCCTCATGGATAAGACCTTCAGGGGTGACCAGCCCTTTAGGAAGTTTGTTAGACCTCAGTTGAACAATTTGATCCTCATACTAATGTTGAAATTTACCTTGGTTCATTGAGGAAAACTTTTCTTCTTACTAAAAGAAACAATCAATTTTCTTGTCACTATTCAAGACCTACCAATGAGCCTCATTATCTAGAACTAATGGTCTCACTACTACTTGAACATGTGGTTTTACTTCGGGATTTTTCAACTCATTTAAGATATCAAACTAGGATTCCATAGCTACCAACCTATCAACATGTTGATTCTAGTTATTGGACATAGCTTGAATGTTAAAGGCTTCAAAATCTTTAATTAGGTCCCACACTCTATTTTTGTAGGACCTTATCAAAGGATTTTTTATGATGTTTTGCCCTTTCACCTGATACACTATCATCTCACTATCCCCATATACTTATAATTACTTGATTCCTCTCTTACTAGCCCACTGAAGGCCATGGATTAATCCTTCATATTTTTCTACATTGGAGAAGCAACTGAAATGAAACCTATAAGAAGAGAAATACTTATCCTCTGAAGGGGAAACCATCATTTCCCCTACACCTACTTCATTTTTTCTCCTTGAACTAGCAATGAAAAACTTTCACATACCATTAAGGTCTTCTTTAGGTCGAATGATGGAGGGAATGAGTTGGTTTTCTTCCTGTATCAAATAGACACCCATGTCTCTTTCTTCAATACCTTCCAAAGGGTTGAAATTTTTATTATCCCCCATAGCTCATCCAAGAATAAGTCTGGAATCTCTTCAAGATAAGTATTTAGTTATTAACCAATTATAAAATCATCCTCATCAAGGATAATATAATTGAGTTTTATGTTATCTATTTAATGGGGTTTAATGTGAAATTATGCCATGGGCTCAGCCTTGATTGATACCTTAGTCCATACCTTGTTTTGAATGCTATGTATGACCAATCTACTACAAGATAACCTCATATCTTTGCTATGAATTCTCTAGAAAGACATAAAACAAAATGAGGAGGAACCTCTATAATCAACACATCTTGAGCCATTGAAACACTAAGACAAGCATGTAGGGTCAAGTTGAGACCTCTAATAATAATAGAGGTATTTGTGGAAGAACCATCAAGCTATGAAACTCCCTTAGTATATGGTTCATATTTGAGGTTTAGTTGATCAGCTATAGACCTTGGCATTACTAAAGTGATAGCTCCACTATATACCAATAAATTATGCACTAAGGAATCACCAATGATTAATGAAATTTATAATGGAGAAGGTTTGACCACCTTGCTTGATCCTTCTCCCATAGCACCTTGGTTTGCATTGGTAGGGACCTCAATTTCTTTGCTTGGTTATTTGTCTATAATTTTTGTAATACATATCTTGGACAAACCTTATTAAAGTATATCCACTTGACTAGGAATGGAAATCATGTCCCACATTGGTACACTCACACTAGACTTCTTAATTTACTCAACAATGTTGATTGGTGGACCATCAACCTTCACCTATGCTTTAGGGGCCACTACTATTGTTTGTTGAATTTACAATTTTTATGGATTAAAATGGGTCCCTTGATTTTAATTCTCTAGAGTTACTAGAACCTTTGGAGTAGTAGTAGATTCACTTGGCTTTAATAGTAATGGAGTAATAGTAGGAGGATATTTGACCACCTCTTGATTACTATCCATATTCCTTCTTTTTAACCTTGTATTAACTATCACTTGAATGTATGTTTGGCTATAACTAGCCTACTAATTGAGTGCATATCACTCTTCATGCTCACTAATGACCATTTTAGCATCTATTTAGTTTGGTACCTAATCAAATCCTTGGTCTTATGGAGACTATCCTATTTTTGTCATTATGGGGATTTCTATGTTTTAAGCTATAAGATCTTGATTGTATCCATAAGTAATAGCTTGCTACCATTGGTCATTGAATGCTTGGTTAAAACCATTAGTTGGGATAATGGATTACCCAAAATATTGATCCCAAGGTATGGTCCCTTCAACCTCTTGAGCCATATTGTTTTGAATAGGAACCAAGGAGTTAGAAGATCTTGCAGCATTTGGATTATAGTTATTTTATCTAGAATAATTAGGTTGCCCCTATCCTTGACCTTGACCTTAGAAATTTCCTTTGTAGGGTGGCCTATTTGCTTGATAATACTATTTTTTAGGATGATATGGATCTTGGTAAGGCTTATTGAACTGATCCTGCTACCTCTTCACATTTACCACATCATTTCCCAAAGATTAGAGCATGCTCTTGAGTTTTAGGTACTTTTTTTACTCTTGGGAATCACTCAACCCGCTAGTGGAGGCCTTTTCTTGCTTAGGTGAAGGTATAGTATAAATTTTAAGAGTTGGAAGAATAACGTCAAGTGGGGGAATAACCATAGGGGGGTCTAATTTTAGGGAAAATAGGCATTGGGGGTCTAGGAGTAAGCTTGTCAGCTAGAATTAGGCAATTTTTTGCTTTAATAACCACCTCAAAAGCATCTAGCAATATGTCCCCTCTCATGGTTTGGATCATTACAGCTATATCACTATTTAGAGCCTTCAAGTATTATAAGAATGCAAAGTTAGGGGATAGTCTAATAGAGTTTGGAATTCTATCCCAAGATTTTTGGAACCTTGTGTTGAAGTCTTGCATGACTTCATGGGGGGCTCTCTTGATTGTGGTAAGTTGTTCTGCTAGTGACAAAGGGTCACTCTTGTCTAAAAATCTATTACACAAGGCCACTTCTAGTTGATCCCATGATTGAATGGAATTAGTAGCTAAGCCTCTATACCAATATAAAGCTTTTCCCTTGAGGGATATAGCTAAAAACATAACAGCTATATTTTATACAATGATATTATGGATATTGAAAAAATTATCTATGTCATTGATGTGTTTAGTGGGGGTTATGGCTTGGTCTCCTATGAAATATGGGATGATTTTGAGAGATGTTACTAGCATAGGATCATATTATGGTAGATTCAAAGGACTTTGGCCACTGAAGCCTAAAAAATCTCTTCAAGGAATCATGGTAATAGGGGGAACTATCAAGAGGTTGCTTGTAAGGGTAGGCCTTGAGACTGGGTTAGGAAAAGGTTTTCTTACATATGGTAGAGGATTGGTGAACCTTAACCTTTTGGATAAATTTTAGGGGAGTTTAACAAACTCAAAAGGGATACCTTTAGAAGCTACTCTTGTAGTCACTTTTGGCATGAAATAAAGTTACTAGCCTACCACTAGATCGAAACTTCTTTGGATCTTGCTCTTGGAGTCACTAGATACTATCAAATGTAAATATTTCTACTATAAATTTCCCAAACTAGTATCAAATTTGATCAATACACTACAAGGTCCCATTGAGCATGCCAAAAACTATTGTAGGCTATAATTTCACCCTTGTGGGAGATTTTTTTAGGCTCTCTCACTCCCAACTACAATATTGAAACAACCTCAAGCTATGGGTATGTAGTAGTGAGGTTAAACCTCTAGGATTTTTAATGAGGCTAGCTCCTCAGACGCTTTACTTTAATTTATTTCCCACACTAAAATCTATTGATGACTAAGGAAAAGGGAGAGGAAGATAACATGAAAGGGGAATCTAATCTAAGGATGGTGATGCACCAAAGATTAAATGATCCACTTTTAATGTGGAAGTCTTAATGACTACTAGTGAATTTTACCAAGACACAGACTAATCTGATCCTCTCTCAAGGTCACAAGCCTAAGTATTTATGTGGAGGTTGAAGGGAAACCCTAAAATTTTAAGGATATAAATAAATAGGTATGTATGAGACACTATAAACTAATGACACTTCAAGAAGGCACCAATGTCTAACACTTCACATAACCTACAAGGAACTAAAATAATTGAATAAAGGTGAACGGAGGATTCACAGATGATGAAAAGAGACATACATTCTACAAGTTAAAACCCCAATAATGCACACTTCTCTCCAAAATAGAATCAAAAAGTTTATCTTATTGCTTCAAGAGAGTGTTACAAGGCAATTTTAAAAGAGTAACTCTATCACCAGTCAAGGTATCCCTTTTTTAGACTCAAAATCCTCTATATATAGTATAAAGGGATGAGAGAAGATGGCTATAACCACCACTATTGTCCTTGAGCTCTTTTGCATTCAAAGCATGTAACTACCTTGACCATGAGATAAACTATCCAAGATCACCGCAAATATCCTTGAGCTCCTTATGTATTAAATTTTCCCATTTTTAGAGTTGAGAGAGCTATGTCGAAGGTAGCTACATGTCTCTACCAAGTGTGAATGATTTTATCTTTGCATTAAAAACTTGGCATGCTCCTTCACTTTGCATGTCCTACATGTATAAGGATTAAATCCCTATATCTTTGAATCTAGACCAGCCTTGCTCCTTCTACATCGAGTGGCTATTTGTTAGAGATGATGGCCATGTTGAAGGATGAATGCCTCTCCATTAATTTCATATACCATCTCCTACTTTGAAACCTAGACTAGATCTTTCTTATTGATGGAAAATCAATCTAAGGACATTATTTTTCTTGTATCCATTTATGTCGATGTAAGTCCATAGATTGCATAGCTTATTTTGATCTTTATTAGTTCTAAAGGCTTATTTTATGAGACCCATCTTTAAAATCTATGCAAATGTCTCAAGCTTTTAAATTCCAAATGGCTACTTGTAGGGGTTCAAATTTTGACATTTGTGGGCTCATCATGGGATAATTGAATCCTAACTACTATTTTATGAGATTGAACTTTGACACTGGTACAAACATCATGAATCCTTTTGGGTTGTTTCCTTTAGATGCTTTGTTTAAATAAAATCATGTCTTTGGACTTTTTACTTGAACAATTTCCTTCAACCTTATTACTTTAAGATAATTTTCTCAATATTTTTCTAAGTGTCTTTTTTCAAAGGGAAAGTACCCTTCAAAACTTTGAAAAATGCCCTTTTGAATAAATTTTATTTGATCACTTTCTTTAAATAAAAGGTATTCAAGACTTTTATAAAGGTCTATTTCCTCAAAAAGATACCATGTATAATTGTTACATAATGTAACATTTCAGCATGGAAATGGCCCTTCAAAAAAAGTGTTTTTTCCCTTTGCTTCGATAAGATATTTTGGAACTTGGAAATGGGCCATCTACTTGAGAAAAACCCTTTGTATTTTCCATTTTGGACCATCATAACTTTGTAATGGACCATTTCCTTGAGAAACAAATCCTTCAGAAAAAATGAACTAGGCCACTTCCTAAGAAAAATACCCTTTGAAGTTTTGAAAAAAACCTTTTTGCCTTTGAAAATGCCCTTTGAAAAAAATTCAAGTGGCCTTCAGCTTCTTGAAAAGAACCTTTTCCCTAAGAAGATATATCATTCAAAAAAAAATCTTGGTACACTTCCTAAGAGAAAATTCCTTTAAGCCTTTTGTTTCAGATAAAATGTCTCAAACAGGGTCCTAGTAAAATATGCCATGAATGTTTGATTGATTTTGTCCTAACCTATTGGATGACAATAGTTAAGTTAAAGGATTAACTCTATGGGTGGATTTTATTGGATTTTATTGTTTGACTTGGATTATGTTGGGTGTTTGACTTGGTTGAACATTGGATGTTTTGACCTTTTTAACTTGGTTAATTTTGGATATTTTAACTTGTTTTGACTTTAGATGTTTAACTTGATTTGAATTTAGATATTTGAATTATTTTGAATTTATATATTTGAATTAATTTGACTTTATATGTTGATTTTAGACATTTGAATTTTTTAGACTTACTAGATCTTGGATGTTTTGATTTGATTTGAATTTAGATGTTTGACTTGATTTGGCTTTGGAAGTTAACTTTGGAAAATTTGAATTGTTTGGAATTGGTTAATATTTTGAATTTGATTTAGTTTTTAGACATAATTATAGTATTGGTTTAACACACTAGGTATTAATAAAAGCATGCACTATAATCCTAGATTAATTATATATGTGTGTAACTAACTTGTATCCTATTGATAGTACCTTGAAAGGTATGTGGTGGGTAATCTTGGGGAATATTATGTTCCCTACATTTTTATTTTATGTATGGCCAAAAGGTCTTAAGGTAGTAGAAATAGGATTTATAGGGGTGCCATCGATATACTTTTCAATAGAATGAGGTTCAATTATATGGAAGAGGGAGATTAACAAGCATGGTCAAAAGAGTCAAATATCAATATTCCTATCCACCATTTGTCATCATCACTGGAATGTTTCCAGAAAATATAACATCAAGAATGTTGTCTAAGGTTTGTTTATTAGAGGATGAAACCCCCTCACTTCATAGTTTCAATAAAAAATATGACTACTTGGATAGTAATGACAACTCCTTCATAATTTATATACCCTACCAGAACATGGGGTTGTTCCAAATGTTGGGTGATGAAGTCCCAGTCATAAAACCCTATCAAAATTAAAAATAAAATAGTTAGTTGTTTTTTATCTTCAATAATACCTTTAGATGAAATAAGAGAAAATATGAAAAATAAATCTATGATGAGGATAAATTAAAAAATGAGTCATTTCTAATCCTTAGGAATGGTATTCAATGTAAGAGGAGATCATATGCAAACTTAGCCACCACATACACACATAAAAATAAATAGAAAGCAAGATAAAATTTATTTTAAGCACCAAATTTAAGTGTGTAAGTGTTTTTTAATTTTTTTTAATGTCTTGGACAAGAAGAAACCTATAGGAAATAAGTAATATGTTTTGATTATCTTTGTTAAGTTAAAAAAATCTTTAAAAGCTATAAAATGCAAACTTGTCAATACACAAGGTGAACCTATTGATATACAAAGTAAAACTACTAATGACCTACATAAAAAAAATAGACAACTATAATCCCTCTAATACATAGGTAAATCTTATTGATATTTATGGTAATCCCACTAGTGACCAAAAGATATAAAATAGATCATTTTGATCCCACTAATACACAAGGTAATCATGTTAATATGCATGGTAATCTTGCTAATACATAGGGAATACAATCGATCTATAAGTCAATCAAACTAATTACCAAAAGATATAAAATAGAAATATGTGATCCCACTAATACACAAGGAAATCATGTTGATCTATAGGGAAATCCCACTAATACATAGGTCAATCCCATTGATATGTAGGGAAATCCTACTAATGACCAAAAGATAGAAATAGATAGATATAATCCCACTAATACATAGAGTAATCCCATTGATTTTTAGTTCAATCCCACTAATGACCAAAAGACAAAAAAATAGATTGATGCAATCCCTTTAATACATAGGTAAATCACATTATTTTCATGTGTGAAATCATCACTCCATAGGGAAAACATGTCAAACACCTAGAAATAAAATTTATAATCTAACACGAAGAATATAACTTGAAAATGACACAATTAGCCCCAAGAAAATAATAAGCCAAGCTTAACAGACCTAACAATTTGAATGATGAAAATTATTTTTGGGATTTTAAGCCTCACCAAACATGACAAAATGTATATACACAATAAGTTGTTATACAAACAAAATATTAGAAACCAAACAAAATCTCAATATAATGTTAAGTAAACTTGAAATAAATACCTTAGAATGAACAAAAAAGGGAAGAATATACCTTCACTTACCAAATGGAGGTGTCCCTCTTGACCTTAATTTATTAATTTTCTTTGGATGTAGTTACAAGTAGTAGTAGAAACTATGTAGATAATTGGGTAGCATCTCCCCTTGTAAGATTGATGATTGGGCTTGATATATGGATGTCTTGGATGAAATAATAACCTCTAAAATATGTATTACTTTGCTATGACATAATAGCTCATTAAAATCTGATGAGTGAACTATAATTTATATGATTTTTGAATGAATGAGATCCAATAATTTTGTTCCAATATCAATGGTAGAGAATGATTTTTCTCTCTCATTGAATGAGGGAAGTTGAGGAGTAAATATGAGGGGTTGGGATGTGTAAGGATTTGCATTAATGATTAATATACTTGATTTCATTGGAATTTTATGGATGGAAGACTTTGATTTTTAAATTGGATCTAATATTTACTCTTATCCCTTGCATATGAGTTTGGGAATATTATCTTGGACTTTGTGTATTTGACTTGGGATTTGGGATTGATAAGTTGATTATATGATGTCATCTTTGAGGTTAAAATTTTGATTTTTTATTTTTCCATAAAAATGGAATTTGTGCATTCCATGGAATTTTTTATTATATTTAATTTATCTAAATTTTCATGATCTATTAATTAATTAACCTTGATTTGATGTTTATAAGATTATCCAATTAATTGATCAGGGTTGATGTTTGTAAAGTGTTGAATTGATCTAATATATGGTTGATGAAATTAGGATCATGAAATGGTGAAATAATGTGTTTATGTATGTGATGACCAACTTTGGGATGAAAATGGTAATTAACTCATTGATATAGGATGATAGGATAAATTAGGGTTAAATCATGCAACAATGAGAAATAGTTATTTGTGACACTAGGGTGGTGAAAATGAGGTGTCTATAGCATTCACTACCGACAAGGTCATATTTATCGTTCTCATCAATGATTTGGGTATTGAATACCCCAAAGTCATTCAATAACTCTAGTATGTGGCAATAATCATCAAAATCATGGAAGTTTTCAATGTTTTCAAGGATTGAAGGGAAAGTTACTAGCTTAATGAAGAAATGTTATAGTCATAATCATCTATAGTGGCTAGATTTGCAATGGAAACTGCTAAGGAATCGATGACCTAATTATCCTCACAAGGAATGGGGATTCCATTAAAAACATTAAAGTTATCAATTATATCCTAAAATATATGTTTTTACTTTTTCAAGTAGGATAGTTTTCATTAAAACTTAATTCTGACTTGGTTGATTACTAACTCAAAATCCCTAAATATTCATAGCTCCTTAACTTTGTGTTTTAGAGCAAATTGTAAACCTAGGATAAATGCTTTGTATTTTAAAAGGTTAATAAAAATGAATTGTAGTCTATAATTAGCCAATTGTCACTTCCCTTGTTGATTGACTAAAAAAATCCTAGCTTTGAAACTTTGTTAAAATGGGACCCATCATAATAGAGGGACCATAAGCTTGATAATTCATAGTTTTTATCAACTTTTCTACTAGTAGGCTCTATAGAGAGGGTGTATATGCCTATTAATTATGAAATTACATTTACTTTCTCATTTATGTGTATATATTAAGTGATCATATACTTCATTATCAGTTCTCTATCTATTTTAATCTAATTATTGACACCTCTCCAAGGCAACCACATGTGAGAAACATTTGTGGCCATGTACCCATTTAAGGTTTTGGACCAATTTATACTTAATAACATCCCATATGCCTCATGTATTTTCACCACCTAGATGTATATCAATTTTTGGACCCTAGTTTTAGATTCCAATTGCATGTGGACACTTAATAACTCCCATACTACTTTGACCTCATATTTTTCTAACTTTACAAATATTTTTTTAGACTTAATATGAGTTAGCCCTAGTTTCTTGTTGATTCTTACGATAATTAAATTAGTTCAGGATCTTGAATCAACCAAAAAATTTTATAGATTATTTTAAAATATATATATTTTAAGGAGGAAAGGAGGGACTTCAACCTTGTTTTTATGTATTATTACATTAGCATGTGTAGTCTTTTGCTTATCTTAGACTAGTTTATCAGTTAAAGCTTTCAATATCAAATCACATTGCTCTATTATTTGGGATAGGTCATGAAATGTGATTTTGACCTTTATTTTATTCATTTCCACTATGTTATAACCATTTTTATTGAGGTTAGGTTACATTTTTGTAGTAGGACATTGGTCACTATCATTAGAGGGTGGGGATTATTTTTTACTCTTAGATCAAGAGGATTAACACCAATGTTTAGGGGAGTAGATGTTGTGAGGTGTTATTTTTGTGTCCTAATTATCAATGTGTAATTATTTATTTGGTACTATTAAAATACAAGAATCACATATGTGTCTTCTTCATGCTCATTTTCTTCTTGATAGGAGAATTTGAGGCTTTCTAGCACCATAGTGATACTTAGAGATCTCACTATGATTGGAGTTTTGGATTATTTGGTTATGTTATAGTGGTTTTAGACCACCTCATACACTTCCATATCCTTTTATAATATGTTAAATTCATTTCATAACTTGATGAATCTAACTCTCCATGTTGGGTTGCGGTGTGCACTTTGCACCAATTAGACAAAGCTAGATCACACATGTTGATCTCAAGAAGCTTATTAGGTGAGGGTTTTGTGTGGTTTTTAGAATGGTTAAAGGGATGATTATTCCTTTGGTGGGATAAATTTTGATTTGAATTTTCTCTTCCATCATTCCCAACATGCCTTTGAAGGCCTAAAAAATCATTTCTAAGCTTATGCACCATATGGTGTATAGCGTTTAATTCATTTTTAGTAGAGTATTGGGGCACATTATGTAGTTATTTACAATAAGACTAACACTTGGATATAAATTTGGGTTATTGGATCATCATTGTTTGGACCAAGGAAACCTAAGTGTTAGTTAGGTATAGTTTGTCTTAGGGGTAGTTAATTCATCA